>CM052650.1:81422973-81497143 GCA_028533165.1 Leontopithecus rosalia | reverse complement strand
AAAGATTTTTTTCAGAAAGAGTCAATATCATAGGTCACATATTTTAAAATTCATTTGCAATTAGAAGCCTAAGGGAAATTGCCTAGGAAAAAATGTTTTGGCAAGCATTTAAAGCCTTTCATTGAGTTGGCAACTAGACAGACCATGCTGGCCTCCCAGGCAAACAGAGCAGGTGTGCCACTTCAGAGATGGTAGAAAGGCTTCCAATTCCTAAACACCCCTCTAACCTGCCTCTCAGAAGCACCTGATGTTTCTGGAGCAGAGATGCATTCCCTAGTATTGAGGGGCTATGCTCTATTGAAATGTACAAACCTTTGAAAGATGGGAAGAAAGAGTAAGAATAACACATGATTAGTAGTAAATACAAACTGTCAGGCATTGTGCTGGGCTTTTCCTATATATTTTGGTATTACATCCTTAAACCCAGCCCTATAAATTAAAGCTAATCATCTGACTATGAGATGAAAAAGTTACAGGTCAGATAAGCAACTTCCCAACATTTATGCAATCATTTAAGTATGGAGCTAGAATTTAACTTTAGGACTATATGACTCAAAACTGCTTTCATGCTATTAATTTATAAAGTTTTTTTATTCTTTTAGATCACAATATATTGCTCCTAAGCTTCCCAGTTGATCATCAGATAGAAGCATGATTGGGTAAGAGAATGAATAGAAGTAACATGAGAACACTACATGTTGGTGAGTACCGAAGGGAGAGGGGCCATAACATCCTGAAAGAAGAGCAAAGAACAAAAACTTCACAACTTACAAATCTGGTAGTTAATTAAGGCCAACAGAATAGGAAATCAACTTTCCTCTACTAGAAAATTTAACTACAATATTTGTCTACACATTTTAAAGGACTTGTTCATTGTTTTCCATACAGAAAAATGTCACGTATATAGGCTTTCTGTGTATATAGATGCATGCTGCTATTATTCAAAACATGAAATTGCAATTAGTTGAGATATATGAGTATCTAAAGCAAAAAAAATATGTATATTAGAATGTACAGCATACATATATGGCTTATATACTACTTAGAATAGTATATATACATATGCCTTACATTCTAACATATAATATTATATATATAATTATATGTAAATATATATATAATTAGAATATATATTCCAACATTTTCCCATCACTATATTTACCATTTTTTGTTTGAAGGAACAGAAATAAATTAATTGGTAATAAATTAGTAGTAAACTAATGAAATCTGCATAAAAATCTAGCAATTGGCATAAAGTTATCCCTTTGGTATAATTCACAATAATCATATTCAAATTTTATTTAGGTTATTCAGTATTAATGAAGTACCACTGATATTTACCTTAAGTTCTCAATTTAATCTCTAAACTTTCTTCCTGTTTCTACTTCGCTAATTTCTCTTCCTTGAAGAATTTCTAAAATATTGTTCCCCAAGTGGTTCTGTGTTCTTTTTAATATCTTCCCAAGTGAGATCATCCACTCCCAGGACTGCAAGAGATACTTACATATCTGAGCTTTTCTTAACTCTTCTCAAATGTCTTTATATTAAATCTCTCCTTCTACTAGCTAATCCATATTTAATATAGTATGTCCAATCAGATATGTACAATACTGCATGTATAATACAGATGCAACCGTGTAATTCCTCTCCAGTAAACAACACAAAAGCTCATTAACCACTTTCAGTATCTTCCACATCCTTGCCTTTATATGATATACCTTTTTTTAATTGCATTTTAGGTTTTGGGGTACATGTGAAGGACATGTAAGATTGTTGCATAGGTACACACATGGCAGTGTGATTTGCTGCCTTCCTCCCCATCACCTATATCTGGCATTTCCCCCCATGCTACCTCTCTCCAACTCCCCACCCGCTACTGTCCCTCACCTATTTCCCCCTGACCGACCCCAGTGTGTGATGCTCCCCTCCAAATTATGATACACTTTCTATGCTCTAGGCACCCTGGACAGACTGCTCTAGCCTTCCTGGAACCTATCATGCCTCTCTGTTTTTACTTGTGCAGGTCCCTTTGTTTTCTTGCTTATTTTCTCCATGTTAAATCCCTTCTCACACTTTAAGACCTGTCTCAAATGCCAGTTTTACCATGAAGTAAGCTGGAATGTTACTTATATCATGAAATACACTAAAGTATTTCTAATCACATCAGATTTTTCTTCATCTAATACTTGGTCTATAACTGTATAAAGAAACTTGTTAAATATGTCTCATAATTATTTGTGATTATGTTATTTCTGATTAGGCCTGTCTTAAAAGAGGTCCAGAGGGAGCCATGCTTTAGTAACTTGTTCAGTATAAATTTGTTGAATAAATATGTATTTCAAGCTATAAACTATCATATTTGAAAATATTGTGACTCAGAGAACTAACAATAAAAATAGGAGTCAACTATTCAATATATTTATATTACAAATAAGTCTTTGATTAATCTTTTAATTATAGAAAATAATTATAACAGTTCATGTCGTCATACAGAAAAAAGCTTGTATTATATATTTATTTAACTAATAATGTGAAAATTATATGGTAGACAAATATAATATACTAAATGATCATTGTAACCAAATTATATGTATGAATGGCTATTATAAAAACAACTCATTGTGGTTTTGATTTTCATTCTTCTAATGACCAGTGATGAGCATTTTTTCATATGTCTGTTGGCTGCATAAATGTCTTCTTGAAGTATCTGTTCATATCCTTTGCCCATTTGACAGTGTGGCAATTCCTTAAGGATCTAGAACTAGAAATACCATTTGACCTAGCAATCCCATTACTGGATATATGCCCAAAGAAGTATAAATCACTCTACTATAAAGACACATGCACACATATGTTTATTGCAGCACTGTTCACAATAGCAAAGACTTGGAACCAACTCAAATGCCCATCAGTGATAGACTGCATTAAGAAAATGTGGCACATATATACCATGCAATACTATGCAGCCATAAAAAATGATGAGTTCATGTCCTTTGCAGGATCATGGATAAAGCTGGAAACCATCATTCTCAGCAAACTGACACAAGAACAGAAAATCAAACATTGAATGTTCTCACTCATAAGTGGAAGTTGAACAATGAGAACACTGCATTGTCAGAAGGTCGGGGACAGGGGATGGATACCATTAGGAGAAATACCTAATGTATATGACAGGTTGATGGGTGCAGCAAACCACCATGGTACATGTACACCTATGTAACAAACCTGCACATTCTACACATGTACCCCAGAACTTAAAGTATAATAATAATTTTAAAAACTGCATATCCTTTTCCTTACCAACAGAGTGAAAGTGCCTTGAAATACAGGTACCTACCTGGGAAAGATAAGAAGAGTGCATTTTGAAATATGTTCAACTAACATAAGAACAGAAACCAAACACTCTATGTTCTCACTCATAGGTGGAAGTTGAACAATGAGAACACATGGACACAGGGAGGTGAACGTCACACACTGGGGCCTGTTGGAGGGTGGGGAGATTGGGGGAAGGATAGCATTAGGAGAAATACCTAATGTAGATGACCGGTTGATGGGTGCAGCAAACCACCATGGCACGTGTATACATGTGAAACAAACCTACACGTTGTGTACATGTATCCCAGAACTTAAAGTATAATTAAAAAATCAAATTTTCAATACTATTTTGTGTTTCTGTTTGTTTAACTCGGATCCATTTTATTACTATAAACATTTTGGCTATTAGTATACTTAAACTCTAGCTTGAATATGGTTTTAATAAAACATGAAATATTCATATTCTAGTTTTTCCTCATGATTTAAATTTCCAGAATTAAAATTTTAGCAAATAACTGCAAATTGACCTTCTCCCTAAGCACTTACCATTTGCATTAGATATAATTCATTTAAAATTTAACAGAAAGACCAGTTTTCCCCAAACATAAGTGTGTGTGTGTGTATATATATATATATATATATATATATATATATATATATATATTTTGGGAGACGGAGTTTCGCTCTTGTTACCCAGGCTGGAGTGTAATGGTGTGATCTCGGCTCACTGCAACCTCCGCCTCCTGGGTTCAGGCAATTCTCCTGCCTCAGCCTCCCGAGTAGCTGGGATTACAGGCACGCAACACCATGCCCAGCTAATTTTTTGTATTTTAGTAGAGACGGGGTTTCACCATGTTGACCATGATGGTCTCGATCTCTTGACCTCGTGATCCACCTGCCTCGGCCTCCCAAAGTGCTGGGATTGCAGGCGTGAGAAACAGATACTTGATCCAAAGTTTGGTGTCTCAGCCTGGAACCATTACTCTAATTATCATTATACTGTGTCTAATATAGGGAGATTCAGCACTGCATATAGAGTGTAGGTTTTGTGAATCCGTGCATGTATGTTCTTAGAAACCATAAAAAATTGGTAATTTGCTCGTTAAACATAAGAATAAGGTATTCTAACCTTGGTAGATCAGATTTTGTTACAGAGTAATGATTTCATTTTGCTTTATTCACTTCCAGAATGTATGACCCAAGACAAATACATCTCCCTGCACATCATTTTTTAAGTATGTGCTTCGGTTATCTTTTTGTAAAATTTCAATCCTTTTTACTTTGACTTTTTCAGTGCATTAGTTACTATAGAAACAATGTCACTGAAATATGAAAAGCATAGTAGACACAGCAAAACGCAGTAGACAATATATTTAAATGTGTATATAGATGTATGCCTGTTTGGCTAAATGCTTGTATATACATTCATAAACATCTATACATATATAGATACATGTGGCATATGCCTGAGTGTGTTTACTTCACATATACACAAGTAGAGAGTATGTATCTACATGTAAATGATTAATATATATATGTGGCACATATGTAATGTGCATATACATATTTCATGGTTGAGAAACTCAAAAATCAGTAGGCATGTATGTTTTTAATATATCAGGAATATGTAAGTTAGTAAAAGAAGAGATCATTAAAAAAGAATGTTTTCCTCAATGTCTAAATTTTTTAAAAATATAAATACATAGCAAAAGACAAAGAACTGTTCTATACCTAAAATAGTGAACTGTAATGTAAGAAAAACCACAAAATATATGTACAAAATAGAATTTTAAATTTTGCATCAAACAATAAAACTGTTGTTTCAGAAGAACAAAAAAACCCCGTAAATTTGATGGAAAATTATTTACTCTGCCATTTAATAAAAAATTTTATTTAAAGACACATTTTTTAAAAATACAAACGTTAACAAATGAATTGTCCCAAATTAATACAAAAAAATATACTCAATAAAAAAAAGTTATGACCAAGTATAAATATAAGATCTATACTTCAAAATAATATGAATGAATACAATGCCATTTTATTTGGCATTTTTATTTTTGAAAATTATAACCAATATTTTTTCTTCAATAATCTGCACATGGAGATCAACTTTACCATATAGTTAACAAAATTTTTACTCTCTAGCATGAGGAGACATTTTTACATATGGCCGAATGAGAAGTTTGTAAAAAAAAGTTGAAATACATAGAAGAGAATTGATCTGTGTCACATACCTGAAATCCCATAAATACAAATGATCTCAATAAACTCCAGAGAACATGCAAACCCTTCATAGTTTTAGATATAATTTAGGTATCATAAAACTCCTTTATACTTTGAGAATAATTATAAATATTGAAACTGAGGATTACTTTGTTTCAAGTGTTTTTGTTGTTAGGAGAGCACCTTGAAAAAGGGTAGAGCTTTGGCTTATTTACCGTAACATAAAGTTACATAGTGTATTCGAATAAGTCAGCCCTGTTAGCACACATTATCCTCATTACCTTTTTCTTCTTCATAGTATGAAAGTCACCCTAAAAGAAATTTAAAATTCAATTGTTATTTAATTATAGTTGTTGTAACATTTTGAATATTTATGTCATAAAAATCTATACTCGCTCAAGCATACAATATATCTGTAGCTTACTACTTAAGTATTATAATTTTGCATGCCTATGTAGGCAGTGCCAGGAAACAGAAATTATCAGTTGGTCCAAGGAAATAATCGAGGCAAAGAAATTCATTTTAAAGAACAGAAAAATCTGCAACCATTCTGAGCTGTGTACCTTTTTAGAAAGTAAATACATACTGTGGCCATGATTGAAAACATCTCCAACTTAAAGGAGCTTAAATTCTAGAGAGAAAATACAAATCATAAACATGTAAACAAATACATTTCAATAAATTAGCCTCATGTATCGATGATTAGGAAAGGTAGCTTGAGCTAGGATAACTAGAGGGAGTTGCCATAAGTAAGTGATTGACATCTGAATTGATTCTTGAGTGATAAGAATAAGGCAGCATGTAAAGATCTTAAAAATGGATTTCAAGCAGGGCAAAACATTAAGAAATAAATTTTGCACAGAAGAATTTCATAAGGAATTTTCTAAATGGTAGCAATAATAAAGGTGGGGGGTGGTTAGTTCAGAAGAAAAGTTTCATTGACCTGTGAGTTCCCTTAAGATTTCTCATCTCCATTTTGTCAGTATCATGTTAGGCAATCATCACTGCAGTATCTGTTAATTCTAACTGTCTAGACAAGACTAGGGAAATGTTAATCACAAACAATTGAACCAAGTTCGTTTTACTTTCTAAGCTATATAATTGACATACAGTTGGCATATAATATTCTGATCAACTTGCTGACACAATCTGTATAATATATGAAGTCTATCTCTCAAACAAAACTAACTCATGTTTATTATCTAAAATAAAATTAATAACCAGAGAAGAGTAATATATTCTTTAAAATTAGCTAAAACATTAAGAAAAGACAAAGGGCATGAAAGAACATGAGAAAGTCTGATTGGAAAAACAGAAACAATATAATAATACTCAGGAAAAAAATAAGATACCGTTTCAAAAATGAAGACCTCAGTGATATCAGCAAAACGGCAGGGTAGGCAGCTCCAAGCTCACGTACCCCACAGAAACATCAAAAAACTAGGAGAAACTATCAAAACAAACTTTGTAAGAACTCTGTAAGACAGTCAATGGTTGACAGCAACCAAGTAAATGCTGAAACCAGAAAAAGTCAACTTAAAAACAGTAGGGAAGCTCTGTCGCATTTTTACCTGCCTTCACCCCACTCATTGCTGGTTGGGTAGCAGTCTTGAAGAGAGTAGCCCATGTTTCCAGTGAGAAACCCTGGTCCCTGTTTCTGGAGGCAGCAGAACAGACATTTTCCACAAATTATTGTGTAGATACATTCTAACCTGTCTGGGAGCTACCTGAAGAGCCAGCACACGCCATGTGTCTCTCTTTTGCCTAATTCAGAACTCACATTGGAAAGTTTGGGGAATTTATTGAAAACACTGCAAGGCTGCAAAAAATTCTGCAAATGCTTGAGGCAAAAGTTTATGGTTGAGAAATATAACAGACAGCTTAATATTCTGGAGGAAAATCTGAGGGGGGATATTCTTGGAAATTAGGGCAATCTATGTGGAGGTTAGAGAAAGGGCAATTCGGAAGTCATGTGCATGACCAGGGCATGACACATGTTGAGAAATGACAAAAGAAGATGTTAAGCTTTGAACTTGGGCTGATCCATATATTCATTGCAAGTCTGGTCAAGTGTTCAAGGAGGGGGCCCACACACAGCCAATCTGGAAAGGCTGGTAAAGATGGCTATTTATCTGTTTGTTTATTTGTTTTAGATTTTAGTTATTGGTGTTCAAGAAAACTTCTATTTAAACGCAAGCTAAGGAACAGAGCCTTCAAGGAGGTAAGACAAGAAATACGGTTTCTGAAAAACAGTTTGGAAAAGTCACGAGGCAAATGAATTATTAGAGACTCCAAAAATGAAAATAACAACAAAACCCTGAGGAAGGAGAATTTAATCTCCACAGTTACCACATTTTAATATTTAAATATCCATTTTTCAACAAAAATAATCACATAGTGTACAAAAATAGGAAAGCGCAGCCATTCAAAGGAAGAAAGTAAATAGCTAGAAATCATACTAAAGAATCTCAAACACTGGAATAACTAGACAAAGACTTTAAAACAACTGTCTTTAATTAAATTGAAAAATGAAAAATGTGGAGGAAAAAATGAAACAGGAAATTATGGATGAACAAAACAAAACTAAAAATAAAGAGATAAAAATTATAAAAATGAACCAAAAAGAAATCCTGGAGATGAAAGAGTTAGAAAGCAGATTTGAGCAGGCAAAACAGTTAGTGAACTTGAAGATAAGTTAATTTGAATTATCATGCCTGAGGAACAGAAAGGAAAAGTAAACTAATAGTTTAAAGAAACCATAGGAAAGTCCATACTTAGAAACATATAGATTACTTGGAGTATAAGAAGGAGAAGAAAGAGTGAGAAAGAGAAATATGTAATATTTAAAGAAATAATAGCAGAAACCTTTAGCCAAAACTCAAATTTGCTGGAAAAAACAAAAGCATTCAGAAGCCTGAAAAACTCCTACTAGAACAAACTTGAAGAGATCAAAACCAAGACACTTGATAATCAATCTGTCAAAAGCAAAAGCATTTACCATCCAGAATAGACAACACTTGATACCCAACAACCAATTCAAACAACCCAATTAAAGTATGGGCAAAAGACTTAAGTAGACATTTATCCAAATAAATCTATAAATGACCAATAAGTACATGAATGGATGTTCAGCATCATTAGTTATTAAGGAAATGAAAATTAAAGCCACTTGAAATGCCACTTCACACCTAAGTGGATTAATATAATGAAACAACAAAAACAAAAAGCAGAAAATAACATGTGCTGGCAATAAAAGCAAAAATCAACTGATGGGATTAGATAAAACTAAAATGCTTCTGCTTAGAAAAGGAAATAATCAATAAAGTGAAGGGACCACTTGCAGAATGGGAAGAATATTTGCAAACTATTCATCTGAAAAGAGAGTAATATCCAAAATATACAAGGAGCTCAAACAACTAAATAGCAAAAAATATTATGATAATAATCAATCCAATTAAACATTTGGAATCTGAACAGACATTTCTAAAAGAATACATACTAATAGCCAGCAGGTAAATGAAAAAACAAATTCTCATCGCTAATCATCAGCGTAATGCAAATCAAAACCAGAATGCCATATAATGTCATCCCAGTTAGAATGGCTATTATCAAAAAACAAAAAAAATAAATGCTGGCAGGGATGTGGAGAAAAGGGAAATCTGATACACTCTTGATGGGAATTAGTACACCCAGTATGGAAAACAGTGTGGAGGTTCCTCATATATCTAAATATAAGCTACCATATGATCTGGCAATCTCACTACTGGTTATTTACCTAAAGGCAAGGAAATAAGTTTATTGAAATGATATCGGCACCCTATATTTATTGTAACACTATTTAAAACAGCCAAGAGTTGGAATCAACCTAAGTGTCCATGAACAGATGAATGGATAAGAAAATGTGGTATATACACACACATTAGAATACTATTGAGCCATTAAAAAAGGAAATCATGTCATCTTCAGCAACCTAGATGAACCTGGAGGACTCTATGTTAATGAAATACATCAGGCACTGAAAGATAAATACTGCATAATCTTATTCATATATGGAGGCCAAAATACTTGAGGACACAGAAGTAGGGACTAGAACTGTGGTTTATTAGAGGCTGGAAATAGTAAATGGGAGGGAAGAGAAGAGAGAGATTGGTTAATGGCTACAAAATTACAGCTAAATAGGAGGAAAAAATTCTAGTGTTTCATAGCACTGTAGGGTGGCTATAGTTAAGAATAATATATAATATATCTTCAAGTAGCTAGAAGAGAGAATGTTGAATGATCCCAACAAAAACAAATGATAAATATTTGAGGTGATGAATATGCTAATTACCCAGATCTGATCATTACGCATTGCATATATGTATCAAAATACCAACCTGTACCCCATTAATATGTACAATTATTATATACCAATTCAAATAAAATAGTTTAAAAGAACTGTAATATCAAGTTTTCTTGAGAATATGGAGAAATTGAAGCATTCCTACATTACTTACAGAAACATTACTTACAGAAAGCTGTTTGGGAAAAGACCTTGGCATTTCCTCAAAATGTTAAAAATAGAGTTATCATATGAGCCAGAAATTCTACTCCTTGGTGTATACCTAAGAGAAATTAAAACATATGTCCACACAAAAACTTTTGTATACAAATAGTAATAGCAACATTAATCATGATAGCCAAAGAGTGGAAACAAACCAAATTTCCATCAACTGGTGAATGGATTATATGGCCAGAAAAAAGTATGATACTGATGGTACATGCTACATAATACATGAACTTTGAAAATACTATGCTAAGTAAAAGAAGCCAGTCAAAAAACAGCAGTTACTATATGATTCAATTTACATGAAACATCCAGAATAGGCAATTTATTGAGATAGAAAGTTGATTAATAGTTTCCTAGGGCTTGGGGCATTTGGGGAAAATTGTAGTGACCACTCATAAGTAAAGAGTTCCTTTTGGGTGAGTAAATGGTCTAAACTTGTAAGTAATGGTTACCCAACTCTATGAATATACTAAAAAACATTGCATTACACATTTCAAATGAGTGAGTTACATGGCATGTAAATTATAGCTCAATAAAGGTGTTAAGAAAATTTAATTTTTATCACAACATATTGTGCTTTAAGAAAAATAGAAGAGAAAAAGGAAGACAACTTTAAACATCAACAAAGAAATAAAAAGTCAGTGATTGAAAATAGGCAAATATTGAAGATAGGAAAGCAAGATTATATATATGTATGTATAAAGTGAATATGGAGACAGAAAGGAAAGTAAGGGGCCAAAACAAATGTTTAAAATTAAAATTCAAGAAAACTCTTCTGAAGTAATAAAAAGGATATGTAATTATACATTGAAGAGTACACCATATATCTGAAATAAGTATCCAGGAAGACCATTATCAATTTAAATTCTTTTATAAAGAAAGAGAGAGAGTAGTGGATATTAAAGAATAACAATACATCTTTTGGGCATATGTTGGGGTAACAGCAAGATAGTTAAAAGAGAAAGAATACCAAATTATGAATAGACAATATGACTAGACCTTTAAGCACTAATGCTTTATGCCATGAAAAAAAAGGAGGTAATACTTGCATAATACTAAAAAAATGACTTCAACACAACTGATATTCAGACAATCAAAATGAGTAGCAAGACACGGAAAAATGAAAAGGTTGTGAGCATTGACCTTATGGTCACTTATAGAACTAAAGGAAAATGAAAATTAGAATAGATTATAATATGTAATGGTCATATGTCTTCCAAAAATGCATATGGTAGAATCTTTTAAAAAAGAGGGAGAATGGTACTTTTTCAAAAGAGAGAAATTTGTGATTGGGATAGAAGCAGGTGGAGGGACTTACAGGGTTACTAATAAAATTCTATTTATTTACCTTGGTGTGGTTATGGAAGTCTTTGGCTTACAATAAATTTTGAAACTATTTCATTTTGCATGTTTGCCTTTCATTATCTGTGTTTTACTTTGTAAGAAAAAATTAAAAATGTTTTCCCCTGAAGATTATTCCAAATATCCTCAATTATATTTCTTATAGGAATAAAAAATAAATATTAAAATACCATCTTTTTAAAATGTATTTCATTAACTAAAATCTTTAATAACAGGTGAAATTATAAATTTCCCAAATAGTGTCCTAAAGTATATTCTTCATATATTTATTATACTTATTACAAAATAATTAAAATTTCAATTTATTTTTAAAATAAAATATATTTTAAATAAAAGTAAAATTTTGATATAAAAATATCAATCATCTCCCCTTTACTGTTGTATATATATTATTTTTAGTAATTTCTCCTTTGCACACTTTATTGTTTACCAAAATGTATAGCTACAGATCTGTCACAGGTTAATAATGGACTAACACCTCTGAGATATTTGGCATTATTAACTTGACAACTGATCATGTGCATACTCATTAAAATGGGCAAGTCGACTATTTTGTCATAGTATAGAATTAGACACCGTCTTAGTTATTTTAGTCCATTCTGCTTAGGAAGCCATTAAAACTATCCTATCTTTTCTAAACATATAATTGTGTTATTTTCCATGTTTCAAATTTTCAAATTTGTTTAACATTATTTTTTTGAAATATGCTTCAGATTAAATCTTGACTTGCAGTTCAAAAAGCCAAGAATAATAACATTTCTTTCTCAAGAATCTTACTAGCCAGCTAGCCAATGGTGGTGATTAATAAAACCTCTCCATCCTCCCATTACAATTAATCCTAGGCACTCAAAAAAAAGAAGCACTCTATTATTGGTAGTTTCCCAAATGTTCAATTAATACACATAGCATTTTTAGAGTACTCTCCTAGGTCCACCAATTTAAGGCCAACGAAGTTTCTAATTAATATTGTAATTAGCATTTTCAATCTCTTTGTTAGGTACCCTCTGCTATTAAATTTCTTCCTACTACAATTACAGAGAGTTTATTTACTTAATTTAAATGGGATAATGTTTGTTTGTTATCTTTACCTTGCTTAGGGCCTGGAAACATTCTATGTTTGAATGCAAAATCTTATAAACCATGTCTTAATACCTGAAACTTTCTTAAAATATGCTTCTACCACTAGTAAAGCATTTTGAATGCTTTCCTTTGACATGCATTTTGAATGAACTGTAATTATCATACCTTGCATTTCTACAACCCGATGATCTCTTTTATTTACACCTACTCCAACAGGTATGGATCACTGATTTAATTACAAGAAAGCAGAAACTACCTCTTTAGTCTTTCTGAAATAAATTTAACTTAACTGCATAAATTCAAACATGCCTCAAGAACTCTGAGTTTCAACTTTTTTCCCCAACAGTGAATACTTCCGTTATCACACCATTGTTCTTTCTGTGAAATGAATACTAATTCCGCATTTCTTTCAAGGAAATAATTTGAAAATCATTATAACTGAAAATTATTAATGTGAAATGCTTGGAAATATAAAAGGTATAATGTTGAAAATTTAAGAACTAGAAGCACTCGCCTAAAAATACTGAAGTGTGGCAAGGCATGGTGGCTCATAACTAATCCCAGCACTTTGGGAGACCGAGGAGGGAGGATCACTTGAGCCAAGGAGTTTGAGACCCACATGAGCAATACAGTGAAACCTCGTCTCCACTAAAAATTTTAAAAAGTAAAAAAATATCCAGGCATGGTGGCACATGCCTATGTTCCCAGCTATTTGGGAGGCTGAGGAAGGAGATTCAGTTGAGCCCAAGAATTAGAGGTTGCAGTGTGAACTATGATCATGCCACTGTAATCCAGCCTTGACAATAGGGCTAATAATCTGTTTCAAGAAAACATTTTGTCTGCTACTATTACTTATTTCATAAAGCTGCTGCTATTTTCAGAGATTATCAGTTTAATTCATAAAACGTAATTTAACTTTTATTCATACTAATGTATGAAAGGTGTTTCTTTTCATAAATCATCTCAAAGAACAGAAAAACTCACAAGTTTAAGCCTCTTATTTATAAGAACTATCCCTCAATTTTGCCTTCCTATAGGTTATACCAATATTTTATCTTATGTAATTTCTGAGTGCATAGTATAATATGTTTTTAGATCCCAATCCTATTATTAACGTACAACATTCTGCATAGTTGGCAAATATATAATATAATCCTCTATCAAAAATAAAGGTCTGTATTCATTTTGAAGTTTGAAAGTAATGGTTCTTTCCAACTATTCTAAGTATAGCTGGATCTTCAAGCCGAGTATTATTTATTATACTTTCCGTACTTTAATCAACCAGAGAAGTAAATGGTCTCATCCATGAAATATTGATTAGGCATATATGCAACATCACAAAGTGGACAAATTTTGTTTATTTTATCTCAATAGCAAACAGCCACCATTGCCATACCACAATATTGAAGCATATCTACACACACAAAAACATGCACACAATTTCATGTGCATAATCTCACACATACTTTTTATTTTCAGGGAATAATTATCTCTATTCCACACTGGCCTATCCTAATACTGAATCTTATTTCTAGTCATTTATTTATTCAAAGTGAATTCATCATTCCTTGGCCACAATTTTTTGGTTCAGGGCTAAAAAGCTGACACCAGCTTGGCAAATCAGTTGTTCCTCAGAAACTAAAATTGGATGAGAGATTCTAATCTTAATCTGCCAGCCTTCTGGAATAAGAGAGAAATAAACTTGAAGCTGTTGGCAGTGGTCATTTTCCCCATATGAGCAGGAAAGCAGAAAATCTTTTCTAGAATAAGAGAAAAATGTGAAATATTCAGCCTAGGAGAAGTATCAAAAGATGAGATAGATAGATACACAGATGCATAATGATAGACAGATTCATACATGAATACATATCACTTGCAACTAAAATAATTAGAAGTTAAAAAATTTTAATCATCAAATTAGTTTCTGTAAGAAAATATTCAATATTTACATAAAAGAAGGTAACTCCCTTAACTTATTATGAACTTTTTAACTGCATAAGAAATTTTTATATTCTGATTTTATTAACTATTCCTATAGAATAGAAAAAGAGTACTAATGTTTAGGTGAATATTCAAACTTTTACTGCAAAATACTGTTGATTTTCTCCCTGATTTTGTGTTTAAAGTTCAGGAAATAGGCCAGGCATGGTGGCTCATGCCTGTAATTCTAGCACTTTTGGAGGCCAAGGCAGGCAGATTACTTGAGTTCCAGTTTGAGACCAGTCTGGGCAACACAGTGAGGCCCGTTTCCACAGAAAAATATAAAAATTAGCCAGGCATGGTGGTGTGTGCTTGTAGTTCCAGCTACTAAGGGGGCTGAGGCAGGAAGAGCATTTGATCCTGGCAAGTCAAGGCTGCAGTGAGCCGAGATTGCACCACAGCACTCCAGCCTGGGCAACAGAGCAAGACCCTGTCACAAACAAAACAAAACAAAAAAGTTCAGAAAATAAAATATGAGTTCAAAGTATACCGTATAATGTTGTAAGCCTTGTTAGTAAAAACAGAATATAATTTTGATTTCTCAGACTTGTGTCCCCACACAAGATAAAGAGGACAAAGTAATGGAAATGAGACCTCTCCTCCTCTGACTTCATCTCGGAAGGATTTAAATCAATAAGGCAACACTGCCCCTGCTGCTGATGTCACTTAGGGAGGAAAACCAGTGAGGAGCTGACCTGGCTTATAGCTAAGAGCAGATAAGGTAGCACTAAAGTAAGTAGTTTTCCAGTCAGTAGTGGTGCTTCTTGTTTGTTCAGATTATGCTTTTAGACTCAAATTCTGTCTTCCCCAAGAAGTAAACTGAGGTACCTGAAAAATAAATTTACTCTATTACCTGCAAATTAGTAACAATACTTTTGATAAGTCACTATTATATCATTTGTATACTAAAAATATTGTTGATTAAATATGCTGAATATGGGGTTAATTAAGGAAACAAAAGGAGAAGGCTAACTATGCTTCATTTCAAGGGCTTTGTGTTTTAATTTACAGGAGACCTCAAGATAGTTTGTGTGATGGTCAAAAAAGTATTGGGGGCTTTTCTCATCTTTAAATAAGCTAAACCTATCCAGAAACTCAGAACAGGAATTTGTTAATTTTTTTTAATTCTCCTTGAAACTTCAAAATTGTCATTACCATAATATCATTTATGATGTAGAAAGCTGAGATGATTTTTCTGCAATATTTGACCATTAAAGGTTGTGTATACACTTTTACACTTCTGGTAGAAATGTAAATTAGAACAACCACTATGGAAAACCATATGAAGATTCCAAGTAGAACTACCATTCCTCTAGCAATCCAACTACTGGGTATCTACCCAAAGGCAAAGAGTCATTATATGAAGAAGAGACATGCACACACATGTTTATGGCAGCACAACTCACAATTGAAAAGATACGAAAGCAATCTAAGTGCCCATCAACCAATGACTGGATAAAAAAAAAAAACATGGTATATACACACTATGGAATACTACTCAGCCATAAAATAGAATGAAATAATAATGTCTTTTGTAGGAACTTGGATGGAGCTGGAGGCCATTATTGTAAGTGAAGTAACTCAGGTATGGAAAATCAAATATCACCTGTCCTTCCCTATATATGGAAGCTAAGCTATAAGGTTGTAAATACATAATAATAATATAACGGACTGTAGGACTCAGGGGAGAAAGCCTAAAGGAGAGTGAGGGATAAATGGCTACATATTGGGTACAGTGTAAACTACTTGGGTGACAGGTGCACTAAAATCTCTCAGAAATCACTACTAAAGAACCAATCCATACAAACAAAAACTACCTTGACCCCCAAACTATTAAGATAATTTTTTTTAAGTTGGTGTCTAACTCCCTACATCTCAATAAAGGCCAGCTTTAGTGACTCGCTTCTAATAAACGGAAGATAGCAGAAGGAAGGCTACGTGACTTCAGGGGCAATAAAACTTCCCTCTACCTCTTTGGGACTTCACCTAGGAACTCAGGTAATACATTATGTGGAATTATGGAAAAGTCACAGGTAGGTACTCTAGCCCCAGCCCTGATGAGGTTCCAACTGACCCAGGCATTCACCACCAATGAGCAAGCTGTCAGAAAATTCTAGCCTGTAGCCTTTGAGCTATACCACTCAAATCGGAGGGAAGCAAGGAAGAGTTGTCCCTGTGGAGCTCTGCTGAAATCACAAATTCCTGAGAAAAATAAATGTTCTTGTTTTGAGCCACTAAGCTTGTAGTGAGAAAGATGTTTTGCAGCAAAAGATGACTTGAATAGAAACCAAGAATCTTAAAAACATTAGGTAATAAAGAGAAATATAATAATGCAATACATGTAAAACTCATAGAGAAGAAAGTGGTTAGTCAAGAATTTCTAATTCCTTTTACAGAGTCCTTAATTAAAGTTATACTTGAAATACTTTTATTTACAAATAATGGGTAAGTAATACATTTTTAATTGAAAATTGAGGAAGGGGAATCGGTGTGCTTAAAGAAACCCTGATAGCATTCCTATAGAAAATGCAGTCTCAAAGCAGCTCAGTTGCCTGGCTTTATTTTAGCATTAAAAATTTGTAAATCTTATTATATTCTATTATACTATAATTATTATGTTATAAGTTGACCCTTGAACAACACAGGTTTGAACTGCACAGATCCACTTATATACAGATTTTCTTATACCTCTGCCACCTCTGAGACAGCAAAACCAACTCCTCCTCTTTCTTTTTCCTCCACCTATTCAATGTGAAGACAAGGAGGACGACCTTCATGATGATCCATTTCTGTTTAATGAGTAGAAAATATACTTTTTCTTCCTTACAATTTCTTTGGTTTACTTTATTGTAAGAAAGCAGTATATAATACATATATCCTGGCACTGTGGCTTACACCTGTAATCCCAGCACTTTGGGAAACTGAGGTGGGTGAATCATCTGAGGTCAGGAGTTCAAGAACAGCCTCACCAACATGGTTAAATGCTGTCTCTAATAAAAATATAAAATCAGCCAGGTTTGGTGGCAAGTGCCTGTAATCCCAACTACTTGGGAGGCTGAGGCAGGAGAATCACCTGAACTCGGGAGGCAGAGGTTACACTGAGCCAAGATCGTGCCATTTCATTCCAGCCTGGGCAACAAGAGCGAAACTGTCTCAAAAAAAAATGCATATATAAAATATGTTAGTCAACTGTTTATGCTATTAGTAAGGCTTCCAATCTACAGTAGGCTATTAGTAGTTGTTTCTGAGAAGTCAAAAGTTATATGAGGATTTTTGACTGTACCACAATCCCCACATTGTTCAAGGGTTAATTGTAAATACAGAGTGTGAACATACATTTATAATGTGTATAGTGTGTGTGTATGTGTATGTGTGTGTGTGTGTATATATATATATATAGCATATGTAGTGAATATTATATATAATATTAGACATAGATATAAATACAAACCTTTAGATGTTGATTTGATTTGAGTTCTTCTTATTCAGTTAGTAACATCACTCACCATGCAAAAAACATAGAGAACAAAATCAAAGTTTTACAAAAAAGTTAAATTTACAGAGAATAAGCAGAAGAAAAATATTGAGAATATAATAAACATAAATAAACAATGATGATAAATTAACTTTACTTTTGCATTATTGTATGGAAATATGTCAAATTTCTCTATATTATTACAGGGAATACTCAGTTTATTATGTTTCAGTTTATATCTTTCAGTTAATATTTTGTATTTCATTTACTTAATAAATATATTCACTAAATGCCTATTACACTATGCCACATTTGTCCTTTCATTCCTGGTATACACAGTGAACACACAGGGACAGAGATCCTTATCTTTTTATAGATGGTCAACTCATTCCTAGGAAATAGTTTGGGAAGAAGAGAATATAGCACAATCAGTAATATTAGGATATTGGGAAGCAGTTGCCAGTTTACAAGTTTATTAAGACATCTATCAATGAACAGATTGCCTGAAAATCTGTATGCTCTTCTTCACAGTAACAATCAATATACTCACTTTATCTTGTTACTGAAAATTCCCTCCATCAAAATTGTTGTTTAGGCAGAAATCTGTGAATGAACACTCACAACTGAATGTTAGTTGATGTATTAGATTTTGTTTAATGAATTTCCTTTGAAGAAGACCCTTCTATTGATATCTATAGATTATGAGTAAATCTTCCTAAACATTCTAGTGTGCTAATGTAAGACTGTTGCTTCTAAATGCTTTAACTCAAAAGAGCCATTGGTGAGATCACTGACTTCTCTAAATACATAGCTTTTCAGACTCAAGTCTCCTTTCCTTCAATAAGCCTTTCAAGCTTGAATGATCACACATAGTTTCAATATTTAAACAAATATACTAAAATCCATTATCTCTCGGGACTTTTAATTATTATTTTATATTTCTATGCATTATTTAACTGTTGAATTTTATTTAACATATAAGTTATTTTTCCCCAACTGGATGTTAAGTCTCTTGATGATACTGACATACGTATGTGTATACACACACACACACACACACACAATTTATGTGTGTATATACACATACATAAATGTATATATACATATACACACACATACACATATCTATGTGTATAAATATACATATATAAACATATATATTTACATTTTTATTGTACTTTTTAAATCTCCCCAAGTAGACTGTAACTTCCCTGAGCATAGCAACTTGGAATATTTAGTCATTCCTGAATTATCAGTGCCCAGCACAGCAGTACAATAATAAACACTTTTTGAATTAATGAATAAAATATTCAATAAGTTTGTTATTTCTCAATTTAAAAATTATTCAGCAAGGTAAAATGAATGACAATTTTGTTATTCTTCAAGCTGCTATATCAACATAAATTTTTTAAATACCTCAAATACTTATTTATCCATAGGAGTCTAATGGATGAACGTTGATTCTCAAGTGTTTATATGTTTTTAAGAAATGCAATGACAAATCTGTATGGCTCTTATTTGACATTTAGCAAGAATCAATTACTTCTTTTAACTAAATCCTTACACTTTTCTTTTACCACACACAGTGCCAGATAGCATTTACTGAATTTTGAAATAATAAATACTTCTACGTATTGTCAATTATGTATTTGGGAAAAAAATTTTTTTTGTTTTTAAATAAAGTGTTTTTTTGTCTTGTATTGTTTTGTTTATTTAGACAAAGTCTCCCTCTGTCACCCAGAATGGAGTGCAGTGGTGCAATCTCGGCTTACTGCAACCTCTGCCTCCTGGGTTGAAGCTATTCTCCTGCCTCAGCCTACAGAGTGGCTGAGATTACAGGCACCCACCACCACACCCAGCTAATATTTTTTTTTTTTTGTATTTTTAGGACAGATAGGGTTTTACCATGTTGGCCAGGCTTGTCTTGAACTCCTGACCTCAAGTGATCTATTTGCCATGGCCTCTCAAAGTGCTGGGATTACAGGCATGAACCATCGCACCCAGCCTTAAATAAAGTTTCTACTAGTGGGATGTAACTCAAAATTTTTATCAAGATTCTTTCAGCTGCATGTATCTCTAGGTAAATCTGGAAAGTCACCATAATATAGTACTTTCCCTGCTATTTGTGCAAATACAGCTGGGTAAGCACCTACTGCACTGGCAGAAGGGTGTAACTGGACCTCTTAGAGTCCTAGAAAAATGTCGCTCCCATAATTCCTTGGTATATAAAAGTGATCCTTAGGAAAAAAGTGGGGAAATTTTACAGGAATTCTTCTCAGAGTACAATACTATTCACGATGACCTTTAAAGTCAAGCACTGTCATAATCTATGTAAACTTTTAAAATCTCCCTAAAAAATGTGGTCCAGACTGAGATCTAACAGTCTACAAGATCTTCAAGTTGCTGAAAGAAACATCAGTCATAGTGAGGTTATGGGTGGCTTTGGGGAAGTTGGGTTGCAATGTAGGCTGTGGATGGGGGTAGAAGGAGTTCTAGACTTTAATGGCATCGTTTTTCAGTGAAATAGCTGAGCATATGAATATAAACTTAAAAACAAAATCCCTAAAGCCTTAGAAAGTCAGTGGAGATCTGTCATCTCTTGCTATGCAGGAATCTAAACTAGCAAGTGATACACAGTAGGTAGAACACATTGGAATATCCAGGGCTTATTTTCAATAGCAATATAACACAACAGTGACAGAAGTAAGAAAGGTGTGAAACTGAAGTGTGCTAGCAGACTAATAAGTCTTTCTAACCTGATTTGAAAAATTAACATCATCAAATATATAAACCACATATATTAAATAAAGAAAAGTAAAAGGGTAGCAGCTTACTGCCCTTTTATATATACTATATACTGTATAGTATATTTTTATAAATGGTACTATATACAGTACCATATATTTTTATATACTATATATTGCCCTTTTATATATAATACTGAAGCAATATTGTATTAGAAGTTAACTCATTTATTTAGTTAATATTTGCTTACCACAAAACTTGAGGAATGGTTTAAGAACCCCCTTTAAAAGTTCTTATAAACAGTCTAAAATGTAAAAATACTGACCCATATTGTTTTCTGCTTTATGGCCTCAGAAAAATCTCAGAGACAGAGAAGTTCTCTTTTTAACTTTTTGTATATAACTCTGCACTATACCGGTCAGGTAAATAAGATTAATAAGCCAGAGGTATAGGTATTAATAGGTTGATAATAAATGTGGTGGTAAATAAGTAACTGTAATGCAATATGCTGATGAAAGATAATTCAATATAATAAATGCAGAGTGCCTTACAAGCATCTAGACAGGGAATTCATTTTTCTGTTTGGAGAAAGTCAAGAAAACTTCCCAGAGGACTCTTTTCTCTTTTCTTTTCTTTATTTCTTTCCTACCTTTTCTTTCTTCCTTTCTTCCTTCCTTTCTCTTTCTTTCTTTCCTTTTTTACTTTTTTCCTTCCTTCCTTTCTTCCTTCCTTTTTCTTTCTTTCTTTCTTTCTTTCTTTACTTCTTACTTCTTTCTTTTTTTCTTTTTTTGGTGGGGGAGATAATTCTAATTGATTTTATTTAGTTATTTATATTTTAAAATTTATTTGTTATACTTTAAGTTCTGGGGTACATGTGCAGATTGTGCAGATTTGTTACATAGGTATACATGCACCATGGTGGTGGTTTGTTGCATCCATCACCCCGTCATCTATATTAGGTATTTCTCCTAATGCTATCCCAACCCAGTCCCCTGAACCCCTGCTAGTCCTCCCCTCGTCCCCCACCCCACAGGCCCCAGTGTATGATGCTCCCCTCTCTGTGTCTGTGTGTTCTCCTTGTTCAACATCTACTTATGAGTGAGAACATGTGGCGTTTGGTTTTCTGTTCTTGTGTCAGCTTGCTGAGAATGATGGTTTCCAGCTTCATCCATGTCCCTGCAAAGGACATGAACCCATTCTTTTTTATGGCTGCATAGTATTCCATGTATAGTATACATTCCATAGTATATATGTGCCACATTTTCTTTATCCAGTCTATCATTGATGGGCATTGAGGTGGGTTCCAAGTCTTTGCTATTGTGAACAATACCACAATAAACATACATGTGCATGTGTCTTTATAATAGAATGATTTATAATCCTTTGGGTATATACCCAGTAATGGGGTTGCTGGGTCAAATAGTACTTCTAGTTCTAGATCCTTAAGGAATTCCACACTGTCTTCCACAATGCCACAACTAATTTGCACTCCCACCAACAGTGTAAAAGCATTCCTGTTTCTCCAAATCCTCTCCAGCATCGTTTGTCTCCTGATATTGAATTTTGAGCAATGAGTAGGTGCTCATCAGGTAGAATTCCAGTTAGAGAGTACAATGGTGAAAGGCACCAAGCCACGAACAAGCAGGTAGCATTTCTATAGGGAAAGCCAAAGATCAGGAAGCACATCTGAGAGTGGCAGGAGATAAATGTGGAATTAAGCAAGTGCCAAATTAAGAAGGGCTTTGTGCACAAAGATCAGAGTTGAATGTTGATGGAGTCTCTGAGATGCTCTAAATAACATTATACAAATTTACTTTTGGGAATTCGTGTGGGAAATGTGGCAAATAGATTGGATGGATCAAGAATAGGATGTCGTTTTCGGTTTCAGAAATTTTATTTACATTAATGGTGAATGTGACAGTGCAAGTATATGAGAGAGGATGGGGCAGGTGGGAGGGAGAAATAGAAAGAAAGGAGAAAGGAGATACCACTTTTAAACTAGAATCATAATTTCTCCAAATTTTCACAAGTAGTACCTTTATTTTTTAATTATCTTAAATAATATATTATATTTACTGTTTATTTAAAAATTTCCTTCAAAGGGATTTTTATTGGTCTACCCATGGAGAACACATATACAACATCGTTTTTTGCCAGTTTTCAAAAAAATGCCACAACCATTCTTAAACTCAGTTTACACTTAGCTCAGCTATGTGTTTTAAATGTGAGTCTAAAGAAACAAGCTTTGTGATTTGGATTCTTCTTTCTGCAGTTTCAGTGTTTATGCATATTGGTTTGGCAAGAAACCAGATAAGCAGCTCATGTAGAATAACTTGGCAAAGGAGACCGCTGCTTCTAGTGAGAACTCCTTCAAGTTTTATTTTGTTATTAAAATTATCTTGTGCGGTCTAGATTCATTAGGATCCATAACAGAGAAATAAGCAGAATATCAGAAAGGTAGCATTTTGGGAAACTAGTATACTACAGGGGTTAAAGAAAAAACTTAGGATTCTACATTTCCTGAGTTTAAATCTTCTGTGACCTTGAGCTAATTAATTACCTGTTTTTTGCCTCCTTTGCTCATATTTAAATTCCACAGTACCATCTCTATTTCACAGGGATATTATGAGGATTATAATAATGTATGAAATATGATAAGCTCCATGCCTGGTAAATATATATAGTTGATAAATTGTAACTTTCATTACTTAAATATAAGAGTACTACTACAATGAAGAATTTTCTTCCTTTGCTATCATAGAGTAATAAATATCTAATTGGTCTAGTGCTAGAACCAATATATGGAATACAGTAGCTGCTCTCTCAACCTCTTTTTAAAAACCTTCCCATTTGCCCCTTATTCCTGTATATAAAAAAGATTCTGGCAGCAGCATAGATAGAATAGCATAATGGATCAGTTTCCAAGTTATCTTAATGTTTTTATATCAATAAATGAATAATGGGATATATGAAGGTGCTAAATATATAAATATAACACATACATTTTAACTATTTTTTGATACATGGTAATGACTACAGAATTATAATGGTTTACCTAAAATTATGCTTTCTCATATAACAATTGTGCCAGGTATTTTAGAGGAAGGTATAAATCTCCAGTAATGTCCCTATGCAATGGGAAATAATTAGAGTATTTCACACCTAAAGATTAATATTTTGGATTTATATTGTACCTTTTATCTAAAGGCCTCAAAAGCCTCTATAAACATTAACTCATTAACTTCAACACACCTCCCATTAAATAAAGAGGTGTCCAACAGCATTTACAAATAGGAAAATTAAATTGAGAATAACTAAATATTACATTTATATTTTAGGAATAAATATTATATTTTTAAGATTTTCAACTGGCCGGGCGCAGTGGCTCAAGCCTGTATTCCCAGCACTTTGGGAGGCCGAGGCGGGTGGATCATGAGGTCAAGAGATCGAGACCATCCTGGTCAACATGGTGAAACCCCGTCTCTCCTAAAAAAAAAAAAAATACAAAAAATTAGCTGGGCACAGTGGCGCGTGCCTGTAATCCCATCTACTCAGGAGGCTGAGGCAGGAGAATTCCCTGAACCCAGGAGGCGGAGGTTGCGGTGAGCCGAGGTCGCGCCATTGCACTCCAGCCTGGGTAACAAGAGCGAAACTCAGTCTCAAAAAAAAAAAAAAAAGATTTTCAATAATGTTTATGAACACTTCGGATTTTCTAAATGTGCACAAAATATGTTTTTCTTTATGCTGTTTTTCATGTCATTTCCTTAAAAAAAGGCTTTTCAATTGTTTTCATGGCATTTAGAAATATAGAAGTAAGTTATATGAATTTTTAGATACAATGTTTTAGATGTTTAGATAGCTATGTTTCAGAACTATCCTTCCCTGTACCATGAATTTAATACATATAAAACTAAGAGATACTATATATGTGCAAATATGTGTGTATGCTTTTTTATATGCTCCTATATTGTAAGAGTCTTAACACCAGAAACAATGTTGTATAATTTGGTGCTGACTAAAACTATCATCATTTCTCAATTAATAGTGTAAAGTAAGATGCTGTGTGTCAGTATACAATCTTTATGTTTACAGATCTTTAGATCTTTAAAATTACTCAAAATTATAGAAATGGAATGTATCTGTTTAACATTCCTCCATTGAAAAACTTTTCTTTTCACAATGTATATTCCATAAAGTTTCAAATTTAAGTTACTTTATGGTATAGGTACAATTAATTTTTATAATCTTGTCTGCAAATACACCTCACTTAACTCTATTTTATTTATAACTACTCAATTTCTCCAAAAAGTGTTCTCAGCACTTTCCTTATTGTGTTTTTGTTTTTCTCTTCAGAACACACTTTCCCTCTGAAGTATATATCAAAATCTTACCATGTCCCAAGGCTTAATACTTAAGAAAGATCTCTTCCATGCAGCATCCCTAGACCTTCTTTTTTTTTTTTTTTTTTTTTTTTTTTTTTTTGAGATGGAGTTTTGCTCTTGTTACCCAGCCTGGAGTGCAATGGCGCAATCTCGGCTCACCGCAACCTCTGCCTCCTGGGTTCAGGCAATTCTCCTGCCTCAGCCTCCTGAGTAGCTGGGATTACAGGCACGAGCCACCGTGCCCAGCTAATTTTTTGTATTTTTAGTAGAGACGGGGTTTCACCATGTTGACCAGGATGGTCTCGATCTCTTGACCTCGTGATCCACCCGCCTCGGCCTCCCAAAGTGCTGGGATTACAGGCTTGAGCCACCGCGCCCGGCCCCCTAGACCTTCTTTATACCAGATACTGTTGATGCTTCTCCTAGATCCCACTTATAGGCCAAGCAATGTAAGTTGACACCTGTGAACTTATATACAGACACATAGTCACACACACTCATAGCACACAGTTCATGGCCAAAGAATAATGGATGTGACAGCCTATGTGCTTAGTTTCTAAGAGTAATAACTACTGTGGTATTATTTTTACTCCAGAGACCTTGTTGGAATCTGCCTCAGGAAAGACTTCTTCTGAACCATTTATTTGCCTAGTGATAAGGTTAGGCTTTGTGTTCCTACCCAAATCTCCTCTTGCAATGTAATCCCCAGGTGTTGAGGGAGAGACCTGGTGGGAGGTGACTGGATCATGGGAGTGGTTCCTCCCATGCTCTTCTTGTGATAGTGAGTGAGTTCTCACAAGATCTGATGGTTTTATAAGTATTTGGTAGGTCCTCTCTTGCTCACTTCTCTCTCTAGTTGCCCTGTGAAGAAGTGCCTTTCGCCATTATTGTAAGTTTTCTCAGGTCTCCCCAACTGAACTGTGACTCAATTAAACCTCTTTTCTTTATAAATTATCCAGTATCAGGTATTTACTTACAGCAGTATCAGAACAGACTAATACACTTAGCTTCTACCTCTACCCTATTCTGCTTTCCTCACTCCTTTCAGTTTTCTTCTGGGCACATTCTTCAATAAACTGCTTCTGTAAGAATCCCCATATCAAACTTTGCTTTCAGAGAACTTAGGCTACAATGCCTTTAATTCAATGAATTCCTGAACTCGTCACAATATTATTTATAATAAGTAGACAAAAATAATTTAAAAGTCCAATAACTAGGGCACTTAGTTAAATAAACTGTTCTCTACCATTACAGTGGAACAATAATCCATAATTAAAAACATTCTTTTGGAAAAGATCAGACACAGTTTATGACATACTAAAAGCATAAAAGATTATGTACAGTCTTAGGAGCAAAATCCATGCTAAATAATGGAGATATGGTTCTGACAAGTAAGATACAGTCACTGACTTTGTGAAGGATATAGTAGCATGAGACATATATAAAGTTTCAAAGAACCACCACATTTTAATTTCTACTGAGGTAAATGCTGTGAAGTATAAGCAAAATTCATGAACCAAAAAAGAGAGAGAGAGCCTTGACTTAGTCTGAAAAGCCAAAATGACTTCAGTGAGGAAATAGCATTTGATTAGAATTGTGAGGCATGATGAGTGTGAAGTTTCAAGAGTCGTCTAGATAAGAGAAGCAAAACTTTCTATGATCCTGAAGAAGAAGAAGCATGTACCCTTTGAGAAACTAAAGAAGCAAATGATAAGAATGATAAGAGAAGCAATGGTTGGTGAAGAAATAGAGATCTAAAAATGTAGAGCCTTATAAGTCATGTAAAAGGTTTGATGTTTTATCTTAAGACCCATGGAGGTCAAATAGGAACATACAAATTTTAAGCACAGTAGGAACATGATACTATTTTTATTTTCTAAATACTACTCATATTACTCTGAGGAGAATAGGTTAGTGGGAGTGGTGAACACAGATATGCAAGTTATGAGGTTATTACAGCAGCCAAAGTAAAAGATGATAAGAACTCGGGCTAGGAAATAGTATGGAGATGCGGAGGAATGAGCAGATTTCAGATGTTTAGGAAGAAGAAGCAATGGGACTCATGTTTAATTGGTTAGGAAGTTGGAGAATAAAGGAGGGTCAACCATTTCTACAGGAATCTGGCTTTCCCAGCTGCCACATGTTGGTGCCTCGCACTAAAACAGTTATTGTAATGAAGTTGTTAGTGAAAAAAAGGTTAGAAAAGAATTTCAGTTTAAATATATGCAGATTGTGGTGACCTTATGATGTCTAAGAATTACTAAGAATACAGGAAGCCAAAACCCTAAATTAGTTACACATCAATGTATGTATGCATGCACATATGTATGTACTTGTATAACATGGACATTACCACAAATATAATATTTGTGTGTAAGTAATGAAAATGAAGGCCATACATTACAATGTTAGCCATTCTTATCCCTGAATAAAAAAATTATGCAGCAATTTAATTTGTTTGCATTTGTGAGTTTCTCAGTGTATACACATAAATTTTGTCCTCATAAAATAAAGTAAAAAAGAGTTATCTTCCTTCCATGGACCACCACATAGCTCTTTAAAAGCTACTAAATTATTGCCTTCTTCCGGCATCAGAAACCAATACTTGGAACCAATCACTCAAAGTACACTTCTAAGATGATTTTTATGTGCTCGGCATTTGACTTTTTATTACCATTCAAGTCTAGACATTTAACCATATCTCTGAGTATCTCATTATTTTTTACTTGGCAGAAAATACTCCCCAGTAATTGTATACCCTTTAAAATACAAATAACCTTTTATCGTACAATTCAGACTTTCTTTAATTGTGTAAGTAAGAAAAGTACTTCAAATCAATTGGGAAATGCATTGACTTACTCATAACACATGATTCCTGTGATTTCTTTGCTTAATCCTGAAAATCATAATTGAGATTCAATAGTCTCCTAATATAACTTTTCCCCAAAGTCACACTGAAAGAAAAATAAATCATAATAATGATTCATGATTACTGAGCATCGTTACGTGCTAGGCAAATCTCTTGGTGCTTTGCAAGGATTCTCCTATTTGACAATAAAAATGCGAGAAAAGAATACTTACCAAGATCTTTTATTGAATGAGAAAATAAGTTCTGATATGTTGAGTAAATCACTGTACGTCACATAGCAAGTAGCTAAAAGGGCTGGGATTCCAACACACTCAGGCTGACAGCAACTTCATGCTAAACTTTGTAATATACCACTCTCACTCTGTAAAGGGTGTGGCTTGATACTAACTCTGAAATTAAAACTTTAGACATAATTTTTCCTAGACCATAGTTCCTTCAAGCAAGATGAAAGCCACAAGGAACGTGCCCCTTTCCAATATAGTAGTCAACTGCTCAAGAAGTCATGAAGCTGAGATTTACTGACTACCTATTGTATCTGTTGAAATTCTTAATGTACAATAAATAAGAGAACAAAATCAACTTTGAACAGAAAATTATTGGCTCATATAATAAAAAGTCTAGAGGGAGGGCAGGCTCCAGGCACAATGTGATCCAGAGGTTCACAATACTATCAAAATTTGGCTCTGTTTCTCTGTGATTTTTCTTGGCTCAGCTCTGTTCTGCATGCTGGCTTTGTTGCCGGGCTGAAAGCCAAGATAGATACAGCAAATGTAGGTTTTTAATCCACATACAGTACTGTTAGAATTTGAATTCCAAAATTTATGTGTTGGAATCTTAAACCTCAATGTAGTAGTGTTGAGTGGTGGGACCTTTAAGAGGTGATTAGATCATGAGAGCTCTACCTTGAGGGTATTAATGTCATTATAAAGAGAGTGGGTTTATTATTGCCAGAGTGAGCTCATTTAAAAAAAAATGAGTAGAGACTCCTCTTGCTCTCTTCCTCTCATGTGCTCTTGACCATCTGCCTTCTGCCATAGGATGATGCAGTACAAAAGTCCTCACCAAATATCACCACCATGTTATTGAACATCCCAGCTTGAAGAACTATAAGAAATAAATCTCTGTTCTTGCAATAACAAATACCAGAGAATGATGAAAGTGTCTTTGGAACTAGACAATGGATAGAGGCAGGAAGAATTTGGAGGAGCAGGTAAAAATAGATTGCTGTAAATGGAGCATTAAGGGCAATTCCAGCAAGGGCTGAGAAGAAAACAAGAGCTGCAGGGAGATCCTAAATATTCTTAGGGATTACTTAGGTGGTCATGATTAGAATGTTGGTAGACATACGGATAACAAAGGCAGTTCCAATGAGGTCTCAGACAGAAATGAGAAATAAGGTACTGCCAACTGGAGTAAAAGTCATCCTTGTTATAAAATGGCAACAAGTGTGGAGGAATTGTATCCATGCCCTAGGACTTAATACAAGGCAGAATTTAAGAGCAGTGAATCAGGATACCTGGTGGGATCTGGGCTTGGCTATAGCTTACCTATAATCCCAGCTACTCAGGAGGCTGAGATGGAAGAATTACAAGGGCCCAGAAGATTGAGACCAACCTGGGCAACATACTGAGACCTCATCTCTAAAAAATGAAAAAAAAAATTAGCTGCATGTGGTGGCATGTGCCTGTAGTCTCAGATACTCAGGAGGCCGAGGCAGAAGGGTCACTTGATCCCAAGAGTTTGATGCTTATCTATGATCATGCCATGGCACTTCAGTTTGAGTGACAAACCAAGACCTCATATCTCAATAAATAAATGAATTGTTTTTAAAAGGGATTATCTGGTGGAATAAATTTCTAAACAAAATACAGAATTAGCTGTTTGTCTAGTTTTAACCATATATACTAAGATGCACATGGAGAAAAATTATTTAAAAATATAATTTATAATTCTAAAAGGGAAATAGAAATGACAATTTTAGAAAATTCATAGTTCAGCCATGTAAAGATGAAAAAGGCTTATTTAGGAGAACAAACCAAGGGTGTCCAAGCAACCAACTGCTAAAGAGATTAATACAAATAGAAGGGAGTCAGTTACTATTTGACATAATGGGAGGATGACCCCAAAGGCATTTCTGAGATCTTGGAGGCAAACTAAGACCTTAAGGACAAAATTTCCAGAAAGGTACCTGTAAGGCCTCAGCAATCACTGCCCTTGGCCACCTTGGTACTCTGCCCACTACATTCCAGTGCAGTGTTCCTTGACCACCAGAACACTGGCTCAACTGAGCCCCATTCATGGCTCCAGTGGGCTCAGCTGCAGCTTGTGTCACCATGTACACACAGGCAACACATGGTGCTGACTCTGCAGATGAGCAGAATGCAAGATCTATGGGGCCATGCTGGCCTTCATCCAGATTTAAAAGGATGTCTCAAGAGAGCCTGGGAGACCAGGTACAGTCTTGTGACAGGGATAGAGCCACAACAGAGAGTCTCCACTAGGGTAATGCTTAGTGGAGCCATGGGAGCAGAGCTGCCTTCAAGACCCCAGAACAGTTCAGCTCCTAGAATATAGTTCCAGCCAAGTAGAGTTGTAAGAACAAAACTCTTTTCTGTGAGAGCTGCTGAGTGGACTGAACCCAGGTCAGCTATAGAAACAGGACTGCCTAAGGCCTTAAGGGCCCAACCCCTCCCCAGTTTTCCTAGGATGAGGGACATGGAGGCAAAGGAGATGATTCTACAGCTTTAAGACTTAATTTTGTTTTTGTTATTGGGTTTTGGACTCATGTCACTCCTTTCTTCTTGCCTGTTTCTCCCTTTTGGAATGGGAATGTCTACCCTACGCCTATTACACCATTGTATTTTGGAAGTGCATAAATTGTTAATTTCACCAATGGAAAATAATTTTCCTCAGAATACATCTTGCCTTGAGTCTCACCTATATTTGCTTTAGATGAAACTTTAAACTTTGCACTTTTAAGGTGATAGTAGAGTGGGTAAAGATTTGGGGGACTATTGGATAAAATACTTTTCAGTTTGAGAAGGATGTGAACTTGAGGGGTCAGGGGAGGGATGCCATGATTTGAATGTGTTCCCCAGAAAGCATGTGTTGGAAACTTATTTCCCAGTGCAATAGTGGTGGGAGCTGGGGTCTAACAGGAAGTGTTTAGGTCATGAGGGTGATCTAATGCCAATTATAAAAGGTCTTGAGTCTGTGAGTTCAATCTCTTGTTCTCCCACGAATGCCCTATTTCCCTTCTGCCTTCTGCCATTAGCTGATGCTGCAAGAAGGCCCTCACAAGATGCTACCCCTCAATCGTGGACCTCTCAGCCACCAAAACCATGAGCCAAATATTTTTTTTTCTTTATAAACTTCCCAGTCTATAATATTCTCCTATAGAAGCAGAAAGGGACTGAGAAAACTACTATCACAGAAAATGGGAAAACATGTGTTCAAGTTTCTAAACTTCAAGCAAAATCCTGTGACTCTCTGAAACTGTTCCAGTTTAGGACATACGTGAACTCCTTACCAATGGCCATTGAAAAGAGAATCCCATATAGTGATTTAATGAAGCCTAGTTCATATGCTTTACTACTAATACAACAATATCTATAGATATCCACAGTGAAATCAGGACATACTGGAAAGAGGTAGGAGAAAATAATGCTAGGAAACCATGCAGCAAGTGTTCCTGCCCTCTATTGTGTGTTAGATTTATAAATACCTTGTCTTATTCAAGGTAAGCCTAAGACTCCAATGAAATAGGAATTAACTCTACTGTACAAATTAAAATGCAGAAGATTACAGTGTTATGTAAACCAAAATTTTTAAAAAATTGTCTGGCTCAATAGGGTCTGCTCTCCAAACACTAGCAATTTGACCATTTTTTATATAAATTGTGTCAGCTATTGGGTCACTCCAGTTTTCTGAATTTAGGAGAAATAACCAATGAAAAACTAGTAGATACTGTGTGTCTGTATGCATTCCCTTTCTTCCTTCCACCTTTCCTATCTTTCTTTTATTTCACAAGGATTTGCTGACCCTCAATAAAAGAAAAGCAAAGCGCCATTCCTCATGGGAGCAGCAAAATATGTAAGGCAAATTCTCCCTATGGGATAAGACAAATACTAGAAGAGAGATCAATGCTTAGTTAACTATGAAGCAAGAAAGATTGGGTTAAGCGCTGAAACCTAAATTTCACTTCAAATGTCTAAATTTCAGACTGCTTATCCACTGGCACTTGTGGTTAACACATAGTTTTTCTTGCCTTTCTACTTAAAAATAATATATAGAGTTTTGATAACTTTAATAAAAATTAAAATATTTTTTAACCATTTAAAACTTTATTCAAAAATAAATCAAGGTTAGTCTGACACATTATTTAGGAATAATGTTTCCCAAATAATAAAAAACCTGCACAAGACACAAGAACTGTGTCTTGTAACAATTCTTTGTATGTCTCAATTTCCTGTGAACTACAAGTAAGACAAACTCTACAATTTTATTTAATGTAGCATCTCCACAGTAAATATTACATGGCCTTTAATACAGTAGTAATTGCTCAGTGAAGATTTTTTTTAATGAATTTGATAAGTGAAGGAAAATCCAATGTACATAGATACATATGGTTTTTCACAACAGAAATAATATAAAGTCAATTTTAAACTTAAGTTTATATTATATATGGCTACTTTGTTTATAGAAACTACAAGAAGATTCTTTTTGGAATGACTCAGAAAAAAACAATAATGAAAAGATGTTTCTAATTATTGTCTCTATGAATAAAAATTTAAGCATTCTTCTTTCTTGAGGGGAGAAATTCTTGAAATCTTAACAACTCCATTTGTGAATATTTCCCAAATATTATCATGGATCTAGTCAACATGTAGAGGTAATCTATAATCTGTGCCTTGTGAATATTCAATTTAAAGTGAGACACACTTGTACAGAGGTCACTACTTCTGAAACCAGCCATACAAACCATTGCAGGTTTCTGGTTACTGTTGCCAAAGAGCTTTCCAAGTGGGGAAACTATCTCTGAAGAGGAACTTGTGCCTAATTTCCCCAACTGCTGGCAAAAAAATTATCTCTTGTACCCAAATCAATCCCATGCACAATCCAGTCTTTGTTCTGGATCACATAGGAATGTTCTTTCCTGTAAAATTGGGTTTCCTTTTATCTGAGCAATCCTAGAATTACAAGGACCCTGGTGGAAGATGAAGTTGATATGAGGTAGTGGATAAGGTATATCTAACAGCAGATCCTCTATCATTTTGCCAAAATATTGAGGGAGAGGTTTTCAACTGAAAAATGGGACTTGAGAATATATTCCCATTAAAAAATTTAAACATCTTAAACATGATGAAACTCTATGATATTATAGCATTATCATAGTGCAATGTCACCCCCAATGAATTTAATAATGTTTTGTTTTTTACCTTGAACTAATCCACCATACTCCCCTTGGCCTGCCTCACTGTTGGCTACATTGACATTCTTGCTGGTCCTTCAAAATGCCTGGCATGTTTTTCTCTCTCTCTCCATTCCCCACACTCCTGTTCCTTTTTCTCCTTTCTCTTCCCTTTCTCTCTCCTCTCCTCTCCCTTACTCTTTCTTCCCACTAAAATAATCTATTCCTAAATAATCACTTAGGTTTAGTCTCTGCTCTATGTCATTTCCTCAGTCACAATGTCACTGGCCCCCTAATCTAAATTCCTATCCTCTATCACTCTCTATACCTTTTTGCTCCTGCTTTTTGTTCATAGACCTCCGTATGTCATCATTTCTTTATTGCCTGTCTACCATTTTAGAGGCAAGCTGCAGGAATAAAAGACTTTTGATTGTTTTGCCTATTTTATTTATCATTATTTACCCAGGGCATTTGTAGATATTCTACAAAACATGCTAAATATAAAAATAATTAATATATATCATTGTGCTTTTAAATTTTTCATCTGGGCCTCCTAACAACAGTATAAAGCAGATAAATGAGATTTAAATACAATAAAACAATAATTACATAAATTTTTCTACCAAATTTAATCTTACAGACGACCCAGAAGGACCGACACTAAGTAAATGAGTTTTAAAAGTGAGCAAGCAGGGAGAAACATTAATATGATTGATTTGTATTTATGCAATTCAGCATAATTCTGGGAAAGCAAATAGTGAAATAAAGTATACAGATGTCATCTTTGTTTTCCTTTCCTTTTCTTACAAACTCCAAAGTTTAAACAGAGAGAGCTTAAAAGAAGCCAGAAAGCTGAGTTACGTACTGTTAGCTTCCTAGAGGATCAGAACCTCAGAAAAAAAGTTTAAGAATTTTGATACCATTCCACTTGTGATACTTAACAATTTTGGATTATTATTTTTGGAACATAAACAATTTAGGGTTAATAATCTTGAATTATGAAAGCTGAACATGGAAAAAAATGACTATTTTCAAGTAAAATTAGCATGTATATGTACACACATATAAACACGTGGCACACAGAGCAAATTCTACCCAGGAGACTAGGGACATCCAGAGAGTAAATTATTTAAGAATAATGTAAAATAATAATGTATTCCAGATTCAAGTCAAATCTTCCCTTTTCTGCTAAAAATAAAAATGAACAAATAATAATTTGCAAGGACATTAAGAGGAAACATAAAAACTGAAATTTATATTGAAAAAACACTTCCAGGTAGATATTAACTAATCCTTAACTGCAGCAGTTAGAAAAGCACATTCCTAAAAGATTCATTTTTTACAGGTACTTCTGCTTTTTAAATTTATTCCAAACACCCAACAAAGGCTAAAAATAAATAATGTTGCTTTTAGTTCCTTAAGATAACAAAGATTTTTTTCTCAGGTTATATTTTACTATGCTCTTTATGACCATTAGCATCAAATTGCCTTTCAAAACAGGAAAATGTAAGATCAAACCAGGGAAAAATACAAGTTTAATGCTATAGTAAATTTAGAATTTAATCTATCGTCTCTAGTGAAAGAGATACCAGTGTCTTTGGCATGATTACTTAAGAAGCTGGCAGAGGTTACTGCAAATATAGTAGGAATATAACCACATATAATGGAAACAAGTTGTCATCATTTCCTAATGAACGCAAGTCGATTATGCTGTGATTACTTCTGAATGTTTACTTCCAACCGCTCTGGCTGAACTTCAAAGTGTTCCATTCAGTAAATCTCTGGTATCCTTAGTGAATAAGTCACATATCTGGCTGACATTAGCTGAAATGACCTGTCACTTCCTTGCACCTTTCCCCTGCACTGTTACTCCTGCAGAGAAGAACATTTAACATGGCACAAGATGCAGTCCTTACCCTGTTTCAGCAGAGACCCAGACCACATGCAGCTGTTAGGCATTCTAAAGGTCATTCTTCCTCTTGAATGTGTGTATTATTTGTTTTTGCCATTATTTGACATTTGACATTTCTCCCTGTCTCTATCTTATATAGCCCCTTTTCAAGTGAATGAGCATTTCTCACTTTATACATTAACATATATTAGAAGCAAACTGAAAATATATTGGTAAAAATAATCTTTTGTACTTTCCTTTTTTCTTTCCTGATGACCTTAACACAGTGCATCATCTTACCAAATAAAAATGAGTTACTGTAAATAATGCACTATAGTCTTAGCTTCCTACTTTATACATTTATTTTATTCATTGAAATTTTTTTTAGTTTCTTTCTATTCTCTTTGTGAGAGGAACAGCAAAAGAATATATGTCCAGAAACAGTGTTTGAAATGTCTTGTAGATTAGAAGAAAACAAAATTTCAGGAAGAAATGCATTGAAACATACGGTCTAATAATTTTATTTTTTTAAATGTGAAACTAAAACAGTTGAAATGTCATTTCTGTGAAATAATTATATTTAGTCATTTTTTCATAATAAGGGAAGAATATTGATCAAAGGTTTTATGTAGGACTGGGCTAGTTTACTGTAAAGATATGGCAAATTTCCATAATACTAGGCCAAGAAATCACGGCTAAGTAGGCACTCTTATCTCTCAATTAGAAAGATAAAACATAGAATACTTGTGACATATGGGCAGTTACTCCCTACCAAGTGGTCCACTCTAATTTGAGGATCTGAGTGAAATTTTTTAACTTGGGACTAGAGATTGAGAGGGCACCAAAACAAGCTAGAAATACAGGCAAAATTGTTATTAAAAATATCTATTTGTCAGGGCCGGAGGCTCAAGCCTGTAACCCCAGCACTTTGGGAGGCCGAGGCGGGGGGATCACAAGGTCAAGAAATCAAGACCATCCTGGCCAACATGGTGAAACCCCGTCTCTACTAAAAAATTAAAAATTAGCTGGGCAAGGTGGCGTGCTCCTGTAGTCCCAGCTACTCGGAAGGCTGAGGCAGGAGAATTGCTTGAACCCAGGAGGCGGAAATTGCAGTAAGCCGAGACTGCGCCGCTGCACTCCAGCCTGGCTCCTGGAGACAGAGCAAGACTCTGTCAAAAACAAACAAACAAACAAACAAACAAAAAACCATATATTTAATTATCTAGGAGTAATGTGAAATAAAGTGTATGCTAGCTTCGAGTACTTGATACTAACTGGAGGAAAGTAAACAGATACTTAAAGGGATAGACACTCAGCCTGTTAGTGATTTCGGAGTAATCATGGCCATCGCACGATGCAGCAAAAACTACATTAAAATTATAGCCATTTGTAAAGCATAAAAAAAAATTTTGTAATGACCTTTCAGTGGAAGAAATATTTCACCTTTTTTTTAAAAAAAAAATATTACTTACAGTTGGTAGCAAAGACTTTCCAAATGCTACAATGTGGCAATGTAGTAGAAATGTGTAGAGTACCCTGGATCACAGTGACCAGAAAATCAGAGAGGGCTCTAGGAAAGAATGTGGCTTCTTATTGGCAAGGGGACTACCATGCAGAGTATGCATGGAAAACATACAAACCTAGTGAAAACTGTTCTCTAGACACAGTTAGTAAGGGAACAAATAAGCACAGATTTCAGATACTATTATTTATCTTCTGTGTCTCAGTGAAGTTATGCAAATTATATAGCATTGTTAAATTTCCTTTACCTCATCTGCAAAATGAGCATAACACCAGCATTATTAACATTATTGCTACACTTTAATGAGATATTGCCTAGAAAGCTCTTGCAACAATGATTGGCATGTTGTGAGAGTACTAAATGTTAGAAATGGTACTCTGATAATTTGGTTTTTATACGTGAGCATAAATAACAAATCATCTTCATTACAGGTTATGGATGTAGTCATTTTCACTACATCCTTCCCATATATTCTATATCTTCTATAGAATCCCACTGGGTATTTTTACAAACAGATAAAGTAGAGTTAAGGGAACTGTATTTATTTATTAAATTTATGGTAGTGGCACCAAAGGTAGGCCAACTAGTTCAATAATCCCTTTATACACCACAAAAGTACTTGAGCTGTATTTCAGTAAAAATAATTCTAAATCTACAATACATTAAGGTACCTTTAAATTAGAATTGTGGACTTTATATTCAGTGTACTTATGCACATTTTTCTGATTTGCTTTCAAATGCCTCAAAATAATTTACTGAACTTTAATCAGTTTTAAATACAGGAACTAGTTCTATTGATTAAAATCATATGAATAGCTCCATTCTGAAAGACAGGTCTAGTTTAACTTTATAAAAGAACAGTTAGTAAATCAGTGACAATATGTAAATCTACCAAGAGAATTAAACGCTTACCTAAAACCCTGTAACTTCGCTCTCCTATTTTTTCATCTAAGCATACTTCTCATGTACAGATTTATCTTATGTAAACATGGGAGAAAACAAACTTTTCAGTAGAGTATATATTAAAAGACTTAGAAAAAGAGTAGATCTAAGAATGTGGATAAATTTTTAAATAAAGTTTAAAAAAACTGTTGAGGTATGGACATTAAATATCAGAAAACAATAAAAGTTGAAGAGATTATGACTTTTAGAATATATAAGTATAAAGTTGGAAGGTTATGAAAGAAAAGTTATTTCTTTTCTTCTTCTTTTTTTTTTTTGAGACGGAGTTTCGCTGTTGTTACCCAGGCTGGAGTGCAATGGCGTGATCTCGGCTCACCGCAACCTCCGCCTACTGGGTTCAGGCAATTCTCCTGCCTCAGCCTCCTGAGTAGCTAGGATTACAGGCATGCGCCACCATGCCCAGGTAATTTTTTGTATTTTTAGTACAGATGGGGTTTCACCATATTGACCAGGATGGTCTCGATCTCTTGACCTCGTGATCCACCCGCCTCGGCCTCCCAAAGTGCTGGGATTACAAGGAAAAGTTATTTCTTAAAATGACCCCAAGCAGTAAGTAGAAAGACTATGAGCTTATTTGTAACTGGAAAGACCCCTATTTTATGAAAGTTTTGAAGCAAAAAGAAGAAAGAATTCAAAATATTAAAAATATGCACTAGGTGTTTTGTGTCATGTTAAACAAATAGCAAATCTCTTTGTTTGAGTTTGAAAATGAGAATATAAATAACTCATATTCATAGGCAGTTTTCTTCACTTGACATAATTACAAAAATCAATTAACTCTAGCCTCAAGATATTTGGCAAATGTGCATGAAACAGACAGAAATAAAATGTACAATTATTTAGATAAAGCCTATAACTTTTTTTATATTTATGAAGTTTTGGGGGAAGGCACAAAAGAAAAAGGAAAATTAATATTGACTGAAAATTCATTGTGGGCCAGACACTTTCACTCTTTTAAAATCTGTTTTATTTTCTTAAAATGTGCATTTGACCATACAAGCTAGGTGGTTATATCTACATTTTACATATAAAAACACTAAGGCTAAGAATATTAAAATAAATTGTCCATAAGTGCTAAAAATTTAGTAAAATGCCATTTGAGCAGAGACAAGTGTGACAAGCCCCATGACTTTTAGTTCAATGAATTAACAATTAAAGCTCCAAAATTAGTAATATCTAATGAAATTATGATAGAAATGGGTGTGTATATATATATATAACATATATAATTATATACTTTATATATATTATAGCATGCTCAGTTGTGCATGCACAAAGACTAAAATCAAAAGGAAATATGAAAAAGCAAAGCTGATTTGTTTTTTGTACAGTTGGATTTTTGGAAGAGAATTTCTTATACAGTGTGATAATTTTGAACTCTGATTTCTACTAATACTGTTACAATGGTATTTGTTCAATAAATGATATTTGAAAACTATGAAAAATTAACTCATGTCTTTTCTAAACAAGTGCTTTTTACTATAAATCATAAACTATGCTTGACTATTATAAACCTTCAACAAACAAGTCCTGTTGACAAATGCAGATCCATAACAACATATATAGATTTTCATTTTAATTTGAATAAATCATAGAGATTATATTTGCAATTGCAATATATACATATTTTTGTTAATTTAATATTATTTTAAGCCTTCCTACAGTGATGCAGAAGATACTTTGCAAAGTTGGGGTGTGTGTGTGTGTATATGTGTGTGTGTGTGTGTGTGTGTGTGTCTGTGTATCTGTGTGTATGTATGTGTATATAAAAGTTTATTATTGAGGATAAACAGCATAGGAATTCTAAGAACACATTATAGGCTATACAAGTATATGATCAAGAATATCTTATGTAGCCTTTGCAAATAAGAGAGTTACAACACAAAAGTATCTTTCAGCACCAATTTAAAATATTCTCAAGCAAATAACTATATATAGAGTGACATGTTTTTGATACAGAATTAATGTTAGTTAATCTGGGAAGAAAAGAGTTCCAGTATGAACTTGGGGACAGAAAGAAAGGTTGGGCGAGAGAGACAGTAGGCAAGAAGAGTGGCGAGTACAAGCCGAGGAACAGGGTTTGGATCTGTAGGAAAAGAAGTAGGATTTGGAACTGAACTAACATCTGCTGGGAGAATTCTAAATTCTGCCAGAAACCTAGAAGATGATGTAAGATGACATACTCACTGCCCCTAGCCACTTTTAGGAATAATTCTCCAAAAATTGGGTTAATTACCTCTAAAATTATATGTAGTAGGCATCAAAGGAATTAATTATTGTACTCTAACACAATATAGTAGAGCACAGATAAAATGGATCCCATGTAATGAAAACAATTATCCAATTCTATATAATTGGGCTATTTCTATCTCCTAGATAACTCACATTAATAGCCCACATTAATACTACTTTGATGATATGAATATAATTACTATTTTTAGTAAAAATTAATAGACTATTCAAAAAATTTCTACCTATGAAGTATTTGAGCCACTTAACCTCTCCATGCACTTAGCAAAAGAAGGGTCCTAGGCTCTGGACAATCTCTAACAGTCTTTCCATGAACAAGTCTATGATTACATAATTTCTGCAGGGAAAGTGACTGAAGGAGCAAGATCTGCCCAGGCCAAAATCATCAAAGAAGAAGAAAGGAGGTAGGTGACCATCTTCAGAGCAGAGTGTGAGAAGGATGCTCTCAAAGCCAGTTTCATGTGGAAAACTTAGAAAATGATAAGACCACCAAAAACCTGGGGTGCCAGAAGTAAAACAAGGAGTAAAAATGCTCAAAACTGTTGGTTACTTTAGGATTACATAAACTAGGCCAACAATGAAAGAGCAAGAGAATGAGGGGAGGAGGCCAGTGCAGGCTATCACATGATCATTTCTTCTGGTAAAACTGAACTTTGGAACAGAGATTTTTTAAAAAAAGGTTGAGGAGAATCTAATGACTTCTACATAAAACTGAGAAAGGGCACACCTGAGAGAGAAATGTGTAGAGGTTGAATAAATTGATAACATGGTATTTATAGAAGAATAGACCCTTCTCAAAAGAAGACATTCATGCAGCCAACCAACATATGAAAAGAAGCTCATCATCACTGGTCATTAGAGAAATGCAAATCAAAACCACAATGAGATACCATTTCATGCCAGTTAGAAGAGTGATCATTAAAAAGTCAGGTGACAACAGATGCTAGAGGGGATGTGGAAAAAGTGAAACACTTTTACACTGTTGGTGAAAGTGTAAACTAGTTGTGGCATTGTGGAAGACAGTGTGGTAATTCATCAAAGATCTAGAACTAGAAATATCATTTGACCTAGCAATCTCATTATTGGGTATATACCCAAAGGATTATAAATTATTCTATTATAAAGACACATGCTCATGTATGATTACTGCAACACTATCCACAATAGCAAAGACTTGAAACCTACCCAAATACCCATCAATGATAAACTATATAAAGAAAATGTGGCACATATACACCAAGGAATATTATGCAGCCATAAAAAGGGATGAGTTCATGTCCTTTGCAGGCACATGGATGAAGCTAGAAACCATTGTTCTTAGCAAACCAATACAGGAACAGAAAACCAAACACTGCATGTTCTCATAAGTGGGAGTTGAACAATGAGAAAACATGGACACAGGGAGGGGAACATCACACACCAGGGCCTGTCTGGGGGTAGGGGTGTAGGGGATGGATAGCATTAGGAGAAATATCTAATATAGATGATGGGTTGATGGGTGCACTAAACCACCATGGCACATGTATACCTATGTAACAAACCTGCACATTCTGCATATGTATCCCAGAACTTAAAGCATAATAAAAAATAGAAGAATTAATTCAAAAATTCAAGACAATATCTTATTACCCATAATGAATAGGCTTTTAAAATATATATATATATATATATATAAATAAAATATATAAATAAATATATATAAATAAAATATATAAATAAAATATATATTATAATATATATTATATATAATATATGTTATATATATTATATATAATATATATTATATTATATATTTTATTATTATATATATTATATATAATATATATTATATATTATATGTATTATATATAATAATAATATATATATTATTTAAATATATATATAAAATATACATATTTAAAATATATATATATATTTAAAATACATACATATATATATATACATATATATATACACCTGTGAAACGTTAACCGTTAAGGCTACCCTCTTATTTGGAGTTATTGTTACTTTATAATAGAGTTGTGTAAAAAATAAAAATGATCAAAACTGTTGGTTGCTTGATGATTTCTCCTCTTGGGACTCAAGGTAAAGCAAATTTCAATCTTTTTGGTAAATGATCTTTACATTATTTAAAATCAGGATACTCTATGTGAGAATACTTGTAAAAGCATCTGAGGTTGGGTGTGATTTCATTCAATTGCCAATATCCAGTCAGTTCTCCTAAAAGTTTTAGTCCATTAGTAGATTCAGAAAAAGAACAACAACAACAACAACAAAAATAATAAAGGGAGCAATTACAGGCACTATGTTCTCATGTTTAAAAATCAGTTAAAGGCCGGGCGCAGTGGCTCAAGCCTGTAATCCCAGCACTTTGGGAGTCCGAGGCAGGTGGATCACAAGGTCAATAGATCGAGACCATTCTGGTCAACATGGTGAAACCCCGTCTCTACTAAAAATACAAAAAATTAACTGGGCACGGTGGCGCGTGCCTGTAATCCTAGCTACTCAGGAGGCTGAGGCAGGAGAATTGGCTGAACCCAGGAGGCGGAGGTTGCGGTGAGCCGAGATGGCGCCATTGCACTCCAGCCTGGGTGAAAAGAGTGAAACTCCGTCTCAAAAATAATCAGTTAAATATGTTTATATGAAGGAAGACAACTTAGCTATTTATCTTCTTTTCTGCTACCCGTGAAGGAAAAAGTAAATGTCCTCTACATAATTAAAAATAAAACACAGCCAAAACAAAACATAATTTGTTTCATTAATCAGCATAGAAGGAAATAATGACCTGCTGTTAAGACAGAATCATAGGCTATCGAAAGAGACTATATCTAGGGGAGCATTGAGGCTGAGCCAAACTTCAAGCTAGTCATAGGCTCACAGGTAGGATTTTGAAAATTGAGTGCTGATGTGCCCCAGTTTGCCTCCAATCAGTCCAAATTTGTCTTTTACACCCAAACAGCTATATATGTTTTTTAAATTTTTGTAAGTAAATAGTGGGTTTATATATTTATAGGTTACATGAGATACTTAGATACAGACAGGCAATGTATAGTAATCATATCAGGGTCAATGGGGTATATATCACCTCAAGCATTTATTCTTTGCAAACAGCAATCTTAATAATATACTATGCATTTTATTCCCAAAAGAGTCCTTGTTTGGGCAATAAATTAGACAATAAATTTAGGAGATCATCCTATATTTGATCAAAGCTCAGCAAAGAGTATGGCCACCAAGGCAAAGCTAAATATCAGAATCATGACTAGCAAACATTTTTGCCATCTACTTCATGTAAATTTAGAAGAAAATAGCTTCTTTGAAAGAACAGTTAGCCTTAAATGCACATACTTACTAGAGAGTCTTTTAACTTTGATTTATATGTTGTAGAAAAGCCATAGTTATAAATCTAAATCTTTCAGAAACAGGGGATAAACAGGAAACCCTATTTGATCTCAGGTTTCTCATGCACTTTCTAATGCCTAATCTAGGACCCTGATTAGCAGTACATGTAAGTTGCAAGTTCGATTTCCTGAAGTATGAACCTTATTTGCAATAGCCCATAAGTTCATATTTTAAATTTTATCGCAATGTATCCACATAACAGATGAGGTGAAGTAGGTAAATTTGAGACTGATAATTTCATTACTCATCCAAGGACGTCACAGAAAGAAAGTGACAAAAAGACCAAGAAGATTTGAACATATAACCCAGACATCAAATACAATGCTTCTTTTTTCCTACTCTATCCTACTCTGCTTATTAAAATGACCAATCATCACAATTTTTTACTGGCTCAATTCATTCAAGTTATGCTCCATTGATTCTAAATTCCTTATATGTAATCTATCTTGATATTCATTAGACAGCCTGGGAGCAAGAGAGAGATGCTGAGAGCCTTTCTTCCCATTGGAGCACTCGGTGCTCCATTTTTGGCTCTTTTACAATGGATTGACTTATTAAGAACAAAAAATAATGAGATGGTAAAATTAAGTTCCAATAATCTCATAACTAAACTGTTTTATTAAAATTAGTATTGACTCTACAAATTATAAAAACATGCCGAAAAGCTAGACTCTGAACAAAGATGCAAAGAGATAGAAGACTCGGCTTATCTGTATCCACTCTATCCCACTTCTCAGTCTGAACAGTGTTTTTGCACACACACAAGCACACTGCCTCTGCTTTCACATTCTTTCAACTGCAGATCAGTATTTGCAAATATCTTTTCTTATCAGGAAACACAGATTCTTAACAATGAAAGTAGAGTCTTGTGGGGGAGGGGGAAGAAAGGAGGCTTGAAGTCCCAACAAGATCTCTTTAGTTTGGTTCTAAATGAGACCTTTGTCCCATTTCAGGCTTTACTTCTGCCATTCTTGGAGCACAAGTTTCCTTTCCTCTAGCTAATTATGTTTTCAGAGAGCATGTAACTAAAGAACACAAAATTCTACAAAAATATTTCAATCCTTCTGTGTAATTCTATTAATTTATGTAAGAGGATTCTACTTTCAACAGGAAACTAGAAAGGAAATTATGAAGGGGAAATAAAAAGTATCTTTCTATTGTATATTTGACAACCTAATATTCTGTCAAAGATCATTCTGTTTTAAAACTCTTTTGACTGGATATTGACATCAAATAAATTAATAGTGCCATTCTCTTAATATTAGGTGCAGACTTTGATTTAAAAATGTACACTCATAGTAAAAAACAGAAATACTAAGAAATAAGAAATATTTTCAAAAGTAGGTAATATCAGCTGAGTGTGGTGGCTCATGCCTGTAATCCCAGCTCTTTGGGAGACTGAGGCACATGGATCACCTAAGGTCGGGAGTTGAAAACCATCCTGGCCAACATGGTAAAACCCCCTTTCTACTAGTAACACAAAAATTAGCCAGGCATGGTGGCATGTGTCTGTAATCCCCATTACTTGGGAAGCTGAGTCAGGAGAATCACTGGAACATGGGAGGCGATGTTGCCATTAGCAGAGATTGCACCACTGCACTCCAGCCTGGGCAAGAGAGCAAGACTCCCTCTCAAAAAAAGAAAAAAAAAAGGAGAGAGAGAAAGTAGGTAATAGGATTTGGAATTCTAAACTGAGAAATAAGTACAAACAGGAACTAAATATCATAAGTCTCCTGATGTAGAATTAGTATTTTCTAAACATAAGTACCCTGAATATATTTTAAATGGTTAATACTTAAAATAGGAAATGACAATATTAACACTGGATTTGAGGAAATGTTAGAAAAAGATGACTTGAAAAAAACACTGTTTCCTTCTTTAGGTCAAAATAGAATGATCACTATGAAAAACAATCTTTATTTTCTCCATCTGAGTCAGGAAAGATCATTGTGAAGCCATTGTCTGGGATATATACTTCACAGTTATACCAAAATCATTTTGAGTTCAAACTGAACTCCATTTAACTCCCAAAATGTTCCCTCTTTCTTTCTTTCCTGTATGGAATTTTCTGTTCTTACTCCCGCTTCAAAAGAATGATCAGTGGTTACAATCTCACTGGCTACAATCTCTCTCACCTCTCTCCTAAGCAAATTCTCCTGTCTATTTCCATTAGCCACTGCCTGGCAGAAGCCTTCATCACCACACACCTGGAGTACTGTCAGGGTCTTTTAATTAGTCTCTGTCTACCACGCTGCCCAATAAAGAGCTCATAACACAAAACTGGCATCTCTTAGGCTACATTATCTAGAGAATTCCTACTCGATCCCACAGGGATCGTCTTAACTTCTAGTCTCCTTTATTGCCATGTTCCAAATTGTAACTGTAGGTTTCTTTCCAATAGAATTAACTGCCACTTCACTGTTTTGCCAGATTATTTCATAACTTCACAGCTTTGGTCAGACTGTGTCCCTGCCAGATACACTTTCTCATGACAGTGGCAAACAAAGTTTTCTTTCTTCCATGAGAGCCAAAGTATAAAACAGGATGACTTAGACTGGCCACATATTTTTTTCATCCAAAATAAAAACAGCTTAATTGATTATAATGGAGTTTTTGTTAAGGGAGTGAGGGTGGTTATAACATAATTCACTGCATTGAAGAGTAGAAAATCTGATGGCAAAATTGACTTTGCTTTGTATTTTCTTAAAGGTAAATTAGGGGATACTTGAAAAATAAAATGCAAATGCAGTATTCCAGTATTTCATCTCTTATATTTACAGAATATTTGAGAGTTCAATAAGCATATTTATGGAAATAATGGCTTTTCATCCCAAAAATGACCCAGCCAAGGTAGAGCTATTTTTATTACTCCCAATTAAAACTGAAAAACTAGGCTTTGAAATCAAATATAGATATGTAACAATCAAAGTAAAATTTCATAACTGTATGTGTTCTGACTAACACAGATACTGTATTAGTCCTTGAAATTCAAAGAGAAGTAAAATATTTTCTCTGACTTTCCAAACATAGATCCCCTTCTTTACATGACAGTATTATTTCTTCTCTACTTTGTCCAGACCAGAAGCACAAAAGATACAATCTAAATGGCACCAAAACTTAAAGATAACTATTTTCCAAAAGGCAGATTATAGCAGTGTTGAGATTCTGTTAGCTTCCCCAGGCATATCTTCAGGTCAAAGGCATGAATGACCTGAGATTCTAAAAGAACCTCTTTCCTATCTCTAAGGTTGTTTCATGGAAATTTTTCTTCCTCTCATTGCTTCCAATTTGTACAGATTAAAATGAACTATTCCACTTGGAAATTCAATCAAGGGACATATTATGAAGCTCAATTGGCTGCAAGAAGGTCTTTTTTGTTTCATCATTACAGTACACCTTGCTTTGAATTGGGAGTAAAGGACACATAACATTAAAGTATCAAAAAAAAAACATTTAGGTGGATTAGACTCTTTATCAATTATTCTTGATTAATCAAACCAAGGATAGCATCCATTTAACATAAAGAAAAAATTCACTTCTTAGAAGTATCTCTAAGAATATGTTATAAAAGAATTGTTCATATTTTCTTATCAAAGGGTGAGATAGAAGATAATGCTAGCATAATATCACTAACAAAAATATTATACATTCTCATTTAAAATACGTATTATGAAATATTCAAGACATGAAATATGCCCAACTACCTCTCTAGCATCAAACCAGTTGTTCTCCGTACATTCCTTCCTCTCTTCTCTTTGATTATTTAAGGGCGCTCCTGACTACATCAAATAAGAAACAAAGATTCAAACATGTTGTTCTAAACAGTAGAGAAAGGCAACTTGATTGTTGAATCCATCACAGAGATCACTGTACTCAAAGACAGACTTCTGAATTCTTCTCTGACTTGCTATTTAATAGTCCTGCTGGCTGGGTGTGGTTCTCATACCAGCACTTTGGGAGGCTGAGGTGGACAGATCCTTTGAGTTTAGGCGTTTGAGTCCAGCCTGGGAAACATGAGGAAGCCTCCTCTACAAAAAATACAAACATTAGGGAGGCTAAGGTGGGAGCATCGCCTAAGCTCAGGAGATCAAGTGACAGTAAGCCATGAGTGTGCTACTGCACTCCAGCCTGGGTGACAGAGTGAGATCCTGTCTCAAAACAACAACAATAACAACAAAAATAGTCCTGGCATATAGTATGCACTCTCTTTCCCTCCACAGAGGGTTGGAGACTGAGCCACCTTACCTAACAGAGCAGCCTAAAAGAAAAAGATGTATTTCCTAACCAAAGTGGGAATGAATTGAACCAGTCAATTTCTCTGTGCACAGAGTAACAACAGATACATTATTACTTACCAAAAAAAAAAAATACACACACACACACACATAAAACCAACACTTGTGAAACAACCACCCAACTTAATAAATAAAACACCATCAATAATGTTGAAACTATGTACCTCTCCATCACATCACCTTCTCTTCTTCTCTCTTTTCCCTCTATTAATTGCTCATCAGATTTTTGCATTTATCATTTTCATATGCTTCACAGTTCCTTTTAAAGAGTGCAATATTCAAATTCCTCTTCATGGTCTATAATATACTATCGAAAGGATGTCAACTGGATATACACAACGTAGACGCTCAATACTCAATGTACATTGATAGGAATATCAATTCAATCCAGTATACATAATTACCTAAAGTGTATAAGTAGTATAGCTGCAATTTATCTTTTTATTTTAATAAAAAGTACCACCATAGATATGATGCCAATCACTGGAACCCTAGTTGTCAGCAGCATTGCCCCGGGAGGACAATTTTTTCTCAGTGATAATATTCTTGACTTTGCTCCCAGTCAGAGTCATTCAGCTTATTCTTCTTTGGTGGCCTAAAAGCTTCACTCGTCTTCCTAACTCAGCAGCCAACAGCAAGTTCTATCATCAGAATCTGGGTGATATTTTGAGAAAATAAACCTATTTCTTCTCAGCAAACCTGTGCACATAAGCAGTCAGGGACTGATTTTCTGGTTTATAGATTATCTAAAACCTTTTGCTCTTTTTTCCTTGCCTTTGGCCATTTCACTTCTCATTAGTATTGCCACTGAAGAGTAGACAGGAAAAATAAAAAGAAAAAATCAAAGTAGCCAGTTTTGCTATTTATTAACTGTTTGTTAACCACAACAAGAACTTTTGTGGAGAAAAATAGAAGCGTTGGCCAGTTATCTTGTGAACTATCGATTATGCTCACTTTGCAGTATTTTTTCCTGTTCTCATTTATACCTATATAAGTCGATATAAATATGTTTTCCTGATAATAGTTATGCCACTTTAAAGAAACTTTACTTCTGCTATGGGGTAGATTTTTCTGTCATTGCCAAATGTCATAAATGTCAAATGTCATAAAACTGTCATTTTCACTGATGTTTTATATATATAGCAATGAAGATAGATTAGTAATATGAAAGAGCAGTGTACTATTAACTTTGCAAGTGAGAGTGAAAAAGGCAATTTAATTTTTCTATACCCAAGAAATCATGCTTAGTGGAATATCTGATATATACTATTAAATTTAGAAAAGATCTCATTAGCTTCATTAATCACAAAATAACCACATCTTATCACCTCCTCCTTCATTACTTAAGCTTGCATGAAAACTACTGACATCCATTTTTAAAAAAATAGAAGATGAAAATAGTAGACATTCTTCATTAGCTCTGAAATTGGCATGATTGTATGTACTTTGTAGCCTATAGCTACAATATGGTGAATGATTAGAAAGCTGAGAAAACAGATTTCTACTATAAATAAAGACCATTTGTATGTGATAACCTCCTGATCCTTTTCATATGTTTTTTCTGAAATATGTGTTTTCATGGCACCTTCAGGCTGCCATAAAGATGGCATTTATTGAATTATCACAATCTCCAGTGCCACAGGAGACCACAGACATTCTGCTGGGAGTCCCAAATTGTTCTACCTTCGGCTTCCTAATGTTATAATATTTTTTCTCAGAAGTCAGATACTCCTGAAAGTTCTAAGGATAAGAGAAGTGTCATGTTTCAATGTTCTGTATTCCAATAACCACATTAATAGGCCTAAAAAAATCTTTCCTCAGAAGGAAGATACTCCTGAAAGTTCTAAGAATAAGAAAAGTGACTTGTTCCAATCTTCTGTATTCCAATAACTACATAATAGGTCTAAAAAAAATCTGGTGTCACATGTTTAGGGTTTCATGTAACCCTAAAGCAGTATGTTCAGCAAATGGAATATGAGATTCTTTGACTCATAATTTCTCATCTTGAAATTAATGAATTATAGAAAATGTCCAAAACTCATCATGACTACACTACCAGAGAACACAAGAGCAGTCCCTCTTAAGTTCATGAAGCATCACCAACATTAATAAGGTGTTAAAAATGGAAAAATAATTTAAGAAGAAATGTATAATTGTTCTTATATAGGTCATGCTTCCTTTGGGCTACACTGAGAGTTGTTGGTATATCTAAAAAGAAAATTAAATGGTTTCCTGTTATTTCCATATATAGAATCAGCAAAGAAGATCTGGATTCTGAGTAGCAAGACAGCAACTGTCACTACACCACTAACACAATTTTGTTTTTTGTTAGATTGTGGAGAGTAACAGAAAGAGGACTTAGTCCTAGATTTTAATTCACTTTAAACTTAATGCAATAGAACAACAGAACTGGTTCTCTTTTTGTGTGTGTGATGGAGTTTTGCTCTTGTCACCCAAGCTGGAGGGCAAAGGCGCGATCTCACCTCACTGTAACCTCTTCCTCCTGGGTTCAATCAATTCTCCTGCCTTAATCACCCGAGTAGCTGGGATTACAGGAGCACACCACTATGCCAAACTAATTTTTGTATTTTTAGTAAAGACGGAGTTTCACTATGTTGGTCAGGCTAGTCTTGAACTCCTCACCTCAGGTAATCAGGTGATCCACACACCTCAGCCTCACAAAGTGCTGGGATTATAGGCATAAGCCACCTTGCATGACTTGGAATGGTTCTTTTGTCTTGCCACAGCAACTAAGCAATTACCTGGTCTTCAGCTTTTAAGATACTAAGCCAATCCATGGCATAACATTTTAATGATGCTGAAATTATGTACAATAAACACATCACCAGTTTTAGGTGTTCATTCCAACTTAAGTTTGAATTTAAGTTTGCATAGTATTTCCTTCAAATGATATTTCACCACCCCAAGAGGCTATGAACTAGTAAATGGAAAATATCTTTTGATGTTCTATATTTCATTGATTAAGTTCCTACACCGCAGCCAGAACACAATTTGCTTTTCTTTGGGGCAGTCATTGTTATTCTCAAACCATAAGACTCCTATCCTCTCATCATTCAAATATTCCATATTTACATATCAATTAACAAATATTCCATATTTGCATATCAATTAATCTGTTACAAAGCAGAAACAGCCATGTGACATCCATATCACATTGTGTCCACAAGTCAAAATGTTTTTACAGAGGAAATACTTACAACCACAAAAAACACAAAAGAAATTTAATTCACCTGGTATTAGCATGCTTATTTTAGTACTAATTTTATTATTTTAAGTGCAAAATCAATATATACAACGCATGGGTATATTAATACTAATCAAAGAACTAAGATTCATATTCAAAAGGCTGAATTCTGAGGTTAGTATATTTAGAACATTCCATATCCTCATGTCCATCTATGACTGAAAATTTATCACCCAGCAAATAAGTAAAAGATCCATAAAAGAAAATATTTAAATGTGTCACAGAAATCATATGATATGCCACATTAATTTATCTATTTAATTTCTATGCTGCAATGATAAACTTTGCCATGTAATTACTACAGGTTGAATATCCTTTATCTGAAATGCTTGGGACTTGAAATGTTTCAGATTTCAGAATTTTTTCAGATTTTGGAATAGTTGCATATAAATAATGAGCTATCTTGGGGATGGGATTAATGTAAAACTTAAATTCATTTATGCTTCATATATACCTTATACACATAGCCAGAAGGTAAGTTCATTTCATATAACATTTTTTACAATTTTGTGCCTCCATCACATGAAGTCAGGTGTGGAATTTTCCATTCATAGCATCATGTCAGTGCTGAAAAGTGTCCAAGGTTGGAGCATTTGGATTCTAGATTTTTGGATTAGAGATCCTTAACCCAGATATCTTTATTGTACCCAAACACATTAAAAATTTGTAAAAAGTGTTTCCAAAGTGATATTTTAAGCAAATCAAATTCATAACAAAATTTGCTCAGAGGAAACTTACAATCGATTTAAATTTGTCTATATAACAAAGGAATTTTATGCTATTTTAATACTACTAACAGAATAGAAATATTGTATGTTTCTGGAATTAATACATTACTAAATGACTAAATATTTATGACACTTGTAATGTTATATCAGTAGTATGTAAAATGTAATCTACTCAAGTTCAGATAAAAAATTTCTATTAAATTTGAATGGCAATCTGGGAAATTAAATGAAGCTAAATGCAGAACAATTAATAGATTATGTTTCAGAGAGAACACTTAAACTCTAAACTTCTCTCTCAGGTTAATGTCAGTGTGTTTGGCCTGGTATCACTTGATTCAAATTAAAAAAAAAAAAAAACAGGTTTTCTTGCTATCCGAACGTTTTCTATCCAAACTCAGGAATTATATAAGTTGAAAGAAAAAGGGGTATCAATTTTAAATTATTTTACTGATAATCTCTTATGACTGAATATTCAAAAAATTATCATATATATATATATATATATATATATATATATATATCAATGCCCACTTGTAAAAGGAAATATTTACCTAATATTCCCTTCCTTACCACTTTCTTATGACAAAACTCATAGAATTCCTTATATTCTATTAAATCTTCAGGTTCTATACTATCGGTATTCTGTCACTTGTAGCCCACTAAAAGCACTTTCTTTAAAGTCATCTTTGTCCTCAACATTTTCAAGTCCAGCAATCAAATCTCAATTTTCATACATACAGTTTAACAGGGTTTCTCCCTTCTACTTCCAGAAATACCTTTTTCACATGGCTTCCAGAATACCATGTATTCCTGGTTTCCTCCTATCTCACAGGCCACTGACATCTTTTCCTGCATCCCCCTTCTCTCCTTGTACTCAAACTTTTGGAATGCTAAATGACATAGTCTTGGAACTCTTCTCTCTCTTCATGCCTTCCTCCGTTCCTTTAGTTTTATTTATTTACTTATTTATTATTATTATTTTCTTTTTTAAATTTTATTTTTTCATAAGTTATTGAGGTACAGCTGGTATTTGGTTACATGAGTAAGTTCTTTAGTAGAGATTCGTAAGAACCTGGTGCACCCATCACCTGAGCAAGATACACTGCACCGTATTCATTGTCTTTTATCTCTTGCCCCACTCCCACCCTTCCTTGCAAGTCCCCAAAGCCCATCGTATCATTCTTACGTCTTTGAGTTCTCATAGCTTAGCTCCCACATATCAGTGAGAATATATGATGTTTGGTTTTCCATTCCTGAGTTACTTCATTTAGAATAATAGTCTCTAATCTCATCCTGATATATATATGATATATTATTAATCTCATCCTGATATATATATGATATATCATATGATATATCATATATATATCATATGATATCATATATCATATGATATATATATCACGATGAGATATATATCATATATATATCATATATATATCAGAGTTTATCCACTTGGTGATTGATGGGCATGTGGGTTGGTTCCATGATTTTGCTATTGTGAATTGTGCTGCTATAGACATGCATATGCAAGTATCTTTTTCAAATACTGACTTATTTTCCTCAGGATAGATACCCAGCAGTAGGATTGCTGGATCAAATGGTATTTCTACTTTTAATTCTTTGAGGAAACTCCACACTGTTTTACATAGCGGCTGTACTAGTTTACATTCCCACCAGCAGTGAAGAAGTGTTTCTGATCTCCACATCCATGCCAACATCTACTGTTTTTTGATTCTTTGATTGTGGCCATTCTCACAGCAGTCTATATTTACAATGATATATTCCTCAAATGTACAGCTCAAATCCCAAATTCACCTCTAAATTTCAGGATCAAATAATAAACTTCCAATGTAAACTCTCGAGTTTGTTGTCTAATAGAAATACAAAATTTAATAAATGCACATTTTGATTTGTACCCAAAATTTGCTCATGTCCCCATATTCCCAATATTAGTTAATAGTAACGCATTTCCCCCATTTATTTGGGTAACATACCGTGGAAGCTTCTTGCTTTCTCTGGATCTCTCCCACCTGACTAATCTATCAGAAAATCCTGTTTATCCTATCTTCATATTACATCCACAATCTGACAACTGTGCATTTAGCTAAACTACCACCTTGATCCAATTAGCTACTGTCAATTTGTACTTCTACTCTATCCAGTGCACTTAGCAAAGGCTATCTTTCTAAAATACAAACCTTTCATATCACACATTTTATCTCAACCCAAATATATCTAGAAGACATGATCTCTAAGTCCCTACAGTATCTTCCCCCGTGCCTTTTCAGACCTCTAAAAGACTTCCACTTCCTGCTTTTCTCACTGAACTGTACTCCAGTGGCTTTGAAGTTATTTCTTAAGTAAACTAAGCGGATTTTCTTAGTGTCTTATCTCATGACCATCATTCTTGTTATGTCCTCTGACTGAATTATTCTTCATCAGCTATCCACATGGTTCACATCCTTTCTTTGAATCAAGTTTCTGTTCCAATGACAGCACACTTTGTCACCCTTCATTCCTTCATTTTACTTCACAGGATTTATCAATACTTGACATTACATTATATATTTTCTTATCTGGTTGACTTTTCCTTAAGAATGTAAGTTTCTTAAACACAAAAACATAGCTTGTTTGTTCAACATTTTAGAGATTAAAAACAATGCTTTATACAGAGTAGATTCGGATATTCTCTCAATTAGCACACATACTGCATGTTGGTAGTAATGTTTATATTATCATACAGTTTCAGGAATACTAACTTCTAGAATTATAATGACTTTGTTAATGAAGCAAATACCTTATTTAAGCTTACTTAGGAAAAATAAGGTACTTTGAGCAATAAAATAAGATTTTTTTAAATAGTACTTTTAATTATTTTAGTTTGAAGAAAAATACATGTGAATTGCTATTGTAATATAATTTATCACCTGTTTTTCATTAAAAATTTGTTAATGAGGAATTTGACTACAGAGTTATTTAAGAATATGTGACACCGTAAGTAGAACTTGGTGCTTAGCTTCTGGTGCTCACTTGGCTTCCTTCTACCTACTCAAGAGGCTTCCAGTGGGTCAACCCAGCCTCAGCTTCATATTGATGACTACTTGGTGAACAACAGCAGGATAAAAGCATAAAAGTCTGAAGCAGGAGTCCAGCATAGTGAAGAACTTTGAATTGGTTGTTTTATTTATACTCTACTTTTTGTTTTTAGTGATATCAAGCATATGTTAATATTCCTGATGCACTTCCAGTTTGCAAATTCTAAAGGCAAGTGCACATACACAGTTCTCATTGATACATAAGAGTATTCATCCCTCTAGTCTGTGTTAGTAAACATGAATTTTGTGGTGTTCTATAGGAGTAACCCCGTGGGTAACAACTTGGTACTAATAATAGACAAAACAAAACAAATTAAAAACAAAAAACAAATCCAGCTCTCCCAATCTGATATTAGTTATCTAGAATATCTGATGAAGAAATATACCATACATAATTCTTGTTTGCAACAAAAAAAAATCTTAAATTTGAAGAGTCCTTAATTTGAATGATTAAGATTTTATGTTTCTTATTTCCCATTGTATTTTCTTTTTTGAAGTTCACTGTGAGGCAGCTATTAAGTATAACTGTGAACCATACTTGACTGTATCTCTTCTCCCAGTTCCTTTATGTTACTCCTTAAACAGAGCAATTGTTCTTCATTTGGTTCACGTAATTTTAGGGATTAAATGAACATTAATCTAAATCTTGTTTTAGGGTTTTTTAGGTTGATAAAAATGAAGACTAACGAATTAAGTATTTTTCCAATATATTCAAATAGGTATTTATAAATTGAGATTTAGTCCAAAACCTTCTAAATTATAATCCAGAATACTTTTTAATTATATTTTAGCATTCCCTATATGTTCGTCAAATTCTCTGAAATGTGTGTTCACATTATTTGCTAAAATTCACCAATTTAAATTACATGAATCCACAGATGTTCTAATAATAAATTCCAGAACTGCTTTAGTATTTTTCTTACCTTTTAGACATCTGTCTAATCATTTAATTTTACTCTGAGTTTTTAATAATACATTATTCCAACTAATAATTAATGAATTTTAGCATAGGGCAAAATCTAACATAAGACAACCTTCTCATTCATTCATTTAACCTAGTGTTGCTTTCTCTAAAAACGTGAGTTTGCTAATGTTAAAAATAAATTATCAGATTAAAAGTTGCCCTAAATTTCATTCTCCATTATTCTTATGATGAAATATGCTGGAAAGAAGATTGTGCCTTTTTACAAAACAAAGAAATTACTATGTGAGAATAGTCATGAATTTAACTGGCTACACAAACCCTATGATTGTGGAAGTTGCAGTGATAGTGGTGATGGAGGTGGAACTGTGCATACATACAACACCTACAATTAACCAGGCAAAAATGATCTGAAAACATATATGGTCATTCATAAAACTCAATGGTTGACATTAGAAATTACAAATTTTTAGATATATTTGTATCCATGTATTTTTTCACAACTCTATTTTCGTATGTTTTGTCTCACAAACAACAATCAGTTTGGAACCTCAAGTATCCCACATGTAAGCAGAGCTACCACAGTTACAAACTGCTTAACAGACTACTTTATTCACTAATGTCTGTTTACTCCAGCAGTATTAAGCATAATTGCATCCTTCCTAATGTCTTAGATTTTATTCATAGAGAATAAGTAGTAGTTTAAGAAGATATTTCTCTTGTATTTTAAATCTGAGAAAAAAATTGCATTACTAGGTCCAGAAATCTAATTTGTTTAGAGGGTATCAGGTGTGTTGATATGCCCGAGCATTAAATTCTTACAAGAATAAGAGACAGGGATAATATTTTATTTTCCTAGCTGAAAAATAAAAACTATCTATATCTTACAGCATCACAAATGACTTTTTTTCTGAGAATTAAAAAAATATTTCGTATGGTTTTTAAGTAGTACTACAAAAATTTTTTTAAAATAACAGTAACAGCTCAGAATGCAGTGACACCTAATGGCAAAGATATCTTTATAGGCCACAAATGTATTTTCTAATAAACATTATGCTGAAGTAATACTTTCTATGTATTGCTACTCACCAATTTGCTTTCTACAATCTAAAATATCATGATAATCCAGTAGAGATGTGAATATCTTACTTTAAAAAAAGTAAAGTAATATACATAAGTGAAGAAAAAAAACCTTCTAGATTGCAATGGCCCTTCAACATAAAATTATCATATGATAAACTTAGCCTGAGCTATCAGAATAGAACAAAATGTATCTTCCATTTATCCTAATAATTTCAACTGGTTTTTATTTTTGAATCAATCAAAAGCTAATCACCTTGATTTTTATTCATATTTGGCTTAAAACTTATAACATATTTAGTGGATGTACATTTCACCTGGAGCAAAAAGCAAAGGTCCTTAGTGTAACAGCTTATTAGTCATGTCAAAGTTGATATCTTTCATTAATAACAACATTAATACACATTTGAATTGCGCTTCAAATAACTGCATTAATGATACAGAGAATAATAATAGTAAAGCTAAGTCCCTTAGTACTTTCTAGAAGTTTACATGGATACCAAGAACTTCAAGAACAAACAATAACTATGAGAAAAAGAAGGATAAAATAATATTGTGATATCTTGCACAATGCAAAAAGTCCTTGAGGAGTCCTGGGGGTTATCATTAACCAATACAAATAATGTAGCCAACTGAAAAAAAAAAATTGGTAGAACAGCACATCTTCTGGGAATACCTTTACATTCTGTAATTGATAAAATAATCTTTACTGCAGAAGAATAACTGGTATTTTACATTTACAATCTATTACTGTTTTTAACGTGTTGACACATTTTATTTACCCGATTTTATACTTTAATTTGAACATTCTCATAATGAAAGTATTCTATGGATTGACTTAGGTTTCTCAAATAAAATATCACAGTTGATTATTATTTCAGAGGATAAAGTATCATTTGTTTACAAGAAAAACAAGAATAAATGTATCTTTGCTTCTCCATGTAGACATAATTATTTTACTATGACTGATCTCAACAAAAATATGCTACTGATTTGTGTAATATGTGAATAAGTACACGATTTGAGTGTTCCCTTGCGGAGATATATAACTGAGGATAGCTAATTTACAATCAGTTCTGTGAGCACAGGAACCAGATAAAGAAAGGAGCATATATTAAACTGTTAAAACATGAAATCCTCCATACTTGATATGAAGCAAAACACAAAATGTGCAGTTGACTGGAAATGCCACCTAATCCCTGCTTAATTAAAGCAGTGCTCTAAACGCCTGTTGTGTTTAGGGAGTAAACAGTGTGGGACGACTGATGTATGAAGAAAATAGCAGTCAGCGTGGCTAATCTCAAAGACTTTGGAGCTTTCTAGCTACATAAATCAGAGCGACTTCTGAATAGCCTCATAAAACACAGTATCATTGCCATTCCACTCACGACTTTTTGGTTCTTCCTACAGCATGCAGATCATTAGGAAACTTCTAAGCAATCAAGTAATGTGGGTCTGATGAAATTACTCAATCAATGCATAGGCTCAAAGTAGAAGCATAATTCAAAATTGCATAGTTTTTATATGTCAAAAGACCTTTCTTTTATTGGGGCAAAGAAAATCACAATCCGAGTGATTCATTTTTAAATACTATATGTTCGTGTATATGTGTGTGGATATGTTTTAAAGAAATATATGTAATAATTAAACATCTTAAAAATATGATTTAATTGATACTTGAAATAATTATAAAGTTGCGCATTTTTGACTGAAATAAATACATTTTCATTTCAATCATTATGGTTTAACCATTATGTCCATCACTGTAGTGAATCAATATGTCTAACAAAACATATGAGAGTTTAAAATACGTAACTGACCTTACTAAACTACCCACATTAGGTAAAAAATGAGAAGAAAGGAGATAATTTTCATATATATACAATTTACTTCAATACCAAAATAATTCAATATATAAAAAACCTCTTATCTTTTTATCTTTCCACTTTGACTGAACTATATATTGCAGCTCCTTTCTGCTTGAACACATCACATGAGGTTGGGAAAACCTTTTACTTCTGGATATCTCCTTCTATCTCTGGAGGTGAAATACTTCCTTTCCCTCCAGTTTCATCCCTTTCATTCCTTTAGTCCTGAACTAATACATTTCCCCATAAGCATATTTCTTATATTAAATATTTAAATGAAAGCAAGCACTTCTTAAAGAAAATTAATTGTTTTCCTATTCAACCAAGTAAGTAAACTAATTCAATTTATGTTAACTGGTGCTTTACAATTTTAATATGGATATTCGGTTTTGAATTCATTGTACTTTTGCTGAGAGTGGGGATGGAGGCACTGAATTGCACACATACTACCCATTATCATTATTTTATTTATTTAGAAGTTAATGATTTTCAATATATTACAAAAGATGAAGTTTGCTACCTTCATGTCAATATTAGGTAGCCTATAAAGCAGCTAATTCTCTCATCAAATGTACTAATTGCATTCAAGTCAAATTAATTGTGTCAAAAGTAACTGTATCTGCGGTACACAGCTAATATATACAACCAACCTTCTAAAGAAATCTGTAATTTGTACTCACTTTTTTTAAATGGTGGTTATAAATAAGTAAGCCAAGTCGCTCTGACAAAAACAGTATGCAAATGAAAAAAAACAACAGTTTTGTTCTATTTTGAAACACATGTCCAGACTGCATTGCAAAATAGTATTTATCCGGTAAGAGATAGCAGAAGCTGTAGGTATTTGTAAATAATGTATTTATCGTGCAGACCACAGAATATGCAATAAAATAAGCCATTTTCCACAAGCTTTTCCTTCTGAGAGATGAGGAGCCTACATCAGAAACCTCTAATCATAAAATGAATATAAAGGTATGATTGTATATCTGCTTTCCTGCTCCAATCATTACAACTGGTCATAAATGTATGCTATTTCTTTAAAAGGAGCATAGTTCATTTCTGAACTCTGTCAGAGCATTGCTGAAACACTCAATGAGACCATAATCTCTCGCTGAAAAGTTCTGAATCTGCAGGCACTGGTAGCCCCAAGGCAAAACGCGATCCAGCAGGCAAGCTATTAGTGCTTGATTTACTTAATGCACAAGTGCTAGGTTTTCTGTATCCTGACCTCATTACCCCTAGCACAGAGACAGACAGTTCTACTGATATAAATGATACAGAATGGCAGACATGTTTACAAAGACGGCCTCTGAGACCAAGAGAGGAAGCCCCCTAGAGCTGAGGGGCTGGCCACTGTGGGCGCGCACGTCAGGCAAAAATCCCTCGCTTGGGCGGGCACAACCTCCACCTGCAGCAGGTTCCCCTACCAGGAATACATGTGTGTATGTGTGTGTGTTGCGCGGTGGTGAAGCCGGGGTACAGAAAGGGGAGAAGCTGTGACCCATCTGTCGCCTCAATTTGCAGAACACCAAGCCATGCGTACAGATAAAAGTCCTGTGCCCAGAAAAATTGCCCCAAAGGGACCTCTCTGCAGCCCAGCAAAGAAACCTTGCTGGCGAATTTCCGAAAAAGAAATCGTCGCATTAACGCAGAAAAGGCTGCAAGAGCCTGTCTCCGCTCAGCTCTCACGGATTAGCAAGTGAGAAGAGTTGAAGCCTGAAGCTGAGAGCGCTGTGCATGATAATGACGCGCAACCCCCCGCCCGCCCGCCCGCCTGCCAGTCCGCCTCGGCCAGTCCCGGCCCGTCTGGTTGCCAATAGGTGGGGCCACGAGCCTCTCGGAGCTGGCTCGGCAGTCTTTCTCAGAGCCGGGCCCGCTGTAGTCCCGTCGCCTTCGCTGTGTGCCTTGCGCTGCTACTCGGAGTTGACTGCGAGGCGACGCTAAGCAAGGCGGATATCTGCGAGGCAGCTCCCAGGAGCGGTCTGCGCGCTTTCGCTTCCGCGCCTTTCCCAAGCACCCGGGGCCAGTTTCGCCGCCGCGCCAGGCCGGGAGAGCGTGTCCGAGGAGGCGAGGCACGCGACTCCCAGTCCTTGGCGACACTGCCGCCAGCCCCTCCCGCCACCGTCTCAGAGACTCCACGCGAGGACCGTAAAGCCAAGAGGACGTGAGAGGAAAGGGAGGCTGAGGGCACATCCGGCACCCCCGTCACCATCTCACTACGCTGCGGCGAACTCAGCCGGCTCACGTTGCAAAACCACCTGTTCGATCCGAAGGGAGCTCCCCTACCCACCCCGCCAACCCAGCCCAGTTGTTTTCATCTCACAGGTGACATCTCTGCTCCTCCAAAGATAATTGTTCAAATGGAGCAAATGTACATCCGGGAAAAAATATGGAAGATAAGAGTCAATTAAACTCCCTTTCCTCACACACTTAGAATCCCTCTGCACTTCCCAGCACGCACACACACACACACACACACACTCACACACACTCAGGTCAACTCGAGACCCCCACGCATCCAGCCACATTCCACGATTCACCGCGAAACAACAGCCCAAGTCGAGGTTCGAGCATCCACATCCTTCCAAAAACCCGAGCAAGTGTGAGGGAAGGGTAGCGAGAAGGGGCAATGAACTGAAGCCACCTCCAACAAGACACACAGAGGGCGGAGAGGGGGAATGCAAAGGGGAAACCTTCGCGAACGGAAACGGTAAAAGTAACCACGAGCTGCACCATCCCTTTCTTACCGATGTGAATGATCGAATCCGCATTTGCCGAGTCCCAGGTTCGAGACCACCAGACGGACAAAACCAAGAGCAAGGGGAAAACTTCCATCTCCTCCTATGCCGATTCTCTTGGAGGATGGATTTTCTTCCAATTTTTTTTAAACAGTCCAAAGAGTTTGAGGTCACGGTAGAGTTTAGCGCAGCTTTTTCTTTTTTTCTAGATTTCTATTGCCAGAGCAAAGCCTTTTATCGTCGCCGAGAAAGGCAGAGAGAATGACAGAAAGAGCCCAGCCTGAGGAAACCTCCTTCACCAAGCCGTGTCACTTGGAGGGGAATTTTGGCATCGCCAGAGTTGTTTGCGTTTGGCTTTTGGAAAATATATCCAGCCTCGACTGCTCTTGGGCAGGGGGAGAGGCTGGAGCTCAGATCTTCCCCATCACTGCGCGGGGGCCGCAGGTCTCCGGTCCCAGCTCCGCCGTAACTTCCAACACTCCCCTCACGCCGGATGTGCCCCCTTCTCTGCAACCCCCCGACCAAAAAGGACCCCCGCCCCCGCCCCAACAGCCCGCAGAGAATCACTCGTCTTCGCTGCCAAAATCTAAGTGGAAAGGAAAGATTAAGAGATTCCAAGCGGAGCAGCCAGATTCCACCAGGGAGGGGGGGAAGCCCTCTCCAAGAGGGCTAGAAAAAGTGAACTTCAAGGTAATGCAGATAGTAATGCAGAAAAAAATTCCCTTTCTGCGCGAGGCGCGGAACGGAGCTCGGCTTGGCGTGGCGGGCCCGGGGAGCCGGTTTGCTGGGGCGCGGTGGCGGGGGAGTTACCGGGCGCGAGCCGCGGGGCCGGGCCAGAGGAGGGAAGCCGCCTCGGGCTGCAGGATGCTTTTGGAGCGGTTCGCCTAGCGGGATGCAGGAAGCGAGGAGCGAGCCTGGCAGCTTCAGCACCAGCCCCACGTTGCCTAGAAATGGATCACCTAGGAGAAGGAGCGAGCCCGCGAGAGAGCGGTGCTGTCAGGCGGAGAGAGGGGGAAACCGAGAGAGGAAGAGCTTCTCTCTAATAACCACCTCCTCCCCCTATCTGCAATACAAGGGAGAAACAAAATAGTGCTCTCATTTCCCATGGAATCTTCAACCGGGACTGAGAAAAGGCAGGACTGTAAGAGAAAAGACATTGAAGCTTTTTTTTTTCTTTTACGAGGTTAAATGCAACCTAAAAAAGCCACCCCACTTATTTAACCTTGCTATTCTCAAACAGGTATCAGACTTTTTCTCGTCTTTGCTGGAATTAGTCACATTGGTTGAAAACAAATTAGGGACACCTGGTCACTTAGGGAGATAGAGACCTAGAAAGCTTTTAATGAGATTTCAATTATAAAGTTATAAAAAGGAGAGAACGTGCTAATTACCTTTTATACAATGATTTTGTTTTTCTGTCTCCAGTGTATTTTTTAGGCAATCGGGATAGAGAAAGGTTCCTGAAATCCTTTCTATTGATAGAAATTCTTTTCCATCAGGATAGAGAAGATCTTGAAATTCAAAATAATAATAATAAATAAAACAGAAAAATGTTTCAGTGAAACGTCTGGTCAAAATATTTCATTGAATAGCTTAATAACCTATGCAGATAAATTCAAAATAAGGAAGTTGGTTAATCTCTCTCCCATGGAAAAAGCTAAGGAAGTCCTGAATGACAGCCTCCCAGTCTCCAGAGAAAGGATTTTCTGCAAGCTTATTCCTTAAGATAAAATCCTGATCATTGTGACTTCTTTTCTTATAATGATTGACTTATATCAATCTGGCCTCCTTGCAAACTGGAGATTTGTTAACACAATCAAGTAACTAGTTGAAGTCAGGTATTAATGTCATAATATTGTTTCAATTATAATTGGTATTCTTTGGGAATGTTGGATGTGTGGATGTCAAACTCATCACATAACCTTTCAGAGCCTTGCCTCCAAGTTTGGCAAACAAACCTCTTTTCTTCTAATTCCCTCACTTGAGCTCTTCTCTCTAGACTGCTGAATTGGGTTACTATTTTTCCAGACACAATTGTACATTCTCACTTCTGGCTGTTTTCATTCATCTTGTACATATTTTCCTGAACATTCCAGAAAATGCTTTGCTGCCATATTTTTACTTATGTCAATATTTCTGCTTGGAAAGCACATATTTTTCCTCCCAGTTGCTCTCCTTCACCGTCTCAAGGGCTAGTTCAAATTCCTTTTGCCCATGAAGTGGTGTCCATTCCTTTAATATGGAATAAATCCATCTATCTTCTGTGCTCCCATTACACACTGTACCTTGTATTAGAGTTAGACAGGATGACTTCTAATTTAGGTTATAAATGCCTTGAGAGTGAACACCAAAGCTTATTCACATTTTATTCAACACAGCATTTTACAGAGAACCCCTTTGTTGACTTGAATTTCATCACTTCCTTTTGAATCTGGAACAAACCAGTGCTTCCAAGACACATTCACTGATTAATTACTGTCAATTTTTATCATTCTTTTGTCTCTTGTTTCCATTAGTAGACATTGACTCAATATTGATTATATTAATGTTGGTGTTAATGTCATTTTACATTATAAACGGTTCTGATGCAATTCCATAGATTATACTTTGCTGATACACATAATGAAAGAAGTGATGCACTCCCCCATAGCTTGCTTCAAATGTTATTTACAGTGATATTCTAAAAATTAATAGGTCACAATGTAGTCTATCAAAAAATTATGATACAACTATTTAACATAAAATGAACACCACCATGATATCTTAAAATATGAGAACTGGGAAGAACTTCAGAGCATTAACTAGTCCAGTCCTGACTTAATGAATGTCTGTCCTGGTCAAATATTGTGTGATCATATTTATACTGTTTCCTCTCTTGGAAATTTGTTTTAATGTAAGCAAAGCATTTTCATTATTCCAAAATCCTCCAATTTAGTAGTTTTCAAATGTAGATTCCCTTTGAAATAATCTGGGAAGCTTTTTAAAATGATCACTTAAGGCTAATTTAATCAGGATCACTGGAGTTTAGGGCACAGCCTGTAATATATTCTAAAGCCTCTATAGTGGCTCTGCTATGTAGCCATCATTCAGAATCACTGTTCTAATACTCAGACATTTAAATGAGTCTGAGTGACACACCACAAAAAGGTTTTGAGGTATAATGACCACTCCTGCCAATCAGCAGATATAGTGGAACCACGAGTTTTAGCTTTCCAAAAGTTACACCAGAAAGTTAGTATAAATTTAACTTTAACCTTAACCGTTGGGTTTTTCAAGAATAATAGTCTTTTTACTGTTGGAATAATTTCTACATTCAATGATTCATACTTAATAAACATACATTAATTATATTTTCTACTATTTTACAAAACTTTATGTCATGATGTATATTTAGTTAGCTGGATACAAATATTTATCATGTGTAAGTTAGATATTAAATTCCAGAAGAAAACATATGAATTCACTGGTTGTGCATATTAAATGTTTTAATGACAGCTATCTGTTGGTTTCATTAAGATTACCTAACTCTAATTCAAGCCTTATTATATGGGAATGGTGATTGTATCTGGCCCACTGTGCTTAAATTCAAACCTTGTGAAATTCTGGCATATATGGTGGGAAAATAGCACTCATTAACTGAAGTTTTATAACAAATGACTAACTGTTTAAAAGTTAATCAGTTAATTTGTTTGGTGGACATTTTCTTCCAAGGTCGAGACTGTTACTTCATTCCGGCATTGGTTGTGATATGAACATCAATCATTTAAAGAAATGATAGATAATCTGAACTGCCTCAAGATTTAAATGAATATATCTTTTTTGTTTGTTTGTTTGAAAAACAGACTTTGGAGAAACACTGATTTGCATTGGTGAGGGAACTACAAATGCTGACTCCTTCGATCTTGTACAATTGTGGAAAGAAAGCAAGGTAATAGAATAGAAATTCTTGGAACATATAATTCTTTCATTTTCACTGTTAAAATGCTAAGAACACCAATGCTTAAATTTTAAAAATCAGCTACTTATTGTTATAATAGCAGTAAGTCAGCTTACATTGGTCAATTTTAAGAAACTGTTAAATAATATTTTAATAACTCATGAGTTTTGTTTTAGCATAAAAATCTATTAATTTATGAGTCAACTTACTTGAAACTTAAAGAGCTGGTTTTTAAAAGAATATAATCAAAATGGGACATATAAATTTTGATCATTATTTCTAATTCTTTATGATTGTATTATTAATATTATAAATATGGCTAGTCACACAAAAGATTCCAAGTACATTTCAACCTTAATATGAGCATGAAAGGAAAACTGTAAAAGGGCCAAGACTGACCATCTATAGATACAAGTAGTTGTAGCAAGTGGCTGTAAAATTGTAATTGGGATATTTATTTGCAGTTATGAAAAACATAAATTCCTTTTGGTTGAAGGACTGAAAGAACATCTTTTGTACTTGGCACATCAAGAAGTTCATAGCTCATTTAGGCTTCAGGGGCTTTCTCATTCAATGTCTTGGTTTTGTGGACAACAATAGGAAAATCAAGTTCTATAACTTGTACTAACATTTGTTGGAAGCCTTAAACTTAGAAAGCATATTTTTTTAACTTTTAAATAAGCTTTGAGAAAATACTTAAATTACATATTCCTATATAACATATTTATGCTAGGCATATCTTGACCTCATTTTTTTCAGGTCAACTTCATACTGACTTACCGCTTACCACTCTGTCAAACTATTTTGTCTATGACACTAGTGGAAATCTTATCCTCAGTGATAGCTTATATCTCCCTCTCTTCTCTCTCCCTGACTCCCTTTCTTTCCATTCCCTTCCATCTCCTTCTCTCCCCTTCCCTTGGGCCCCAACTTTCCTTCCTTCTGAAATAAACTTATAATCTCTTTCTTCTTTACAAAGCTTTCTGTAAATCTATGAAGCGGTAAATCTATAGCCCCTTTCAGGACATCTTATTATCTTCTAACTCAATGAGATATAAATTCTAACCAAATTTTGCAATTTGGATTATTAATAAATATAAGTGCTTTACCAAACTTGTCTATTATTAAGGTTGGTTCAAATGAAAATCTTCTACTTTTAAAGTTTTACATTAAAAGTCTATACATTAGCAATGATACTGAACTTTCAGAAACAGGGATTCATGTACATTAATAATTATTTTAGTTGCCTTATCTTTTCTGTCCAAATGTTGATGTGGCATTTCAAGAGAAATGCTAACAAGCATCAAACACTGGTTGATGGAGAACAAATGATGACTTGTAACCCAGAAGGGACATGTTACTGAGATTGGCCCCTCAATACATTATATCCTGTCCCCACAAGATGGCAGCCATGCTTGATATAGATTTAATCAGCTTACTTTTTGAATGTCTCAACTCTTTACAGCTTAAAAGGATATTATTAACTCATAATAATCAAATAGCTATAATGAGGCAAACTTTATATTTTAAGGGTTTTTTTGGCAACTTGAATTTCTAAAGTTTTATTTCTTCTAGTTCTAAAACTTTCATAATGAAGTAATAGGTTTCTATTAGAAGGCTTCAATAAGTATCTGTTTCATTCATATTCTCTCTGGTTTGATCACTTGCTTAGAAATTAAAGACCAATAGCACAATCTTTAATAAAATGCCACTCACTCCTGAGTTATAGGATGAGTAGAACACTGAGACATTATTTTGTGATTCAAAATTCTGGCATAAATATTAAAGTTTCAAAAATGAGTTAGTTAATATAGCTATTTGCTTTTTAAAGAATAAATATTTTATACATCTTGAAATAAGAAATCACACTTTGCCATGGGAAAGAAATTTTCTATAAATTTTATCATTGATGTTTTTCATGTGACATATCATTCGAGGCAAATGTCTGAATATATCTAAAGCAAAAAACAATTGTATTATGTCAACTATAGTGAATGTAAGCATTTTAAATCCTAAAAAATCAAATTTTATCTTTCCATAATTAACTTTTATTTATGAAATTAATTTTTTGTAAAATATTTGTCTAGACACTAAGTGACTCAGTAGAGAATATACTTATGAAGTATGCTGCAGATAAACTGTACATTTTGGTCTAAAATATATTGTATTTTATAATAGCACATATGAGGAAAATGTAGAAAGAGAAACAAAAACTTAATATATTTATAATGTATCTATAGGTAGACTTTGAATATTTTAAAGGAGTCATAGTATTTACAATCATTTCATTTCTTAGTGGGTAGGTACATAATTTGTATATAATTAAATACAATAGATTCCTTATTCCTCATTGGTTTTGCTAATTGGTGTTAAGTTTAAGTATTTAACAGATTAAGAATAAATGAATTAATTAATGAGTGAATGAAAGCATAAAATATATTTTTTAATATTGCAGAATATTACCCATGCAGCATAATACAAAATCATCTTAACTCCAAGATAAACAGATAACTGAGCTATCGTTTTCTTTTTATATGATTATTTTGCCTGTTTGTCAGTCCCATAGTTCACAACACAAATAGAGGTTATCCATTTGGTCTAGAACAGAAGGAAGATATTTTCAAAGGGTTCTTTGGAATATGTCAATAAAAATTATTTCAGCAATAGAAGCCAAAATATGAATCTTTGCCCAAATTTAACTTGATCTATTTGCTGTATGGTTTATGTGACTAAAGAGAATGCTGAGTTGGGGGTAGTTGGACACTAAATTTAGTGTAGATCTTACAAAATTCACCCAAAGTTTTTAAATATAAAATTAGTTACATTGTCAACATTTTGTTTGCTATCCTTTTTCTAAACTTTGCTGCTTTTTCACATTTTTTATTTCATCAAGAGAGCTTAACCATAAGGAATTAGATACCACAAAATCAAAATTGTTAACATAAGACAATATTTATACATTTTTAAATGCCAGTGTGGTTACAAAATATCTAAACTAGCATTTCCCACCTTGAGATCTATGAAATACTTTGTCATGAGAAAAATTTTTAAAAGGAGGCTTGGTGGTCACATAATATTATAAAATGCTAAGTAAATATTTTCTTCTATAGATTCACAGAGTAAATTGATATATTAAAAGTCTAGAGAAGTCTCCTAGGAAACAAATCATTAACCTATGTTTAACCCAGTATATCGCAATGTATTTAGCCATCTACTTCCCTATTTAAAGTACATAATGAATACACTTTATTACACTGTTGCAATGCATTTTCTAAATTCCAAAAGTAAAAATTATTATTTTTGTTGTTGTTGTTGATGATGATTTCTCTTCTGTTTTTGGTTATTTGTATTAGCCACAACACAAATATGTATGCTGGAATATCATATCTAGAGAGAAATTCTGGTGTGTGCCATAATAGAAATTTCTAATCTCTGTTTTGAACATCTATGATGGTAGAAAGATATATCCCTAAGTAATAAACATGTTTTCATTTTAAAATGCTTTTTAGATTTCTGCTTATGGTTGGATATAAAACTTTAGGAAAACGTTGTGATCCTAACAATGAGAAAATGCTGAACAATATATACAAACATAACTTTTCTTAAACCCATCAGACAGCTGATATGGAGAGACAACAAAGTAAACTGAGTACCAAGGGGTAGCAAGCACCTTGAATATGAGACCAGACATTAAAACTGTTTCATTTTAGCAAGACACAGAAGGGTCTGCCATAGAAGGAGGTAAGAAAAAAACAACCCAAATTTTAATGAATCCCTAAAAGCTTACTGTGAACTACAAAAAAAAAAATTAGAATGCCTGAGAACATAAACACAGGACATTTTTGAATTATAAGCTAGTCTACGGATCATCACAGGAGTTCATGGGAAAGACAGGACCAGGAAGGATACCTAAATGCTAAAGGCATGATAGGGGTAGAATAACCTCAAACTATGGTAGGCTTTCCTGCACCCTTCTCTGTACATAAAAAAATGCTTTAAGCTGATTAGGGAGGAAAAACAAACTCTTATTCCTGGGGTCCAGGCAAAGATCCAGTGCTCTGTAGATCAAAGCAAAACTCATCAGCTTCTGGAGAAGTGTTAGTGAACCTTCCTTTCTGAGATCAAGCAAAGATCACTGTTTAGGGGATAAGAAATGAATCAAAGTTTTCTTAGTTTGGAGAAGGGATATGCAAACCTTTATGAATCAGGATACTATGTTGATATAAAGCAGAGATATACTCTTTCTGGGTGCAAAGAGGGAAAAAATAATGTATCTCTACTGTTTAAGATCCTTCAGAGATACAAGTCTGAATCTAGTCCTCTTGGGGAGGAGAGAGACAAGTATAGTAATAAAACCTTATTCCTGATACTCAGGCACTTAGATGTTGTCTAAGACTGAACCTGCACCTGAAGAACCAAAAATTTGCTTTCTGCCTCCGTAATGAGTTTATGATTGAATAAAAAGCAACTGCAGTCTACATAGAGAGGTAAGAGTGTAGATATAGAGACCCTCTATTTGGTACAGTCATGCAGTGGATTCTGAAAGCTGAAGATGGAGCAGAAAAACTGATATAAGTCTCCAACAGCACAGTCCTCACTCAATCACATGGTTCAGCCAGCCTACACTGAAAAAATTGGAAGACTAGCTGACAATGAGGGTGAGTATATCAAAGACAAAGCCCAAACACAACTCAATTATTACTACCACCCTAAGACAGGAAGAGTTTTATACATTTCTGGCTATAAATGCTCTTCACTTCAGTCTCTATTGTACTTCAATTTACAATGTTTAACATTTACTGGAAAATTAAAAGACAAACAAAATAGCCAAAAAAAACCCCATTTTCGAGAGCTAAAACAATCAATAGAGTTTCAAACTACTTGTTGAACTAATTATTCAAATTAGTCAGATATTAAAACTATCAGGGAGTTTATAAAAACTGATTTAATATGTTAAAGGATGTAGTGGTAAAAGTTAAGAACATAGATGAAAAGACATTTTTTTCTCAACAAGAAAATGAAATCTGTTAAAACAAATCAAATAAAAAATCCCTGAAATTTAAAACAGCAACATCAACAGCAAACCATGATATCCAAATCAAAGAATTACTTTGAGGGTCTTGTCATGTCTGAGGAAAAAATTTGTGAAATTTAAAGTAAGTTGATAAAAAATATCCAAATATAACACAAAGAGAATTTTTTAAAAAAGCTGTTTCGAGTATATAGGAGCTTTGAGACAATATCAAATGGCCAGACATATGTGTGTGTGTACTTTGATTCATAGAATAAAAAAGAGAATGAGAGAGAAGAAATACTAGACATTTTATAATAAAAGATGAATTTCCAAATTTATAAATAAGAAACCAGAGATCCACAAAGCTCAGATAATTCAAGCAGGATTTTTGAAAAATACAAAGCAAACAAGACTTTGGGAGACTGTTAAGAAAGCACAGTTGGTTTTGAAATGTGAAGATATGATATTTGGAAGGGACCAGGGGAAGAATTATATGGTTTCCCTGTGTGTCCACCTAACTCTCATTAGAATTGTAGCTCCCATAACCCCAGGTGTCATAGGAGGGACCTGATGAGAGGTAATTGAATCATGGGACAGGTTTTTCTGTGCCATTCTTGTGATAGAGATAAGTCTCACAAGACCTGATGGTGCCTTTGCTCCTCTTTTGCCTCCTGCCATGATTGTGATTCCTCCCCAACTGTGAAACTGTGAGACCATTAAACCTCTCTTTTCTTTATAAGTTACCCAGTCTTGAATATGTCTTTATTAGCAGCATGATAATGGACTAATACAACAGAAATCCACAAAGCTTAGATAATTATCTGAAATTTGAAGGAAATTTGAAGAATACAAAAAAACAAACAAAAAGCACATAAACACTTCATAGGTGAACTTTGAAAAGATATAAATGAAGAACCAATTTTCAGAGCAGCCAGAGAAAAAATGAAACACTGCGTTACAGGCATAAAGATAAGAATTAGAGAATGTTTCCAGTTAAAAAAACTATGCAAGACAGAAGACACTGGAGTAGCATCTATAAGCTAAAAGGAGAAATAAACTCATCAATTATAACATTAAACCCAAGCAAAAAAAGTATTTAATAGAAGAAGATAACATGAAGGCTCTCAGAAACTCGAAAGCTAACAGAATGTATGTCCAAAAAACTGCCACTACAAAAAATATTAAACATTTTTAATATCCATCTCTGGATTTCTCTGTCAAAGATGTATAATATCAAATGAAAATTTGGATTTACAGAAAGAAATGAAAAGCACCAGAAATAGTAAAATAGAAAGTGAATATAAATGATACATATTTTAGTTTTTATAATCATTTTAAATTAATTTTAAAATCATTTTAAATCAATTTTAAATTATTTTAAAATCAATGTAAACCATTGATTGCTTAAAGTTTAAAAAAATGCAAGTCATTGAAGATTGATAGCCATTGTCAAAGTAAAATGTTTGACAAAAATAGCACAAAAAATATGAGAGAGAAAATGAAAACCTAATGTAAAAAAAGCACATTATATAAGGTAATTACACTATAAAATAGTACAATATTAAACCAGGGCATACCGTGATAGGTTAAGGTACATATCATAAACCAAGAGCAAACAAATAAAAATATATACCATGAATAATCCAAAATGGAGATAAATTAGAAGACTAAAAATATACATTTAAACAAAAAAATGTAGGAAAACAGAGAAAAATAGCAAATGAACTGATGTGGCAAGGAGGGAAAAAATTTTAATTTAATACCATCAATAATTGCATTAAACATAAATGATCTGAACATTTCAATAAAATGTCTGTTGTCAGACTGCATAAAAATTTGAGACTCAACTGTATTCTGTATATGTGAAATCCACCTTAAATATCTAAACACGAATATGTTTAAAGGAGGAAAAAATATGAATCATGCAAATATAAATCAAAAGAAAGCTGGAATGACTATATTAATACCAGAAAGAGTTGACTTCAGAACAAACTTGTTTACTAGTGATAAATACCACTATAGGAAAATAAAGGATTGATTCTTTAAAAAGATTTTGTATGAATCTCACAATAAGACATTAAAATAAACAAAAGTGATACTACTATAAATTTCCATGTATTTTGATATGTTGTTTTGGTTTTCTTTCATTTTGAGATTTTTTCTTTCTTTCTTTCTTTTTCTTTTTTTTTTTGGAAACAGAGTCTTGCTCTGTCACCCACAGTGGAGTACACTGTGGAGATCTGAGCTCACTGCAACCTTCACCTCCAGGGTAAAAGTGATTATTCAACCTCAGCCTCCCAAGTAGCTAGGGTTACAGGCATGGGCTACCATACCTGGCAAATTTTTTTTCTTTTTTTTTTTTTTTTAAGAAAGAAAGAAAGAGAAAGAGAAATGGGGGAGAGAGAACAGGAGTCTTGCTCTATTGCCCAGGCTGAGATGCAATCTAGAAATAGGTATTAAAAACCTCTTTTATGCTGATGATTGTGCTTAACAGCGGAGACAGGAAGGAATAAGGAAAGAAAATGACAAACAAACAGCCAACCAGTATTTCATTTAAATCTGTGAAATGCTGTGCAAGTGCTGAAGAGTGATTTGCTTCTATTTATGTGGTCACTTTCAAAATAGGTGTAATGTGATACTAAAAATAAAAATGTATGTTCTGTGGACCTGGGGTGTAGAATTCTATAGATATTCACTGAATTTACTTGTTCCAGGTCTGAGTTCAAATCATAAATGTCTCTGTTAATTTTCTATCTCATTAATCCTTCGAATATTAACAATGTGGTGTCAAAGTTTCCCGCTATTAGTGTGGGAGTCCAAGTCTCTTTATAAGTCATTGAAAACTTGTCTTTTATCTGGGTGCCCCTTATTGGGTACATATATATTTATGATCATTGACTCCTATTGTTGCATTGATCTTTTTATCATTATGTAATGTCCTTCTTTGTTTATTTTAGTCTTGGTTACTATTGTGGTCTATTTTGTCAGAGAAGAAAGTTACTAGTCCTGTTTTTTTTTTGTTTGTTTTGTTTTTCCTTCCTCTCCATTTGATTGGTGAGTCTTCCTCCAATTTTTGTTTTGAGTCTTTTTTGTCCTTGCTTATGAGATGGATCTGGATACAGAGTGCCGATGTGTTTTGACATTTTAATTCAGTTTGCGTGTCTGTGTCTTTGATTGAGGCATTCAATCCATTTAAATTCAGGATTAATATTGATATTTGTGAGTTTTAATATTGTCATTTAATGCTGGCTGGCTATTTTGCCCATTAGTTGATATAAATACTTCATTATGGGGATACTCTTTATCTTTTGGTAAGTTTTTGGGATGACTGATACTGGTTGTTCCTTTCTGTGTATAGTGCTTCTTTCAGAAGCTCTTGTAAAGCAGGCCTGGTGGTGATGAAATCTCTGAGTACTTGCTTGTTCATGAAAAATTTTATTTTTCCTTCATTTATAAAGCTTAGTTTGGCTGGATATGAGATTCTGGGTGGAAAATTCTTTTCTTTGAGGATATTGAATATTAACCCCCACTCTCTTCTAGCTTGTAGAGTTTCTGCTGAGAGATCTGCTGTAAGTCTGATAGGCTTCCCTTTATGGGTAACCTGACCTTTCTCTCTAGATGCCCTTAAAATTTTCTCTTTTATTTCAACCCTGGTGAATCTAACAATTATGTGTCTTGGGGTTGCTCTACTTGAGGAATATCTTTGTGGTGTTCTCTGCATTACCTGGAGATAAATATTGTCCCACCTTACTAGGTTAGGGAAGTTTTCCTGAATAATATCCTGAACAATACTTTCCAGCTTGGATT
>CM052650.1:81412091-81422873 GCA_028533165.1 Leontopithecus rosalia | reverse complement strand
ACTTCCATTAATTCACTTATATTCCTCTCTAAATTGTCTATTCTCATTAGGATTTCGTCAAACCTTTTTTCAAAGTTCTTAGTTTCTTTACATTGGGCTAGAACATGTTCTTTTAACTCACAGAAGTTTCTTATTATCCATCTTCTGAAGCCTAATTCTGTTATTGGAATGCACTCATTTTCCGTCAGGCCTTGTTCCCCTGTTGATGAGCAACTGTGACCCTCTGTAGAGGGAGAGGCATTCTGATTTTGAGTATTCTCAGCCTTTTTACACTGGTTTCTTCCCATTGTTGTAAATTTATCCACCTGTCATCTTTGTAATTACCAACTTTCAAATTAGGTCTCTTAGTGGACATCCAACTTGTTAATTCCCAGGGCCGAAATGTGAGCAAACCCACTGCACTGGCTAAAACAGTGGCATCAAGATTCTTGGTGCTTTTCTGTCCAGGAGTCTCCCGTCTGGCTTCCTGTCTGAATCTCTTCTTCAATCAGCTCCAAACATCAGTAAAAAGGGGAACCAGTCCCGTTTACTCTGCACCAAGAACCTCCCCACCAGGGCACCGGCAAAACTCAGAGCCGCTGCAAGAGTCATGCTGGTGACCTGTGGGGCTCCTCTGCTGGGAATCTCCTGGTCCTTGTGCAAGAAAGATTCACCTGAAAGTGTGGTATCCTCTCATTCTCTACGCTTTCACTGGGAGCTACCAGCCTGAGCTGCTAGTGGTCAGCCATCTTGGATCTCTCTCTTATTTTGTATTTTTAGTAAAGATGGGTTTTGCCATGTTGGCCAGGCTGGTCTCCACCTCGTTACCTCAGGTGATCTATCTGCTTCTGTATCCCAAGGTACTGGGATTACAGGCATGAACCATGGCACTGCCTAAATTCCTTTTGATTTCTTCTTTGACCTAATGGTTGTTCAAGAGTGTGTTATGTAATTCATGTGCATGTATTAATTGTCCCATTATGTTACTGTTGTTGATTTCGAGGTACATAATAATGGGGTCAGGAAAGCTATTTGTGTAATTGTGATCTTAAATTTGGTAAGACTTCTTTGTGGCCTAACATGGAACCTATTCTGGAGAATGTCCCATGTGTACATGAGGAGAATTTGTGGCCTTCAGCTATTGGTGGAGAAATTATGTATAAATCAGTTGAGCACATTTAGTATACAGTGTTATGAAAGTCTGCTATTTTTTTTCACTGATTTTTGTCTGTTTGTTCTATTATTGAAGGTTGGGTATTGAAATCTTCATTTTTGTATTGCTATCAATTTTTCCTTTCAAATTTGTCATTATTTGTTTTATATGCTTAGTTGATCTAATGACAACTACAGATTAGAATATTGGAAAAGCAGTAATGAAGGGCAGTTTATGGCAATAAATGCCTAATTTCAACAAGAAGACAAATCTCAAACAATCTAAATTTACATCTGAAGGAACTCAAAAGAAGAGCAGACCAAACCTTACTTTAACAGAGGAATAAAATAATAAACATGAAAGTAGACATAAGTCAAATAAAGAATAGAAAAATACAGAATAAATCAACAAAATTGAGTTGCTTTTTTGAAAATAAAAACAAAATAATCAGCTGTTTGTATTAACTAACTAATAAAAAATGCAGAAATTAAAACAAATATACATTGTACAATGGATGCCTCAAAAATAAAAAGTAGCACAGGAGACTATTACAAGCAATTATATGTTAACAAATTGGATAACATAAAGAAAATGGATTAATTCCAAGAATTTTACAAGCTACTCTGACAGAATTAGGAAGAATTAAAAGCCGGAAAAGACCATTTACTTTTTAAAAATTAAGCAGTAATCAAACCATTCCCCCCACCCACCCACCCCAGCCACATAAAAGGCTGGGATCAGATGACTTTATAACAGTTCTGCCAAAATTTCCAAGAAAAAAGTGATACTAATCTTTCTTAAACTCTTCTTAAAAAATAGAAGTGAAAGTAGTGGGAATACTTCTAAATTCATTTAATGAAGCCAGCATCACCCTTATCCCAAAGCTGAATGAAAATACTATGAAATAAATTTACAGGCTACTATTTGTGGTGAAGATTGATGCCTAAGACCTCAGTAAAATACTAGCAAACTGAATTCAACAATGCATGAAAAAGATTGCACGCCATATATGGCTGAGTTGGATTTCTTCCTAGGATGGCAGGTTGGTCTAACGCAGTCAATAAAATAAATATGATACAGCACATTAACAGAATTAAATATAGAAACCATGTAATCATCTTAAGAGAAGCAGGAAAAGCAATTGACAACACTCAACATTACTTCATGATTAAAATTCTTTTAAAATAAGTATTCAAGGCAATTTGCTTTTCTTTTCAGATTTTTTAATTTTATTTTTATTTTTATTTTTTAATTTTCTTTTTAATATATTGTATTGCACTTTAGATTCTGGGGTACATGTGCACAACATGCAGGATTGTTGCATATGTACATACACGGCAATGTGGTTTGCTGCCTCCATCCCATCACCTATACCTGGCATTTCTCCCCTGTTATATCTGCCCCTGTTATCCCTACCCCCCACTGTCTCTCCCCTAGACCTCCAAAAGACCTCAGTGTGGGATGCTCCCCTCCCTGTGCCCATGTGTTCTCATTGTTCAACACCCACCTATGAGTGAGAACATGCAGTGTTTGTTTTTCTGTTCTCGTGCCAGTTTGCTGAGAATGATGGCTTCCAGATTCATCCATGTCCCTATAAAGAACATGAACTCATCGTTTTTTATGACTGCGTAGTATTCCATGGTGTATATGTGCCACATTTTCCTTGTCCAGTCTATCATCAATGGTCATTTGGGTTGGTTCCAGCTCTTTGCTATTGTAAACAGTACTGCAATGAACATATGTGTGCATGTGTCATTATAATGGAATGATTTATAAATCTTTGGATATATACCCAGTAATGGGATTGCTGGGTCAAATGGTATTTCTATTTCTATTTCTAGGTCCTTGAGGAATTGCCACACTGACATACACAATGTTTGAACTAATTTACACTCCTACCAACAGTGTGAAAGTGTTCCTATTTCTCCGCATCCTGTCCAGCATCTGTTGCTTCCAAATTTTTAATAATCGCCATCCTAAGTTGTGTGAGATTGTATCTCAATGAGGTTTGATTTGCATTTCTCTAATGGCCAGTGATAATGAGCATTTTTCATATGTTTGTTGGCCTCATAAATGCCTCTTTTGAAAAGTGTCTGTTCATATCCATCACCAAATTTTGAATGTGTTTGTTTTTTTCTTGTAAATCTGTTTTAGTTCTTTGTAGATTCTGGATATTTACCTCTTTGTCAGTTGAGTAGATGGCAAAATTTTTTTCCATTCTGTTGGTTTTTGGTTCACTCTAATGATTGTTTCTTTTGCTGTGCAGACGCTCTGGAGTTTAATCAGATCCCATTTGTCTATTTTGGCTTTTGTTGCCAATGCTTTTGGTGTTTTAGTCATGCAGTCCTTGCCTATACCTATGTCCTGAATGGTTTTGCCTAGGTTTTCTTCTAGGGTTTTTATGGTGTTAGGTCTTATGCTTAAGTCTTTCATTCACCTGGAGTTAATTTTAGTGTAAGATGTCAGGAAGGGGTCTAGTTTCTGCTTTCTACACATGGTCAGCCAGTTTTCCCAACACCATTTATTAAACAGGGAATCCTTTCCACATTGCATGTTTTTATCTGGTTTGTCAAAGATCAAATGGTTGTAGATGTGTGGCATTGCCTCTGAGGCCTCTGTTCTGTTCATTGGTCTATATGTCTGTTTTGAACCTGTACTGTGCTGTTTTGATTACTGCAGCCTTGTAGTATAGTTTGAAGTCAGGTAGTATGATGGCTCCAGCTTTGTTCTTTTTGCTTAGAATATTTTTGGCTATGCGAGCTCTTTTGTTTCCATATGAAGTTTAAGGTGGTTTTTTCCAGTTCTGTGAATACGGTCATAGGTAGCTTGATGGGGATAGCATTGAATCTATAAATTACTTTGGGCAGTATGGCCGTTTTCACAATACTGATTCTTCCCAACCATAAGCATGGAATGTTTTTCCATCTGTTTGTGTCCTCTCTTATTTCCTTGAGCGTTGGTTTGTAGTTCTCCTTGAAGAGGTTCTTTACATCCTTCGCTAGTTGTATTTCTAGGTATTTTATTTTCTTTGTAGCAATTGTGAATGGAAGGTACTTCTTGATTTGGCTTTCTTTAAGTTGGTTATTGGTGTATAGGAATGCTTGTTATTTCTGCACATTGATTTTGTATCATGAGACTTTGCTGATCTTGCCTATTAGTTTCAGGAGATTTTGGGCTGAGACAATGAGGTCTTCTAAATACACAATCATGTTGTCTGCAAATAGAGATGATTTGACTTCCTCCTTTCCTAATGGAATACCTATTATTTCTTTTTATTGCCTGATTACTCTGGCAAGAACTTCCAATACTATGTTAAATAGGAGTGGTGAAAGAAGGTATTCTTGTCTACTGCCAGATTTCAAAGGGAATGATTCCACTTTTTACTCATTCAATATGATATTGGCTGTGGTTTTGTCATAAATAGCTTTATTATTTTGAGATACATTCCAGTGACCTAGTTTATTGAGAATTTTTAGTGTAAAGGACTGTTGAATTTTGTTGAAAGCCTCCTCTGCATCTATTGAGATAATCATGTGGTTTTTGTCTCTGGTTCTGTGTATGTGGGGAATTATGTTTATAGACTTGGATATGTTGAATCAGGCTTGCATCCCCAGGATGAAGGCTACTTGATCATGATGGGTAAGCTTTTTGATGTGCTGTTGCAATTGGTTTGCTGGTATTTTATTGAAGATTTTTGCATCTATGTTCACAATGGATATTGGCCTGAAGTTTTCTTTTCTTGTTGAGTCTCTGCCAGGTTTTGGTATCAGGATAATGTTGGTCTCATAAAATGCTTTGGGAAGGATGCCCTCTTTTTGGATTGTTTGGAATGGTTTCAGAAGGAGTAGTACCAGCTCCTCTTTGTATGTCTGGTAGAATTCAGCTGTGAACCCATCTGGACCTGGGCTTTCTTTGGTTGATAGGCTATTAATTGCTGCCTCAACTTCAGCCCTTGATCTATTCAGGGTTTCTACTTCTTCCTGGCTTAGGCTTGGGAGGGTGCATGTGTCCAGGAATTTATCAATTTCTTCAGGGTTTACTGGTTTATTTGCATATAGTTGTTTGTAGTAATCTCTGATGGTAGTTTCTATTTCTGTGGAATCTGTGGTGATATCCCCTTTATCATTTTTATTGCATCTATTTGATTCTTCTCTCTTTTATTTTTTATTAATCTGGCTAGTGGTCTATTTTGTTGATCTATTCCAAAAATCAGCTCCTGGATTTATTAATTTTTTGAAGGTTTTTTTTTGTGTCTCTATCTCCTTCAGCTCTGATCTTAGTTATTTCTTGTCTTCTGCTAGCTTTTGAGTTTTGTTTATCTTGCTCTTCTATCTCTTTCAATTTTGATGGTAGGGCGTCAAATTTAGATCTTTCCTTGTTTCTGATGTGGGCATTTATTGCTATAAATTTTACTCTGGACAATGCTGTAATGTGTCCCAGTGGTTCTGGTACATTGTGTCTTTGTTCTCATTGTTTTTGAAGAAGAATTTTATTTCTGCCTTCATTTCATTGTTTATCCAGTCAACATTCAAGAGCCAGTTGTTCAGTTTCCATGAAGCTGTGCGGTTCTGAGTTAGTTTCTTAATCCTGAGTTCTAATTTGATTGCACTGTGGTCTGAGAGACTGTTATGATTTTCGTTCTTTTGCATTTGCTGAGGAGTGATTTACTTCCAATTATGTGGTCAGTTTTAGAGTAGGTGCAATTTGATGCTGAGAAGAATGTATATTCTATGGATTTGGGGTGGAGAGTTCTGTAAATGTCTATTAGGTTTGCCTGGTCCAGATCTGAGTTCAAGTCCTGGATATCCTTGTTAATTTTCTGCCTCATTGATCTGTCTAATATTGACAGTGGAGTGTTAAACTCTCTCACTTTTATTGTGTGAGTCTAACTCTCTTTGTGGGTCATTAAAAACTTGCTTTATGTATCTAGGTGCTCCTATATTGGCCACACATATATATTTAGGATCATTAGCTCTTCTTGTTGCATTGATCCTTTTACCATTATGTAATGCCCTTCTTTGTCTCTTTTGATCTTTGTTGGCTTGAAGTCTATTTTATCAGAGATGAGAATTGCAACTCCTGCTTTTTTTTTTCTCTCCATTTGCTGGGTAAATCTTCCTTCATCCCTGTATTTTGAGCCTATGTGTATCCTTGCACATGAGATGGGTTTCCTGGATACAGCATACCAATGGGTTTTGACTTTTTATCTAATTTGCCAGTCTGTGTCCTTTGATTGGGGCACTTAGCTCATTTACATTTAAGGTTAATATTGTTATGTGTGAATTTGATCTAGCCATTTTGATGCTAGCTGGTTGTTTTCCCCATTAGTTGACCCAGTTTCTTCATTGTGTAGATGCTCTTTAACATTTGGTACATTTTGTGAGTGACTGGTACTGGTTGTTCCTTTCTATGTTTAGTGCTTCTTTCAGGAGCACTTGTAAGGCAGGCCTGGTGGTGATGAAATCACTGAGCAATTGCTTGTTTGTAAAGGATTTTATTTCTCCTTAGATTATGAAGTTCAGTTTGGCTGGATATGAAATTCTGGGTTGAAAGTTCTTTTCTTTAAGGATGTTGAATATTGGCCCCCACTCTTTTCTCGCTTGTAGGGTTTCTGCCAAGAGATCAGCTGTGAGTCTTATAGGCTTCCCTTTGTGGATAACCTGACATTTCTCTCTGGTTGCCCTTAGCATTTTTTCCTTCATTTCAACCCTGGTGAATCTGACAATTATGTGCCTTAGGGTTGCTCTTCTTGAGGAATATCTTTGTGGTGTTTTCTGTATTTCCTGGACTTGAATGTTGCCCTGCCTTGTTAGGTTGGGGAAGTTCTCCTGGATAATATACTGAAGAGTGTTTTTTAGCTTGGATTCATTTTCTCTGTCACATTCAGTCATACCTTTCAAACATAGATTAGGTCTTTTTACATAATCCCATATTTTTTGAATGCTTTGTTCATTTCTTTTTCTTTTCTTTCTCTAATCTTATCTTCTCATTGTATTTCATTGAGTTGATTTTCAATCTCTGATATCCTTTCTTCTGCTTGGTCGATTTGGGTATTGAAACTTGCGTATGCTTTGCAAAGTTCCTGTGTTGTGTTTTTCAGCTCCATCAAGTCTTTTATATTCTTCTCTAAGCTGTTTACTCGTTAGCCTTTATCAAACCTTTTTTTCAATGTTCTTGGTTTCCTTGCATTGGGTTAGAACATGTTCTTTTAGTTCAGAGAAGTTTGTAATTACCTACTTTCTGAAGCCTGTTTCTGTTAATTCCTTGGACTCATCCTCCATCCAGCTGTGTTTCCTTGCTGGTGAGGGGTTGTGATCCCTTGGAAGAGGAGAGGCATTCTGGTTTTGGGTGTTTTCATCCTTTTCATCTTAGTGGATTTATCTTCCTGTGGTCTTTGTAGTTGGTGACTTTTGGATCAGGTCTCTGAGTGGATGTCCTTTTTGTTGATGATGAAGTTATTTCTTTCTGTTTTTTTAGTTTTCCTTCTAATAGTCAGCCCCTCTGCTGTAGGACTGCTGGAACTCCACTCCAGACCCTGCTTGCTTTGGGATCACCTGCAGAAGCTGTACAACAGTAAGGGTTACTGCCAGTTTCTTTTCTGTTATCTTTGTTCCAGAAGGATACCTGCCAGATGTCAGCCTGAGCTCTCATTTATGAGGTCTGTCTTTGGCAATACAGAGGTTGGGAAGCTGCTTGAGGAGATAGTTTATCTCTTCTAGGAGCTGAAGTGCTGAGCTGTGAGCTCCATTGTTCCCTTAAGAGCTGCTGGGCACGTATGTTTAAGTCTGCTGCAGCAGAACTCATAACCACCTTTTTTTTCCAGGTGCTCTGTCCTGGGAAGGTGAAGCTGTATTTATAAGTTCCTGCATTGCTGCTGCCTTTTTTCAGAAATGCTCTGCCCAGTGAGAAGGTAGCCTTGTCACAGTCTGCCAGCAGAGGCATTGCTGAGCTGCCATGGGCTCTGTGCAGCACCTGTGTTAACTTCCTTGAAGTTTTGTTTATAGAGGTATAATTGGAACTGCCTTGGTAATGGCAGTCTACATCAGTAATGGTGAACTGTCTCTGTAATGGTAGCAATTTTCTTAACATGATAAAGGCCATTTATTAAAAGTTCACAGACAATATTACAGTCAAAGGAGAAACACTGAAATATTTCACTCTAAGCTTTGGTAAAAGGCAAAAATTCCATATTCACCATCTATATTCAACATAGTACTGGACTATTAGCAAGAGCAATCAGATAAGTAAAGAAAAAACTGGCCTCCAAATTGGAAAGGAATAAGTAAAAAATAACTGTTTGCAGATGACATGACTCCCAATGAAGAAAACACTAAAGATCAAGCCAAAGCGGGGGGAAGAAAAACCTGTTAGAAATTCTAAATGAATTCAGTAAGGTAGCAGGATAAAAATAAATATACCAAATCAGTAGCATATTTTACAACAATGGCAATATATCTGAAAAAGAAATCAAGAAAACAGTTCCATTTATGATCACATCAAACAGAATAAATTACTTAGAAAAAGATAACCAAGGAAGTAAAAGGTCTTTACAGTGAAAATTATTAAACATGATTAAATATATCCCATGTTCATGAATTGGAAGCATTAATATCGTTAAAATATCTATGCTACCAAATGTGATAAATAGACTTACTGAAATCCCTATCAGAATTCCAATAGAACTTTCATAGAAGTAGAAAAAATATATGTATTTTTTTTGGAGACTGAGATTTGCTATTGTTGCCTAGGCTTGAGTACAGTGGCTCACTGAAACCTCCACCTCCTGAGTTCAAATTATTCTCCTGCCTCAGCCTCCACAGTAGCTGGAGTTACAGGTGCCTGCCACTACACCCAGCTAATTTTTGTATTTTTAGTAGAGATAGGTTTTTATTATGTTGGCCAGGCTGGCTTCACACTACTGACATCAGGTTATCCACCTGCCTTGGTCTCCCAAAGTGCTGGGATTACAGGCGTAAGCCACCACACCCTGCCAAAAAATAAAAATAAATAAGAATTTAAAAATTCTTATGAAACTACAAAAGACCCAAAATAGCTAAATAATCTCAAGGAAAAAAAGTTGGAAACATCACATTTCCTGGTTTCAAAATGTATTTTACAGGCGTAGTGATGAAAACAGTATGGTAATGGCAAAAAAACCCAAGGTAATGGGAAAATATAAAGAGCCTAGGAAATAAACCCAACCCAACCACATGCAGTCAATTAATTTTTGACAAGCCCATCAATAAGATATAATGGGGAAAGGAAATTCTCTTCAATAAATGGCAATCAGAAAACTGTATATCTACATGCCAGTTAATTTAGTCAAAAAATAGATGTAATGCACAAATTTACTTAAAGAAATAAACTTCCAAATCTGTCTAAGTGTTAAGTAACCTGCATAGCTATATTTATTATACAAGTGAAATTCAGATAATAGAATGTAGTGTGGGAGGGGGAGGAAGATGGCACTCTAGAAGCAACTCACCACTGCAGCTCTCAGTCAAGACACAGAGGGTAAGCAAACACCACATTTTCAGATGGATCCTTATAGCCCACAGAGCGGGGAAAAAGCCCAGGTGTAAAAGGCACACAGAACTCAAGCGCAGCACTCTCCGCTGGTGCGGCCAGGCAGCCAGCGCCACCACAGCCGCACGGCACACAAAAGACACAGGCCTGGGTGCCCTGTTAAACCGGCAATTTGAGACTTGGGAGGGCAGATTGCTATGTTCATCTGATTGAACGGGTTTTGGATGGTGAACTAGACCAGGAGATTTCTGGGAGGTGAATTGTGAACCAGCACAGCAGGTGGCTGCACGGGAAATCACATAGACCCAAGTGCCCTTTCGGCCAGCAGCTGAGGCACCTGGGAGAGAGTCAACCCTACAACTTAAAAAGAAAAAAAAGCAAAAAGGCTCAGAGGCAGGGAGCCAAGTGATCAGGCTCGATGGGTCCCAACCCCATAGGGACAAGCAATAAGGTGATTCAGAGTGCCGGGGGTTAAGAGTTCCACTGCGGGAAGAGCTGAACACATGACTGTGCAGCTCGGTGGAGGAGGGGCGTCTGCCATTGCCCAGAGCTTGGGCCCCTACTGAGGTACCCGCCCACTGCTGATGCAGTCAGCCATTGCCAAGGCAACCCGCAATAACAGAGGGACTCCACCTACAGGGCAAAGCCCACATCAGCAGGGCGGAGCCTACATCAGTAGGGCGGAGCCCAAAACAGCAGGACAGAGCCCACAGCTAAAGGGCGAACCTCACGCCAGCAGGGCGGAGCCTCGGCAGCCAAATAGTGACTAGACTGCCTCCCAGCTGGGCAGGACAGTGCTAGGAATACTCACAAATAAAGCCCTAACTCCCCAAAACAGAGCATCTGAGGAAAAAAACCGGTTTCATGAGTTCTGCAACAACAGACTTAAATGTACTTGCCTAGCAACACTGAATGAACAACGGAGCTCACAGAACAGCACTTGAGCTCTTGTAAAGTACAGATCAACTCCTCAAACAGCTCCCTGATCCCCGTATACCCAAAGAATCACCTCAAAAAGGACTGATCAGACTGACATTTGGCGGGCATCATTCTGGGACAAAGATAGAAGAAGAAACTGGTAGCATCCCTCACTGTTCTGCAACTGCTACAGGTGTACCCCAGGC
>CM052650.1:81307214-81411591 GCA_028533165.1 Leontopithecus rosalia | reverse complement strand
GACTCTACAAGAAAAGAAAACTTCAGGCCAATATCCATGATGAACATAGATGTAAAACTCTTCAATAAAATATTAGCAAGCTGATTGCAACAGCACATCAAAAAACTTACCCATCATGATCAAGTAGGATTCATCCCGGGGATGCAAGGCTGGTTCAACATATGCAAGTCTATAAATGTAATTCACCACATAAACAGAAACAAAAAAAAAATCACATGATTATCTCAATTGGCACAGAGAAGGCCTTTGCCAAAATTCAACAGCCCTTTATGCTAAAAACCCTCAATAAACTCGGTATTGATGGAACGTATCTCAAAATAATAAAAGCTATTTATGGCAACCCAACAGCCAATATCATACTGAATGTGCAAAAACTGGAAGCATTCTCTTCGAAATGTGGCACTAGACAAGGATGCCCTCTCTCACCACTCCTATTCAATATAGTACTGGAAGTTCTAGCCAGAGCAATCAGGCAAGAAAAAGAAATAAAGGGTATTCAAATGGGAAAGGAGGAAGCCAAATTGTCTCTGTTTGTAGACGACATGATAGTATACCTAGAAGACCCCATTGCCTCAGCCCCAAAACTGCTGAAACTGATAAGCAACTTCAGCAAAGTCTCAGGATATAAAATCAATGTGCAAAAATCACAAGCATTCCTATACACCAATAACAGACTTAAAGAGAGCCAAATCAAGAATGAACTGCCATTCATAATTGCTACAAAGATAATAAAATACCTAGGAATATAACTTACAAGGAACAAAAGGGACCTCTTCAAGGAGAACTACAAACCACTGCTCAACAAAATAAGAAAGGAAACAAACAGCTGGAGAAACATTCCATGTTCATGGTTAGGAAGAATCAATATTGTGAAAATGGCTATACTGCCCAAAGTAATTTATAGACTCAACACTATTCCCATCAAGCTACCATTGACTTTCTTCACAGAACTGGAAAAAACCACCATGAACTTCATATGGAACCAAAAGAGAGCCCACATAGTCAAGTCAATTCTAAGTGAAAAGAACACAGCAGGAGGCATCACACTACCGGACTTCAAACTATACTACAAGGCTACAGTAATCAAAACAGCATGGTACTGGTACAAAACAGAGATATAGACCAATGGAATAGAACAGAGGCATTGGAGTCAACATAACATATCTACAACCATACAATCTTTGATAAACTTGACAAAAACCAGCAATGGGGAAAGGATTCCCTGTTTAATAAATGGTGTTGGGAAAACTGGCTAGCCATGTGCACAAAGCAGAAACTGAACCCCTTCCTGACACCTTACATTAAAATTAACTCCAGATGGATTCAAGACATAAGACCCGGCATCTTAAAAACCCTAGAAGAAAATCTAGGCAAAACCATTCAGGACATAGGAGTAGGCAAGGACTTCAAGACCAAAACACCAAAAGTATTGGCAGCAAAAGCCAAAATGGACAAATGGGACCTAATCAAACTCCACAGCTTCTGTATGGCAAAAGAAACTGTCACTAGAGTGAATTGGCAACCAACAGAATGGGAAAAAATTTTTGCAGTTTACCCATCTGACAAAGGGCTGATATCCAGAATTTACAAAGAACTCAAACCGATTTACAGGAAAAAAACAAACAAGCCAATTCAAAAATGGGCAAAGGCTATGAACAGACACTTTACAAAAGAAGACATACAAGAGACCAACAAACATATGAAAAAATGCTCATCATCACTGGTCATTAGAGAGATGCAAATCAAAACCACATTGAGACACCACCTCACGCCAGTTAGAATAGTGATCATTAAAAAATCTGGAGACAACAGATGCTGGAGGGGATGTGGAGAAATAGGAACACTTCTACACTGCTGGTGGGAGTGTAAATTAGCTCAACCATTGTGGAAGACAGTGTGGCAATCCCTCAAGGACCTAGAAATAGAAATTTTATTTGACCCAGCAATTCCATTACTGGGTATATATCCGAAGGACTATAAATCGGTCTACTATAAGGACACATGCACACGAATGTTCATTGCAGCACTGTTTACAATAGCAAAGACCTGGAACCAACCCAAATGCCCATCGATGATAGACTGGACTGGGAAAATGTGGCACATATACACCATGGAATATTATGCAGCAATAAAAAACGATGAGTTCGTGTCCTTTGTAGGGACATGGATGAATCTGGAGAACAACATTCTCAGCAAACTGACACAAGAACAGAAAATGAAATACTGCATATTCTCACTCATAGGCAGGTGATGAACAATGAGAACACATGGATACAGGGAAGGGAGCACTACACACTGGGATCTATTGGGGGGAATAGGTGAGGGACAGTGAGGGGGGAGCTGGGGAGGGATAGCATGGGGAGAAATACCAATTGTGGGTGAATGGGAGGAAGGCAGCAAAACACACTGCCACGTGTGTACCTATACAACTATCTTGCATGTTCTGCACATGTACCCCAAAACCTAAAATGCAATAAAAAAAAAAAGATAAGAAGTACAAACTAAATCTGAGAGAAACCACTAAACTCTGATGCAAGAAATCAAAGAACAAAATAAATTAAGAGATATTTCATGTTCATGGATAGAAAGATTCAAAATTTGATTCAAATTTTGATTCAAATTTGATTCAAATCTAATATATAGATTCAAATCCCAATTTGATCTATATATTAAATGCAATTCTAATCAGTAACCAAGCAAGTTATTTCATGGATATTGACAAAATTATTTGATTTTATTATATTTATTTATTTTTTGGAATATTGTTTCACTTGTATTTTTGTATATCTTAAAGTCTGTTAATTTTTAATTTTTAATTTAGTTTAAGTTCCTAGAAACGTGTGCAAAACTTGTAGGTTTGTTACACAGGATTACTTATGCCTGGTGGTTTGCTGTACTATCAACCTGTCATCTAGGTTTTAAATAGCTATTCGTCCTCATGCTCTCCCTCTCCCCCATCCAACCAACATGCCTCAGTGTGTATTATTCCTCTCTCTGTGTCCATGTATTCTCATTTTTCAACTCCTACTGATGAGTAAGAACATGTGGTGCTTGGTTTTCTGTTCCTGTGTTAGTTTGCTAAGGATGATGGTTTTCACCTTCATCCATGTCTCTGCATAGTATTTCATGGTGTATATATATATATGACATTGTTTTTATTTTGAAAGGACATTATCTCATTTCTTATGGCTGCATAGTATTTCATGGTATATATGTATGACATTGTTTTTATTCAGTCTATCAATGATAGGCATTTGGGTTGGTTCCAAGTCTTTGCTATGGTAAATAGTGCTGCAGTAAATATATGTATGCATGTACTTTATAGTGGAATAATTCATATTCCTCTGGGTATATACCCAGTCATGGGATTGCTGGGTCAAATGATATTTCTGGTTCTAAATCCTTGAGGAATCACCACGCTATATTTGACAATGGTTGAACTAATTTTATATTACTACCAACAGTGTAAAAGCATTTTTATTTCTCCACATGCTCACCAGCATCTGGATATGGAGTCAAGTTGTTTCTTTACTTTTTAAATAATTGCTATTCTGTCAATAGTAAGATGGTATCTAATTGCTGTTTTGATTCGCATTTCTCTAATGATCACTGATGTTGAGCTTTTTTTCCTATGTTTTTTTTGACCACATAAATGTCTTCTTTTGAGAATTGTGTGTTCATGTCCTTTGCCCACTTTTTGATGGAGTTGTTTGTTTTCTTGTAAATTTGTTTAAGTTTCTTGTAGATTCTGGACATTTGCCTTTTGTCAGATAGGTAGATTGCAGACATTGCCTCCCTTTCTGTAGGTTGCCTGTTCACTCTGATGACAGTTACTTTCACTGTGCAGAAGATTTTTAGCTTAATTAGATCCCACTTGTCAATTTTAGCTTTTGTTGCCATTGATTTTAGCATTTTTGTCATGGAATCGTTGCCCATGCCTATGTCCTGAATGGTATTGCCTGTTTTTCCTTCTAGGGATTTTATGGTTTTAGGTTTTACATTTAAGTCTTTAATCCACTTGAGTTAAATTTTGTATAAGGTGTAAATAAGGGTTTCAGATTCAGTTTTCTGTGTATATATCTATCCAGTTTTACCAGCACCATTTATTAAATAGGAAATTTTTTCCCCAATGCTTGTTTTTGTCAGGTTTGTCAATAACAGAGGGTTATAGATGTATGGTGTTATTTCTCAGGTCTCTGTTCTGTTCCATTGGCCTATGTGTCTGTTTTGGTACCAGCACCATGTTGTTTTGGTTACTGTAGCCCTAGAGTTTAATTTAAAGTTGGTAGCATAATCCCTCCAGCTTTGTCCTTTTTTTTTTTTTTTGAGACGGAGTTTCACTCTTGTTACCCAGGTTGGAGTGCAATGGCACTATCTCGGCTCACCGCAACCTCTGCCTCCTGGGTTCAGGCAATTCTCCTGCCTCAGCCTCCTGGCTTTGTTCTTTTTGCTTAGGATTGTCTTGGCTATACAGGCTCTTTTATGGTTCCATATGAATTTTAAAGTAGTTTTACTAATTCTATGAAGAATGTCAATAGTAGTGTAATGGGAATAGTATTTAATCTATAAATTACTTTGGGCAGTATGGCCATTTTCACGATATTGATTCCTCCTATCCATGAGAAAGAAATGTTTTTCCATTTTTTCCTTTCTTACTTTCCTTGAGACTGCTTTGTAGTTCTTCTTGAAGTTGTCCTTTACATCCCTTGTTAACTGCATTTCTAGGTATTTTATTCTCATTGTAGAAATTTTGAATGGGTATTCATTTATGATTTGACTCTCTGCTTGTCTATTGTTGGTGTATAGGAATACTTGTGATTTTTGCACATTGATTTTATATCCTGAGAATTTGCTGAAGTTGCTTATCAGTTTAAGAAATTTTGGGGCTTAGACTATGAGTTTTCTAAACATAGAATCATGTCATCTGCAAACAGAGACAATTTGACTTCCTCTCTTCCTATTTGAATACCCTTTCTTTCTCTTGTTTTATTTCCCTGGTCAGAACTTCCAATACTATGTTAAGTAGGAGTGGTGAGAGAGGGCATCCTTGTCTTGTGACAGTTTTCAAAGGGAATGCTTCCAACTTTTGCCCATTTAGTATGATATTGGCTGTGGGTTTGTCATAAATAGCCTTTAATTATTTTGAGATGTTTCATCAATACTTAATCTATTGAGAGTTTTAAGTGTCAAGGATGCTGAATTTTATCAAAGGCCTTTTCTGCATCTATTGAAGTAATCGTGTGGTTTTTGTTATTGGTTCTGATAATGTGATGGATTATGTTTGTTGATTTGTGTATGTTGTACCAGTTTTGCTTCCCAGAGATGAAGTCAACTTGATTGTGGTGGTTAACTTTTTTGATGTCCTGCTGGATTCAGTCTGCCAGTACTTTATTGAGGATTTTCACATTGATGTGCATCAGAGAAATTGACCCGAAGTTTTCTTTATTTGTGGTATCTCTGCCACATTTGGTTTCAGGATGATGCTGGACTCATAAAATTAGCTAAGGAGAAGTCCCTCCTTCTCACTTGTTTGCAACAGTTTTAGAAGGAAGGATACCATCTCCTCTTTGTACCTCTGGTGAATTTGGCTGTGAATCCATCTGGTTCTGGGCTTTTTTTCGTTGGTAGGCTATTCTGACTGCCTCAACAGACCTTATTATCATTCTATTCAGGGATTCAACTTCTTACTGGTTTAGACTTTGGAGGGTGTATGTGTCCAGGAATTTATCCATTTCTTCTAGATTTTTTAGTTTATTTGTGTAGAGGTGTTTATAGTATTCTCTAATGGTAGTTTGTATTTTTGTGGGGTCAGTGGTGATATCCCATTTATCATTTTTTATTGTAGCTGGTTGATTCATTGATTTTTAAAGGGGTTTTCATGTCTCTTTTGCCTTCAGTTTCATTCTGATCTTTGTTATTTCTTCTAGCTTTTGGATTTGTTCGCTCTGGCCTCTCTAATTCTTTTTAATTAGGGTGTCAATTTGAGATCTTTCTAGCTTTCTGATGTGGGCATTTAGTGCTATAAAAATCCCTTTTAATACTGCTTTAGGTGTGTCCCAGAGATCCTGGTATGTTGTGTCTTTGTTCTAATTGGTTTCAAAGCACTTTTTGATTTCTGCCTTAATTTCATTATTTACCCCAAAGTCATTCATGAGCAGGTTGTTCAATTTCCATCTAGTTGTGTGGTTTTGAGTGAGTTTCTTAATTCTGAGTTCTAATTTGTTTGCATTGTGGTCTGAAAGTCTGCTATAATTTCAGTTCTTTTGTGTTGCATTTGCTGAGGAGTGTTTTACTTTCAATTCAGTGGTCTATTTTAGAATAAGTGCCATGTGGCACTGAGAAGAATATATACTCTGTTGTTTTGCAGTGAAGAATTCTGTAGATATCTATTAGCACCACTTGATCCAAAGCTGATTTCAAGTTGTGAATATCCTTGTAAATATCTGTCTCATTGATCTGGCTAATATTGACAGTGGATTGTCAAAGTCTCCCACTATTATTGTTTGGGAGTCTCTTCATAGTTTTCTAAGAACTTGTTTTATGAATCTGGGTGCTCCTGTATTGGGTGCATATATGTTTAAAATAGCTTTTCTTGTTGAATTTATCCCTTTACCATTATGTAATGCCTTACTCTGTATTCTTTTATATTTGTTGGTTTAAAATCTGTTTTGTCAGAGACTAGGGTCACAACCTCTGCTTTTTTTATTCTTTCCATTTGCTAGGTAAATTTTCCTTCATCCCTTTGTTTTGAGCCTATGTATGTCTTTGCAGGTGAGATGGGTCACTTGAATACATCATACTGATGGGTGTTGAATCTTTATCCAATTTTCCAGTCTGTGTCTTACAATTGGGGAAGTTAGCCCATTTACATTTAAGGATATATTGTTATGTGTGAATTTGATCCTGTCATCATAATGTAGCTTGTAATTTTGCCAACTAGTTAATGCAATTTCTTTATGGTATCATTGGTCTTTATATTTTGATGTGTTTTTGTAGTAGCTGACACCAGTTTTTCCTGTCCGTACTTAGTGCCTCCTTCAGGAGCTCTTGCAAGGCAGACATGGTGGTGACAAATTCCCTCCACATTTGCTTGGCTGAAAAGGATTTTATTTCTCCTTCAGGTATGAAGCTTAGTTTGGCCAGATTTGAAGTTTTGGGTTGAAAATTATTTCTTTGAGGATGTTGACTATTGGCCCCTACTCTTTTCTGGCTTGTAGGGTTTCTGCTGAGAGATCCTCTCTTATTCGGGGGGACTTCCTTTTGTAGGTGACCTGGCCTTGCTCTTTCACTGCCCTTAACACTTTTTTCTTCATTTTGAACTTGAAGAATGTGATGATTATGTGTCTTGGGGTTGCTTTTCTCAAGGAGTATCTCTGTATTTCCTGAATTTGAATGTTAGATTGTAGAAGTTCTCATGGATAATATCTTAAAGTGTGTTTTCCAACTTCGTTCCATTCCTCTTATCTATTTCAGGTTCTCCAATAAATCGCAGATTCAGTCTTTTACATGGTCTTATACTTTTTGGAGGTTTTGTTCACTCCTTTTCATTCTTTTTTCTAATCATATCCGCCTACTTTATTTCAGCAAGATGGTTTTCAATCTGTGATTTTTTTTCTTCCTCTTTATTGATTTGGCTATTGATACTTCTGTATGTTTCATGAAGTTCTTGTGCTGTTTTTCACCTCCATCAGGTCATTTACTTTCCTCACTAAACTAGGTATTCTAGTTAGCAGCTCCTGTAACCTTTTATCATGTTTTTAGCTTCTTTGCATTGGGTTAAAACATGCTTCTTTACCTCAGCAGAGTTTATTACCCACCTTCTGAAACCTACTTCTGTCAATTTGTCAATCTCATTCTCTGCCCAGTTCTGTGCCCTTGCTGGAGAAGTGTTCTAATCATTTGGAGAAGAGGCAGTCTGGCCTAGGATTTTCAGCATTTTTTTGTTGATTCTTTCTCATCTTCATACGTTTGTCTAGTTTAGATCTTTGAGGCTGCTGACTCTTAGATGAGGTTTTTGTGGGGATTTTTTGTTGATGATTTTTGTTGCCTTTTGTTTATTTTTACTTCAAAAGTCAGGTTCCTCTTCTGTAGGGAGGCTGCAGTTTGCTGGATATTACTTCAGACCCTATTCATCTGGTTAGCTCCTGCACCTGGAGATATCCCTCGAGGAGACTAGAGAACAGCAAAGATGGGTGCCTGCTCCTTCCTCTGGGATCTCTGGCCTTGAGAGCCACCAACCTGATGCCATCAGGAATGCTCCCATATAGGGTGTCTGACAACCCCTGTTGGAGGGTCTCCCCCAGTTGGGTATCACAAGATGCAGGGCCCATTTGATGAAGTACTTTGGCTGATCCCTTGGTGGAAAGGGTATGCTGTGTGGCAGGGAAACCCACTGTCCTGGGCTGCCCAGATTGCTCAGAACTAGCAGGAGGAAAGACCAAATCTGCTGGTTGACAGAGAATATGGCCATCCCTCCTTCTAAGGAGTTAGGCCCAGGGAGATCAGATTTCTGTCCCTAAGTCCCTGGCTGGAGTTGATGGAGTTACTGCAGGGAGGCTCTGCCCAGTAAGGAGGGATGGGTAAGGGTCAGGCCTGAAGAGGTACTCTGACTGCAGTCTGCCATAGCCATTGTGTTGGGCTGTTGGGAATATTTCTTTGGACAAAGCAATCTAGCCTCCCTGGGTCCAGCAGGGAAAATGCATGGCCTAGAGCTGTAGAGATTGCTGCCACCCTCTCCCTATCCTTTCCCCACTTAGTGTGTTAGGTGGCTAGCAGTCCCAGTGTTGACTGCTGCCCTTGCCCCAAGGAGCACAGACAGCTTAGACAGCAGACAACTGCAGCTATGATGATGCTGCCTCTTTTACCAGGAACTCAGCAGGTTTAGGGAGATTCTAGCTGAGTGGCTGTTGAGAATCTGTGCAGTTCCATGGTTAATATTCTAGGACATGGTGGCATGGGCTCATGAGTGGGATCCTTCCACCCATGGGTTGCACAGTTCCATGGAAAAAGCACTGGTCCCCAGGCTGGGTAGCATACTCATTCACTGCCTTCCTTGGCTCAAGGGATGGGGGATTTCCTGCTCCATATGGCTCTCAAATGGGCTGACACATCACATTCTTTTTCCTTCCATTCCGTGGATCATGCTAGCTGCCTAGTCAATCCTGGTGACAGAACCTGGATACCTCGGTGCCTGATGGAGGATTCTGTCTGTTTTGGTTCTTTTCAATGGGTACCTCGAATTGCCACTTCTCCTAGTCAGCCACCTTGGCCCTGCCCTCTGACAAAATAATTTTAAATAATTTTAAAGTTTATACAGGAGACAAAAAAAAGAACAGTCAACTCAATGTTGAAGAAGAACAGTCAGAAGACTGACATTATTTGGCTTCAAGAATTGCTGTAAATCTATATGACAGTAGCTATAAAACTTACCGTAAAGTTATGTACACTATCAACACAGTGTGGTATTGGCAAAAGATTAGATAAAACCAAAGAGAAAGCTGGGAGATAAATATAGTAATAAACATAGTCACATATTTATATATGACATAAATATAGTCAATTAATCTTTGACAATGCGGCAAAGGCAATAAAATGGAGAAAAAGTAGTTCTTAACAAATTATTCTGAAACAACTGAACATCTACATGGAAAAAAAAGAATATAAATGTATGTCTTACAAGCTTCACATTAACTTAAAATGGATAATATACCTAAACATAAAACCCCAAACTATAAAATTCCTAGACAATAATATAGTAGAATATAGATGACTTTAGGCACAACAAGGATTTTTATACACTAACGGCAGGATCCACAAAAAATTTGATAAGCTAGACTTAATTAAACTTACAAACATAATTAAAATTAAATATACCATCAAGATAATAAAAAGACAAACCATGAGTGAAGAAAAGTATTTGCAAGACACAGCTGCTAAAGAACTGTTATCTAAAATATACAAAAAATTACTAAATTTATCAATAAGAAGATGGAATACCCTATTGTAAAGCTGGCAAAAGTTCTAAACAGTCACTTTACCCAAAAGTTGAAGAAATGCAAAGTAAGCATTTAAAAATATTTTAAACATCATGTGTAAATTAAAACAACAGTGAGATATCATTACATACCTATTAGAATGGCAAAAATACTAAACACTGGCTAACACCAAGTGGTGGTGAGGATGTAAAACAACAGAAACTCTCATTTGTGCTGGTGGGGATTTAAGATGGTATAACCATGCTGAAAGACAATTCTGTAATTTTCCACAAAACTAATCATCCTTTTAGGAAATGAACCAGCATCCTTTTGTCATATGAACCTTATAGCATATAAATATCACTGTGCAGGTTTGGGTAGACAAAATTTTTAACTCATTTGGGTAAATGTCACTCCTTGACTTTCACATTAACTTAAAATGGATAATAGGTCTAAATGTAAAACCCCAAAATATAAAATTTCTAGAAAAGAACATAGTAGAAAATGTACATGACCCTGGGAATGACAATGATTTTTATACAATACTAGAGGCAGGATCCATGTCCTCGACATTTATCCAAATGAGTTAATTTTTTTTTATACCCACACCTGCACAGTGATGTTTATAGCAGCTTTATTCATAACTGACAAAACTTGGAAGCAACTAAGATTTCCATTAGTACATGTGAATAAATAACTGTTGTATGCCTAGACAATGGAATGTTATGAATGTGCTAAACAGAAACAAATATCAAGATATAAAAATTCTTGGAAGAACATAAATGCATATTATTAAGTGAATGAAGCCAATGTAAAAAGTCTATATAGAGTATTCAACTATGTAACTCTTTGGAAATTGAAAGACCATGGAGATAGTAAAAATATCAGGGTTACCAAGTAAAAGCCAAGAATTGGGGGCTGGGAGTGATGAATAGAGAGAGTACAGAGGACTTTTAGAACAGTGAAACTTTCTATATGACACTATAAATGGTGGGTACACGTCATTATACATTTGTCCAAAACCATGAAATGTACAAAGACAAGAGTGAACTTTGTTGTAAACTATGAACATTGGTGATAATGATATGTCAAGGTAGGCTCATCAAGTGACAAATGTACCACAATGGTGTGGGATTTTGGTAGTAGGGGAAGCTGTGCCTTTTTGGAATGGGGAGCTTATAGGAACTTTCTGCACCTTCTTTTCAATTTTGATAGGAATCTAAAAATGCTCTAAAAATAGTCTACTAATTTTGTAAAAGGGCAAAACATTTAAATATGCTTTACCATAGAGATGAATCACAAATAACCACCTGAAAATATGTTCATTATGATTTTTTAAGGAAATGCAAAACAACAATTCTATATTTCTCCACACCTATGAGAATGACTTTTTTTTAAAGAAAAGAAAGACCATAAAAAGCACTGGTGAAGATGTGGAGGAAGTGGTAATGCCATATGCTATTGGTGGGAAGGTAAAGTGGGTACAACTGCTTTGCAAGAATTTAGCAATTCCTTATAAAGTTAAACAAGCAATTACCATTAGATGTAGCATTCCTATTTCTATATTTACCCTAGATAACTAAAAGTACTAGTCCAAAATTAGATCTGTCTCTACATATTTACAGCTCCTTTACTTTCAGTTGCTCAAAACTGGAAATGACCCAAATATCCAACACCAATGAAGAGATAAGTTAATACTACTCAGCAATAAAAATTAATGAACTTTCAATATATACAACAATATGGCTGAATCTCAAAAGCAAAGCATATTCAAAAAGAAAGAAGCTAGACACATAGAGTCCTTACTATATACTGTATGCTTTGTTAACATTCAGGAGAAGATAAATCTATAGCTATGAAAAGAAATTAGGTTAGTGGTTTCCAGACACTAAGAGTGATAGAAGAGATTATCTACAAGAGGCATAAGAAATCTTTTGAGGGCAATGAAACCATTCTTCCTTATAAAAGTGAATATGTTTATAAGAACTCATCAACTGTGCACTGAGTGAGATTTTCTACATGTAAACTACATATAATAAACCAAATTTTAAAAGTGAAGTTACAGTGCATGGAAACTCTTGCCTTATTTTTCACTGTAATATTCCAAATACTTGAAATTAAAGAAAATGCTTAGTAAGCAAATGGCATATTCTAACTAGATCAATACTGCTTCTGATATTAGTTTAACTGTTTTTTTCTTTCATTAATTTTGATTAATATATCTTCCATATTTAAATAGCTAATTTAATCTAATTTTCTATTTTTTTCCTTTTCTGAGACCAAGTTTCACTCTATAGCCCAGGCTGGAGTGCAATGGAGCAACTTTGGCTCACTGCAACCTTTGCAGCCTGGGTTCAAACAACTCTCCTGCCTCAGCCTCCCAAAAAGCTGGGATTAATTTTCTATTTTTAATTTACTAGAAAGGGCACTTTTACAGAAGCTGTTGAAGTCTGAATTTCAATTCACTATTCTCCCTATTTTTCCTAACGCAAAGCCACAGTAAAAGAAATGAAATACTTAACAAAACAACTCAATAAAGTTCTTCACTAATGAAATATGCTTAAAAACTGTTACAACTTTGCTGAATATTTTAATATGTTCTCAATATATCAATCTTTTACATTTCTTTTCCTTTAATTTTGCACCAGTCCCAAGAGTCATCAGAGAAAAATAAAATCAAAGTTAGTCATCTTCTAGTTTTATTGCAGTTCGAATCATCAATTCTCCACACATATTTTGAAGTAATAAATTTTGCCAAGGATTTCAGGCCTGTGGAAATATATGTTGAGCTAAAATGTCCCTTTATTCCATACTCATAACTACAACACACAGAAATTACCAAGTTCCTCAAATGGCCACTTGGAAATGACTAATAACATATTGAATTATCATCATATATATTTTTTCAGTTATGATTATGATTATTCATTTATTTTCTCATATTTGAAAAGGTTTGAGTTCTTTCCATGCTTTGGTTGAATAACTCCCATACCAAAATATAAAATAGACATAATGTTGTAACCTCTCTGAAATGCTTTGATGCATTAAACATAATTTCCTCTTCTAAGAATTTGGAACCATATTTTTTTATCATGACAAACAGCATCATTATTGTTGACATTTTCTTTCATGTACAGTATTTCTATCATAAATTAAGATGGAAGTATGAGTTCTGATTATATGACTGGGGGAACAACTAACATCATAAATTATTTGTAATGGCTTTAAAGATAAATTCAATAAGGATGATATTGTTTATCTAGTAACCATAGTAAAAAAGCAATAATTTTCCCTGTTGAAACAATTAAATTTTCAAAATAACATTTCCAAAACCCCTAGACAAATGTGTCTATAGTATTATAAAATAATATCTTTTAATCACTTGTACTGATTTAATATAATAAACTAAATGCATTTTTAAACATAGATTTTTTAAAATATGTATTATTCAGATTAAAAAAGATCTAAAGCATATCCTAATTATGATGTTTATGTCTACTTTGCTTATAGAAATTTTCATTTCTTTAGCAAAATATGAAACTTTTTCATTTTGATTCAGATGATTTTGAATTGAGGTATTTACTGAAGAGGGAATGAATCTTTCTCAAACGTCTGGAGATGTGGCTATTTAGTTTATAAGCCTTGTGCTTTCTTCTGGTCTTTTCAGGCCAATGAATAATATTGATCTAAATCTGCAATAACCCGAAGTGGTTCTGACTTATTTTTGACCAGTTGCTATAGATCAAATAATTGGCATCCACAGTTAAGATTGATTAGTAATCAAGGTAAATTGTTTTAATATGCAATTAACATATTCCCTATTTGGGGAGGTATATTTTTCTTCTCTCTCCTCCAATTGAAACAAGATTCCACTGTTTAGGTGTTTCTTAGCATATAAGGGTAAATTCACAAATATTAATAAATAAATGTAATGAATAAATATGTTTAGAATGGCACTTGATTCATAAAGGTCATTTTCAAAGAAAATAATCGAGTTACTAATACAATGACAAATATTGTCATTGACTATAGTATGATTACTAAAAGAAGAATAATGATGAACATCTAAACACAAATAAAAATGATGTTACCTACCTGGAAAAATGAAATATCCTTATACTCTAGGTATGGTGGTAGGCTTACAAATCTAAAAAAAAAAATCAAGGAAATAAATTTATCTAAATTTTATCCAAGTTTTCTATAAAAACAATGGGTAGTATTTAATAACAATAATGATGGAAAATTATTTATATCATTTCAGATACAACAGATAATTTACCACCATATTTACACACACACACAGACACACACACACACACACACACACACACACACACAGAGCTAGGTAGAGCAAAACAAAGAAAAAAGTGTTATTGCTTATCAAGTTGCCCCTGCTTGAAAGAAATAATAGATTTTTCATTTTTGGGTTTTCCATTATTTTGAATTTTTCTTTATTAACCCATGTTAAGTTACCTAAAATAATTAGTAATAAAATAAAACAAGATCATATGAGAACTTTTTATTTTGTTTTTACCACTTAAAAGTTAGAATGACAGAATAATGAGATCAAAAAATAAGCCAAGACTAAATTATCTTCATTTAAAACTTTTATAGCTATTATCCAGTGAATGGAACCATAGAAACAATCGCTAGAGCTTAGAATGGCCTATGAGTAAAAACATGTTCAAAAATCAATCCACATAGGCATAATATATTTTCATTGCTAATTTTAAAGGCATCACTAATGGTCAGTTTGTTTTTCTTTAGGATGGCACTGGTTACAATTCTGGTGATTTGAATTCATATGCTCTATTAAAAAAAGAATATTTTTCACATGAAAATTTGAGAGTCAAAGATGTTATTTGAGTTTTTAAAAATGTGGATATCATCACGATGGCTGACTAGAAATGCCCAGTCTTCAGGGGAGTTTACATGAGTGTACCTCGGGGCCTCAGAGCCAGCCATCTAGTGCCAGTTGAGAGTGACCTCATACTCTTTACTGGTGATTACCAAGAACTGTGCATATCTCCCCCAAGGCTTGAGTATAGGCACATTTGGTACTCATTGCTACTGGGAACCCACCATCAGCAAAGCTGTTCCATTGCCTCCACCAAAGCCTGAAATCTAAGGTATGGGGACACTCAAAGACATTCCTGATGTTGATTACAAAAGAAATATCATACAAAGATTACATTACTGCTCTTACACAAAACCAAAAGCCAAAACACTCTACCCAAGCAACACAAGTCACATCTTGCATTAGCCCATTTTCATACTGCTATACAGAAGTACTCAAGACAGAGTAATTTATAAAGAAAGCAGTTTAATTAACTCACAGTTCTGCATGGCTGGGGAGGCCTCAGCAAACTTGCAATCATGGCAGAAGGGGAAGGAGAAGAAAGGCACCTTCTTCACAGGGTGACAGGAAGAAGGGCTGACGGAAGGAGGAAGAGGCCACCCTTATAAAACCATTTCAGATGTTGTGAGAACTCACTATCAGGAAAACAGCATGGAAAAAACTAGCCCCATGATTCAATTACGCCCACCTAGTCTCTCCCTTTAAACATGGAAATTATGAGGATTACAATACAAGATGAGATTTGGGTGGAGACGTAAAGCCTAACCATGCCACATCTACAAGAAAAAGTCTCTTCCTACAAAAGCCATTCCACAAAATTGGAAGAGGTGACTGTTCATCAGATGTGCAGTTATCAATGTAGGGACACGAGAAAAATAAAGAAGCAAGAAAACATGACACCTGCAAAAGAAAATAATAATTTTCTAGCAACAGACCCCAAGTAAAAAGAAAGAAAAAGAAAATTTGAAAAGTTTTTTAAACAAATGAAATTAGAAAAATGATACATCAAAACCTATGAGATAGCAACAAAAGCCATACTAAGCGGAAAGTCTGTAACAATAAACACATCAACAGAAGAAAATTTTCAAATAACCTAACAAACACCTCAAGAAACTAGAAAAGCAAGAACAAATCAAGCTCCAAATTAGTAGCAAGCAAGAAATGATAAAGGCAAGAAACAGAAATAAAGACTAAAAATACAATAGAACAATGAAACAAAGTTTTTTTTGAAAAGATAATCGAAATTGACAAAGCATTAGCTAGACTGAGAAAAAAATAGAATATTCAAATAAATAAAATTTTTTAAAATGACAGTTGATACATAAAAAGTCAAAGGATTATAGAAAACCCAGAAAAAATTGGTACATTCCTGGACACATATTACCCACCAAGACTGAGGCAAGATGAAATGTAAAACATGAACAGACAAGTGACAAGTAATAAGATTCAATCAATAGTAAAAATTCTCACAACAAAAGAAAACCTAAACCTGGATTATTTCACCGCTGAATTTTAATGAACAAATTATTGCAAAAAAAAAAAAAAAACATGTAAAAACAAATTTCTCTTACAAGGTCAGAATTATCCTGACACTAAAACCAGACAAAAACACAATAAAAAAGAAGGAAATAAGCCCATATCCCTAATGAACACAGACATAAAAATCCACCCTGCCCCCACAAAAAATAACAAACTAGAAAACTGAATACAGCAGCACATTGAAAAGCTCATTGACTAAAAGCAAGTTGGATTCATCATATATATATTAACACAAAAAAATGGACACACAAAGTCTCCAAGAAATATGGGACTATATGAAAAGACCTAATTTACCTTTGATAGGGGTACATGAATATGACAAAGAGAATGAATCCAAGCTGGAAAATACTCTTCAGAATATTATTCAGGACAACTTTCCCAACCTAGCAAGCCAGGACAACATTCAACTCCAGGTAATACAGAGAACACCACAAAGATATTCCTCAAGAAGAGCAACCCCAAGGCACATAATCGTTAGATTCACCAGGGCTGAAATGAAGGAGAAAATACTAAGGGCAGCCAGAGAGAAAGGTTAGGTTACCCATAATGGAAAGCCTATCAGACTTACAGCAGATCTCTCAGCAGAAACCCTACAAGCCAGAAGAGAGTGGGAGCCAATATTCAACATTCTTAAAGAAAAGAACTTTCAACCCAGAATTTCATATCCAACCAAACTAAGCTTCACAAGTGAAGGAAAAATAAAATCTTTTATGAACAAGCAAGTACTCAGAAATTTCATTACCTCCAGGCCTGCTTTACAAGAGCTTCTGAAAGAAGCATACACATAGAAAGGAACAATCAGTATTAGCCTTTCCAAAAATATACCAAAAAGTGAAGAGCATCAACATAATGAAGAATTTATATCAACTAATGGACAAAACAGCAGCTAACATCTAATGGAAGTAATCCTAAATTTAAATTGACTAACCTCCGCCCAATCAAAAGATACAGCCAAAACCCATCGGTATGCTGCATCCAGACTCATCTCACATGCAAGGATACACAAAGACTCAAAAAAAAGGGATGGAGAAAGTTTTACCAACCAAATGGAGAGCAAAAATAAATAAATAAATAAAAAGCAAGAGTTGCAATTCTCACCTCTGATAAAATAGATTTTAAAGCAACAAAGGTATAATGGTAAAAGGATCAATGCAATAAGAAGAGCTAACGATCCTAAATATATACGCACCCAATTCAGGAACACCCACATACATAAGATATATAAAGAGACTTAGACACCCACACTATAATAGTGGGAGACTTCAACATCAATATTAGATAGATCCATGAGACAGAAAATTAATAAGGATATCCAGGACTTGAACTCAGATCTGGAACAAGTAAACTTAATAAGCATTTATAGAACTCTCCACTTTAAATACACAGAATATACACTCTTATAAGTACCACATCACACCTACTCACAGGTTTACATGAAATATTGGTTGGCCATTATTAAGCAAAATTATTGGCATAAAAGAGGTTTTCAATACCCATTTTTAGAATAAAGCTAAACTCCCGTTCTCTCTCCCTCTTTCCCTTCCTCTTTCTTCCTCTCCTTCATTCCTTTTTCTTTTTCTTTCTTTCTTTTAAAAAAATCACTTCCATTACTACCTACTCCCAAAACTCACTCTTAAAATCTTCTGAATCTAAGGACAGGACTGGGAAAAATGACTCCAATATCTCCTCAAGACCTCTCTCCTGGTGATAGCTGTGACTTTCTCCTCAATAGTAATCCATAAATCACACCACAGTAACCCTCTGTTATCCTGAAATTTCCCACACTCTTTAGTTTGTTCATTTCCTCTGTCCCCATTCACATTTAAAAAATAAAAGCGCATCATCTTGTACTTAAAAAAATGGACATACATCTCATGTTTATAATTATAAAAATCAATATTATTGAAATGACCACACTAACCAATGCAATCTTATTACCACTGTCGTACTTTATGGAAGTAGAAAAAACAATCCTAAGATTGTATGGAACCACAAAAGATTCCAAATAAACAATGAAATCTGGGGCAAAAAATCCTGCAATGAGCAAAAAAGAACAAAGGGTGGAGGCAGCAAACTCCTTAACTTCAAATAGGCTACAAAGCTATGGTATCCATAACAGCTTTCTACTGGGATAAAAACCAACATATAAACCAAGGCATTAGAACAGAGATCCCAGCAATAAATTTACATATTTACAGCCAACTGATTTTCAACAAAGGTGACAAAAATGTACGTTGGGTGATATGGCTTGAATGTGTCCCCACCCAAATCTCATCCCATAATTCCCATGTGTTTTGGGAGGGATCCAGTGGGTGATAACTGAATCATGGGGGTGGTTTCCTCCACACTGTTCTTGTGGTAGTGAATAAGTCTCACAGTGTCTTGTGGTTTTATAAGGGGAATGTCCTTTCACTTGGTTCTCATTCTCTCTTTCCTCCTGCCAGGCAAAATGTGATTTGTTCCTCCTTGCCATCTGCCATAATTTTGAGGCCTCCCCAGCCATATGGAACTGTGAGTCAATTAAACCTCTTTCCTTTGTAAAGAAGCTAGTTGCAGGTATGCCTTTCTCAATACTGTAAAAATGGACTTATGCAGTAAATTGGTACTGATACAGTGGGGTGCTGCTGTAAAGATACCCAAAAATGTGGAAGCAACTTTGGAACTGCATAGTTGAGTTTGGAGGGCTCAGGAGAATATACAAAAATGTGGGAATGTTTGAAACTTCCTAGAGACTCGGAGTGCTCAAAAGACAGGAAGATGTGGGAAAGTTTGGAACTTCCTAGAGACTTACTGAACAGCTTTGACCGAAATGCTAATAGTAATATGGAAAATAAAGTCCAGGCTGACACGGTCTCAGATGGAAATAAGGAACTTGTTGGGAACTGGAGCAAAGGTGATTCTTACTGTGCTTTAAAAAAGAGACTGGCAGCATTTTACCCCATCCTTAGAAATCTGTAAAACTTTGAACTTGAGAGAGATGATTTATGGTATCTGGTGGAAGAAATTTCTAAGCCGCAAAGCATTCAAGAGGAAGCAGAACATAAAAGTTTGGAAAATCTGCCGACCAATGATGCAACAGAAAGAAAAGAAAAACCCCATTTAAGGGGGAGAAATTCAAGCCTGTTGCAGAAATTTGCATAAGTAACGAGGAGCCAAATATTAATCACCAAGACCATGAAGAAAATATCTCCAGTGCATGTCAGAGCACTTTGTGGCAGCTCCTCCCATCACAGGCCTGGAGGCTTAGAAGGAAAAAATGGTTTTGCAGGCCCGACCCAAGGCCTTCCTGCTTTGTGCAGCCTTGGGACTTGTTGCCCTGCTTCCCAGACACTCTAGCCATGGCTTAAAGGAGCCATGGTTAAAAGGGGCCACTTTAGCCATGGCTAAAAGGTACAGCTTGGACCATAACTTCAGGAGGGGCAAGCCCCAAGCCTTGGAAGCTTCCACATGGTGTTGAGCCTGTGAATTCACAGAAGTCAAGAATTGAGGTTTGGAACTTCTGCCTAGATTTCAGAGGATGGATGGAAATCCCTAGATGTCCAGGCATATGTTTTCTGCAGATTAAGGCCCCCTGCAGCAAACTAGAACCTCTGCTAGGGCAATGTGGAAGGGAAATGTGGGGTTGAAAGCCCCATGCAGATTCCCCACTGGGTCACTGCCTAATGGAGTTGTGTGAAGAGGGCCAATGTCTTTCAGACCCCAGAATGCTAGATCCACTGACAGTTTGCACCATGCACCTGGAAAAGCTACAGACACTCAATACTAGCCCATGAAAGCATTGAGGAGCGGGGGCTAAACCCTGCAAAGCCACATGGGTGGAGCCGCCCAAGACCATGGGAACCTACTTCTTACATCAGTGTGACCTGGATTTGAGACACATAGTCAAAGAAGATCATTTTGGAACTTTAAAATTTGACTTCTCCACTGAATTTTGGACTTGCATGGGGCCTTTAACCCCTTTATTTTGGCCCTTTTCTCCCATTTGAAATGGGTGTATTTATCCAATGCCTGTACACCCATTGCATCTAGAAAGTAACTAATTTGCTTTTGATTTTACATGCTTATAGGCAGAAGACACTTGCCTGGTCTCAAATAAGATTTTGGACTGTGGACTTTTGAGTTAACGCTGAAATGAGTTAAGACTTTGGGAAGCTTGGGAAGGCATGATTGCTTTTGACATGTGAGGACATGAGATTTCGGAGGAGCCAGAGGTGAAATTATATGGTTTGGCTGTGTCTCCACCCAAATCTCATCTTGAATTATACTCCCATAATTCCCATGTGTTTTGGGAGGAACCCAGTAGGAGATAATTTAATCATGGGGACAATTTCCCCCATACTGTTCTTGTGCTAGTGAAGAAGTCTCACAAGGTCTGATGGTTTTATAAGGACAAACCCACTTCTCTTGGTTCTCTTTCTTTCTTCCCTGCCACCAACTAAGATATGACTTGCTTCTCCTTACATTCTGCCATGATTGGGAGGCCTCATTAGCCATATGGAACTGTGAGTCTTCTGAATCTGTTTCCTTTATAAATTACCCAGTCACAGGTATGTCTTTATCAGCACTATGAAAACAGACTAATACTCTGGGTAAAAGATAATAAGTAAATGTTGCTGCAGAAATTAAACATCCACATGCAGAAGAATGAAAGTAGACTATCATATGCCACAAGGCAAAAAAAAAATCAATTCAAAATGGATTCAAGTCTTAAATGTAAGATTCAAAACTATAAAACTGCTAAAAGAAAACAGTAGAAATTCTAAAGCATTTGGCATATGCTTGGGCAAATATTTTATGAATAAGACCTCAAAAGCACAGGAAACAATAGGAAACACAGGCAAATGAGATTGAGTCGAACTAAGTAGCTTCTACATTGTAAAGGAAATAATAAATGAAATGAAGAGACAACCTACAGAATGGGATAAAATATTTGCAAAATATTCATCTGACATGGAAATAATAACCAGAATATCCAAAATCTCAAACAACTCAACAGCAAAATACTAAATATAATAATACAGTTCAAACTGGGCAATTGATTTGAATAGACATTTCTCCAAAGAAGCCATACTAATAGCCAATAAATGTATGAAAAAAAATAGCATCACTATCAGTACAAGGCAAATCTTGATAAGATATTATTTCACCTTAGTTAGAATGGCTATTATAAAAAAGACAAAAAAATGACAAATGCTGGTAGCGATGCAGGAAAATAAAGGAAATACTTATACATGGTTAGTGGAAACATAGGTTAGTTGATTATGGAAAACACTGTGGAGGTTCCTCATGAAGTTAAAACTCAAACCACCACATGATCAAGCGATCTCCCTATTGGGTATATATTCAAAGGAAATCATGTGTCAAACAGAAATATGAACTCCTACCTCTACTATACATTCATCACCATAGCCAAAATATGTAATCAACCTAAATGATCCACAGATGAATGGATAAGTAAATGTTACTCATGAACACAATGTCATACTATTCAGCTATAAAAAAGAATAAAATCCTGTCATTTATGGTAACACAAATGAGCCTGGAGGACATTACATTAAGTGAAACCAGTCAGGAAGAGAAAGATAAATATGACATGTTTTCACTCATATGTAGAAGCTAAAACTGTTGATCTCACTGAAGTAAAGATTAGAAAAGTTGCTACTCTAGAAGCTGACAAGTGAGGGTGGGGAGATAGAGATAAGAAAAGGATGATTAATGTGTACAAAATTAAAGCTATATGAGAAAATTGTAGTGTTCTATAGCATTGTGAGGGGATATAATTAATAATTTATAGTATAATCTCAAAAAGGTAGAAGAGAGGATTTTGAATGTTTTCAATACAAAGAAATGATCAATATTTGAGGTGATCAGTGTGCTAATTTCCCTAATTTGATGTTTACATATCGTATACATGTACTGAAATATCACTCTTTACCCCATACATATGTCTAATTATGTCTATTAAAAATGATTTTTAAAACTCAAAAAAGATATAATTACATATTCAATTAAGCTACAGAAGATTGGGGAAGTGATTTATATTAATCAGTATCCTGAATAAAGTTATAAACCTTATTGACTTAAATCCCAGATATTACCTTTATCTTAAATTCAGCCAGCCTAAATAAAACTAATTAATATTGAAACAAATTTAAATACTGCGCTCTAATGCAGACGTTATAGCCTCTTATTCTATTGTCCTTGCTTTGATTATAGCATTTCTAAGAAAAAAAATAAATAATGTACTTTTCACTTTCAGGCAGCCGAGAAATTTAAATTGGATGTATCAGTGACAGATATTGTAGACTTCCACAAACTACTTAATATCTGTTTTCCTATCTTTATTTATAAAATGTGGATTTAAATAGATAATTTCCTACTGCATTCTTGGGACCTCTGAAAAATCAAGTTTGTTTTGAATGGTACACCAACGAGGTGATTAAAAAAACCCAGCACTTGAAGTATATACAAAAAAACACACAAATGACTGGTATGCTTAGAACAAATCACTGAAGATTATTGTTTTCTTTCTTCAATTTACCATACATACACAGTACAGCCAACCTAAAAATCTACTTGAAAGATTTAAGGGAAACTTAAAAATAAAACTTTTTTAAAAAAACAAAAAAAAATTAAAAGAGAGTTTTTCACCTTTTATAGTTGCACAAAGTGTCACAGATACTATCCAATTTTAAGATGTGAACAATTTGCAATGGAAGTAAACCCAAAATAAAGGGAAATCACATGAAATAGCACAATACTGTATGAATCTATTACTTACTTATTTACATGTATAAGGCTTGAGAAGAAAAAGTAAAGCTTAAAGACTTATTGAATATTATGTACTAAAGAGAAAGGTACCAAAATATTAATAAGTCTACCACTTAAGGGCACAAATAATTACAGTGGTTTTATTATATATGGACTGAAAAATGCATATTGATTTTATCCAGTCCTCCTTTTTTGTTCTTTTTCACATCATTCCTCTATATTAAACGGGGAGGCAAACTCATTTTAGTAAAATAATATATTCAAATAATGGATTTATTTCTGCTTTATCAAAAATCCAATTCAAAATGAATAAAAAACGTAGCTGGGACCTGGGTGTGCTGGCTCATGCTGGTAATTCCAGCACTTTGGGAGGCCAAGGCGGATGGATCATTTGAGGTAAGGAGTTTGAGACCAGCTGGGCCAACATGGTGAAAACCAATCTCTACTAAAACAAAAATTAGCCAGGTGTGGTGCCACATGCCTGTAATCTCAGCTACTCAAGAGGCTGAGGCAGGAGAATCATTTGAACCTGGGAGATGGAGGTTGCAGTGAGCTGAGATTGTCCACTGCACTCCAGCCTGGGCAACAGACCGAGACTCCATCTCAAAATAAAACAAAAATGCAGCTGGGTTATAATATGTTTCATCTCATGATGGCAGAATTAAATTGGATGACCACAGAATGTATTATTGTAGGTATTTTTTTAATGCACCTATCCTTCTGCATCATTTTCGTAGAAATGGAGGGGGTGCCAGAGGCACCTGCAAAATTATACCTGCAAAATTTAGCTCCACTTTTGGTAGGTGATTTCTCACTACTTCTTGAATGGTAATTTTACCACAACTGAAGCACAACTGTTGGAGACAATGAGAAAACATTGTAGGAATAATTTGATGAGGGAAAGAAAATTAATTTACAAATAGACAAAATGGGTGCTGACTAGGAGCAAGAATATCTCTCATTTGCACCAAAATAGTGTCTGTACCTGTAACATGAGATAGTAAAGGCGCATCTCAAATGCGTACCCGATGCTGATGTAGAATCATGAATTTTATTCATTGCTTTTATATAGCATGGCGTTCTGCCATGAACTAGCTGTGTGACATTGGACAAAATCCTTATCTGGTCTCCTGTTTTTCCTGTACCTCTGCTATCTCACGTGAAAGTTGATAATAGGGCCGGGCGCGGTGGCTCACGCCTGTAATCCCAGCACTTTGGGAGGCCCAGGCGGGTGGATCACGAGGTCAAGAGATCGAGACCATCCTGGTCAACATGGTGAAACCCCGTCTCTACTCAAAATACAAAAACTTAGCTGGGCATGGTGGTGCGTGCCTTTAGTCCCAGCTGCTTGGGAGGCTGAGGCAGGATAATTGCCTGAACCCAGGAGGCGGAGGTTGCAGTGAGCCGAGATTGTGCCATTGCACCCCAGCCTGGGTAACAAGAGCGAAACTCCGTCTCAAAAAAAAAAAAAAAAGAAAGTTGATAATAATAGGTTCATGTAATTTTTTACACAATTAAGTATATGAAGATACAAAGCACTTAAGACAGTGCACACATTAAGCATGACATGTTAGGTATCATATATTTTCTCTTCATTATTGTATACATTCACTATATTATGTATTGTGTATAATAGAGTTATAGTATGATTTTTATAATTAACAACAACAACTTGTAAAATGTTTAGTGTACCTTTTAAGTATGCTCTGTATAAGCTATACTATGCATATGTATTATCTGTCACTATTATTTTTATATATCATATATTTTACCACATTATTTTATAATACTACTGTATTAAAATGCTTTTTAACATATACTATTGCTATATTACTATATTGTTACTTTACCAGAGAGAATTATATAGTAGCAAGTAAGAGATTCCTTTTTAAGATACTTTTATTGAATTATACCAAACATACAAAATAATAAACAAATCACAACCAAATAAATCAGTCAGATAATCATTTTAAAAAAGAAAAACTTTATGTAATCAGCACACAGATAAAGATAGAGTATTGTTAGAACCCCAAAAGCTCCTTTGTGCTTGCTAGTGAACAGTGGGTTCTCCAAAGTACCACTTTTCTGACTTATAACTTCATATACTAGTTTTATTTGTGCTTTTAATTCTACATTGATAATTTATGATTATGTAAATTTATGAGCTACAAAATGCTATTATTTATGAATTCACTGTAAAATAAGTAAAGCTATAACCTCAAATACTTCATATTTTTGTGGTGACAAACATTTGAAATAACTCTCTTAATAATTTTGAAATGTGCAATAATCTTATTATTTTCTGTATTCACCATACTTTGCAATAAATCTAAAAAAAATTTTCCTATATAACTGAAGATATTGTGCCCTTTGACCATCCTCTTTCCATTTCCCCACCCTCTGGACTCTGTAACTAGTGTTTCTGTTTCTATGAGTTCAATTGTTTTACAATCCACATATGAGTGAGAACATGTGATATTTGTCTTTCTATGCCTGACTTATTTCATTTAGAATGTTTTCCAATCCCTTACATGTTTTATTGACTGACAAAATTTCCTTATTTTATTTATATATATGTTAATTTATATATAAAATTATATATTTAAATTTATATATGATTAATTTCTCTATATATTTATATATATTATAAATATGTAAAATATAAAATATAAATATATATAATATAGACTATATATAAAATATGTATATTTATACACATAAAATAAATTTAAATTATAAAGGAAATTTTGCTGATTACATAAAGTTGTTCCTTTATTGCACTTTAGGTTCTGGGGCACATGTGCAAAACATGCAGGATTGTTGCATAGATACATACATGGCAATGTGGTTTGCACCCTTCATCCCCTGTCACCTATATGTGGCATTTCTCCCCATGTTATCCCTCTCCAATATCCCTAGCCCCTGCTGTTCTTCTCTTATTCCCCACCAAGAGACCCCAGCATGTGATGTTCCCCTCCCTGTGTCCATGTGTTCTCATTGTTCAACACCCGCCTATGATCATTTTAAAAAAGAAAAACTTTATGTAATCAGCACACAGATAAAGATAGAGTATTGTTAGAACCCCAAAAGCTCCTTTGTGCTTGCTAGTGAACAGTGGGTTCTCCAAAGAACCACTTTTCTGACTTATAATTTCATATACTAGTTTTATTTGTGCTTTTAATTCTACATTGATAATTTATGATTATGTAAATTTATGAGCTACAAAATGCTATTATTTATGAATTCACTGTAAAATAAGTAAAGCTATAACCTCAAATACTTCATATTTTTGTGGTGACAACATGCAGTGTTTGTTTATCTGTTCTTGTGTCAGTTTGCTAAGAATGATGGTTTTCAGATTCATCCATGTCCCTACAAAGGACACGAACTCATTTTTTATGGCTGCATAGTATCCCATGGTGTATATGTGCCACATTTTCCTTGTCCAGTCTATCATCGATGGGCATTTGGGTTGGTTCCAGATGTTTGGATTATAAACAGTGCTCCAATGAACACTTGTGTGCATGTGCCTTTATAATAGAATGATTATTGGGCCAGGCGTGGTGGCTCATGCCTGTAATCCCAGCACTTTGGGAGGCCAAGGCGGGTGGATCACGAGGTCAAGAGATCAAGACCATCTTGGTCAACATGGTGAAACCCTGTCTCTACTACAAATACAAAAAATTAGCTGGGAACAGTGGCACGTGCCTGTAATCTCAGCTACTCAGGAGGCTGAGGCAGGAGAATTGCCTGAACCCAGGAGGCAGAGGTTGCGGTGAGCCGAAATCGCGCCATTGCACTCCAGCCTGGGTAATGAGAGCAAAACTCCGTCTTGAATAAATAAATAAATAAATAAATCTTTGGATATATACCCAGCAATGGGATTGCTGGGTCAAATGGAATTTCTATTTCTAGGTCCTTGAGGAATTGCCACACTGTCTTCCATAATGGTTGGACTAATTTACACTCCCACCAACAGTGTAAGAGTGTTCCTATTTCTCCACATCCTCTCCAGCATCTGTTGTCACCAGATGTTTTAATGATCACTAGTCTAACTGGTATGAGATGGTATCTCAATGTGGTTTTGATTTGCATGTCTCTAATGACCAGTGGTGATCAGCATTTTTTCATATGTTTGTTGGCCTCATATATGTCTTCTTTTGAAAAGTGTCTGTTTATGTCCTTCACCCACTTTTGAATGGGTTTGTTTGGTTTTTTTTCTTGTAAATCAGTTTTAGTTCTTTATAGATTCTTGATATTAGCCTTTTGTCAAATGAGTAGATTGCAAAAATGTTTTCCCATTCTGTTGGTTTTCAGTTCACTCTAATGATTGTTTCTTTTGTTGTACAGAAGCTCTGGAGTTTAATTAGATCCCATTTGTCTATTTAGGCTTTAGTTGCCAATGCCCTTGGTGTTTTAGTCATGAAGTCCTTGCCTATACTTATGTCCTGAATAGTTTTGCCTAGGTTTTCTTCTAGGGTTTTTATGGTTTTAGGCCTTATGTTTAAGTATTTCTTCCATCTGGAGTTAATTTTAGTGTAATGTGTCAGGAAGGGGTCTAGTTTCTGCTTTCTGCACATGGCTAGCCAGTTTTCCAATGCCATTTATTAAACAGGAAATTCTTTCCCCATTGCTTGTTTTTGTCAGGTTTGTCAAAGATCAGATGGTTGTAGATGTATGGTGTTGCCTCCAAGGCCACTGTTCTGTTCCATTGGCTGTATCTCTGTTTTGATACCAGCACCATGCTGTTTTGATTACTGTAGCCTTGTAGTATAGTTTGAAGTCAGGTAGTATGATGGCTCCAGCTTTGTTCTTTTTGCTTAGAATTTTTTTGGCTATGTGGGCTCTCTTTTGGTTCCATATGAAGTTTAAGGTGGGTTTTTTCCAGTTCTGTGAAGACGGTCATAGGTAGCTTTATCGGGATAGCAGTGAATCTATAAATTACTTTGGGCAGCATGGCCTTTTTTAGGATACTGATTCTTCCTAACCATGAGCATGGAATGTTTTTCCATATGTTTGTGTCCTCTCTTATTTCCTTGAGCAGTGGTTTGTAGTTCTCCTTGAAGAGGTTTTATACATCCTTTACATCCGTTGTTAGTTGTATTTCTAGGTATTTTATTCTCTTTGTAGCAATTGTGAATGGAAGTTCGTTCTTGATTTGGCTCTCTTTAAATCTTTTATTGGTATATAGTAATGCTTGTGATTTCTGCACATTGATTTTGTATCCTAAGACTGATGAAGTTGTTTATCAGTTTCAGGAGATTTTGGGCTGAGACAATGGCATCTTCTAAATATACAATCATGTTGCCCACAAATAGAGACAGTTTGACTTCCTCCTTTCCTAATTGAATATGCTTTATTTCTTTTTCTTGCCTGATTGCTCTGGCTAGAACTTCCAGTACTGTACTGAATAGGAATGGTGAGAGAGGGCATCCTTGTCTAGTACCTGATTTCAAAGGTAATGCTTTCAGTTTTGGCCCATTCAGTATAATGTTGGCGTTGGGTTTGTTACAAATAGCTTTTATTATTTGGAGATATGTTCTGTTAATACCAAGTTTATTGAGAGTTTTCAGCAAAATTTTTCTTATTTTTTTAAGGATTAGTAGTATTTCAATGTGTACATATACCAAATTTTATTTGTTTATTCATCTGTTGATGGACACTTAAGTTGTTTTTCTACCTTCGCTATTATGAATATTACCGCAATGAACATGGGAGCTTGAACATCTTTTCAACAAACTGATTTCAGTTGTTTTGGGTAAACACTCAGAAGTGGGATTGCTGGATCATATTATAATTCTTCTTTTAGTTTTTTGAGGAAACTCCATAGAATTTTTTATAATGGGTCTGCTAATTTACATTTACACCAACTTTGTACAGAGGTTTGAATTTCCCTACATCCTTACCAACACTTATCTTTTGTTTCACACCCTTCTGACAAGTGTGAGGTCATGTATTTTGTGATTTTAATTTGCTTATCTGTTGTCATTTGTATATCTTTGGAGAAATGTCTAGTCAAGTCTCTTGCCGTTTTTTCTTTTTATTCATTTGTTTGAGCTTCTTGAAAAAAATTATTATTATAGGTTTACAGTATTCTAAAATATGATTCTGTTTTACTTACACTAATTTATGTGCTCATCTATGTTTTATTTTATTGATTAACAGCTTTTGTTTCAATTTAAAGTATTCTCCTTAGCAATTTCTTTAAGTCAGGTCAAGTAGTGAGGGTCCTTAGCTTTTGTTTGTATGGAAAAGTTTTTATTTTTCTCTCACTTCTTTTTTGTTTGTTGTTTGAGACAGAGTTTCTTACCGTCACCCAGGCTGGAGTGCAGTGGTGTGATATTGGCTCACCACAACCTCTACCTCCCAGGTTCAAACAATTCTCCTGCCTTAGCCTACTGAGTAGCTGGGATTACAGGCATGCACCATCATGCCCAACTAAGTTTTATATTTTTATTAGAGATGGGGTTTCATTACAGGCATACACCATCATGCCCAGCTAAGTTTTGTATTTTTAATAGAAATGGGGTTTCATCATGTTGGCCAGCTTGGTTTTGAACTTCTGACCTCCAGTGATCCACCCGCCTCAACCTCCCAAAATACTGGGATTACAGGCATGAGCCACTCACTATGCCCAGCCTTTTCTCTCACTTCTTAAAGACAGCTTTGCTGAGTTAAGTATTCTCATTCTAAAGTGTTCTTTGTTTTTCTTCTCCTTTAGGCTCTTTGACTGTATCATCCCACTCTCTCCTTGCCTGCAGTATTCCTACTGAGAAATCTTCTGATAGTTGTATCAATACTACTTTGTATTTTATGTTTATCTCTTGCTGCTTTCAGAATTTTTTCTTTGTCTTTGGTTGTTAATGAATCTGGGAACTTCCTCTCTTTGCTTTCTTGCTCTCTTTCTCACCATGTGACACACCAACTCCCCTTCACCTTCTACCATGAGTAAAAATCTTCCTGAGCTTCTCACTAGAAGCAGCTGCTAGTATCATACTTCTTTTACAGCCTGCAGAACCACGAGTGAAATAAACCTCTTTTTAGAAATTATCTAGTTTCAGATATTCCTTGCAACACAAAGCAGGTGAATACAGGAAGTTTTATTTGTCTTATTGTATTCCGTTTTTGGTTTAATTTGATTGGAGTTTCTACACTTCCTGTACCTGGGTGTTGGCATGTTTCTTCAGATGAGAAAAGATATTATTTCTTTTCTTGTGCATTCCAGTCCTTTTTCTCTTTCTTATGTTTCTGCAGCTCCTCTAATGCAAAAGTTTGCCCTCTTGATGGTGTTCCAAAATTGTTGTAGGCTTTCTTCATTCTTATTTCAATCTTTTATCTTCTTGCTCCTTTAACTGCATAATGTTGGTTGTGTATTTTCCAACTCACTGATTTCTTCTGATGCTTAAGTCTGTTATTAAAGCTTTCTATTTTTTTTCAGTTTACTCATTTCATCACTAAGATGTCTGTTTGGCTTTAAAAATTACTTCTTTTTTTTTTTGCCAGACTTCTCACATTCTTTAATGCAGTGTTTTCTAAATTTTATTAAATTTTCTATCCCTATATAATTATAGTTCACTAAACTTTTTTGAATATTCTAAATTTGTTGTCAGTGGTATTGTAGATCTCCATTTTTCGGGGTTAATTACTGGATCTCTAGTTATTTGTTTTGGAGGTGTTATGATACTCTGATTTTTTATAATCCTTCTGTCCTTGCATTGTTGTCTGCACATTTGGGCAGCTAACCCTCTATTTATGGCCTTTACAAATGTCTTTTGGCAGGGATAGCCCATCATTATCTAGCCTAACCAATGATTTAGAAGGGCAGCTAGTGATGACCCAAGGTAGGCAGGGCTTATTTGGAATTCCGTAGTTTGCTGGTCATTGCCCTTAATGTGTCGTCAGGTGGGGCTGCTGGCTGGGCATTTCTGTCTGCTTATACCACTGGCTGGGCTCTGCTCTGAGGCAGAGCTACTGAATAGATGCTGCAATGGCTTCTGGTCAGGCCAATTACACTATCTGTTCCCTAGCTGTGTTATTTTATTCTTTGGAATTGGCAATTTGGTAGAGTTGCAGGCTAGGATAAGCCAAAATTACAACTTGAAGCAGAGAGAACCAGAGGCTATGCTCTTTAGAAATAGATGATTGAGACTTGGCTCCATGTCACTGTGCAGCCATGGGGTGAGTTTTTGACTGTTTCGAATGACTGGCATACTCCCAAGATAAGGAAGGAAGTCTAGCCCCTGTGCTTCCTTCCCCAAAATATGCAGACATGGGAGTCTCCCTGCCTGGGCAGGGTCAATTTGGTTTAGAGGAGCTGCTTCTTGCCTTTCCAGATCAACGTGATTTAGCCCCTATTCTTCCCAGAGATACATGAAGATGAAAGTATCTGTGCTAATAGAGTCACTGGGAGTGCTTCTCAGCTGAGTGGACCTGCTACTTGGCTTCTCAAGTCAAACTTGTCTAGCCCATTAGCTTCTCCAAAATGGATGAAGGCAGATATCTCCCAGTGTGGTTAGGATTGGCTCTGAGGCTGAGCAGGTAGGCTAGCAGTCTAGGGATCCAAGCTAGGTTGAACTGCCCACCATGCTTCTGAAGGCAAGCACCTCAGCTTTGTGGGTGAGCTATGAGGTTGGCTAGTATTGGTGATCAAGCACCACAGCTGGCATTATAAAAGAGGCACCAACAAGATCCACATATTGGTCACTATGACATCTGTTTCTTTTCTTTGTTTCTATCTGATCCTGAGACATCTAGCTGCACTGTTTTCCCTGATGTTCCACTCTTGGTGAGACAACAGTGGGCTTCCTGGGAAGAGTCTCATAATGCTAGAAAAGCTGTATGAATACTCTTGGTGTTCCCTTCCACGTGTAGAAATGGTGGGCCCAGGGAAATCCTCTCCATCTGGCATTGTACCAAATTAAGGGAGGGATATGGGTGGCATGGTCAGAATGAAACCATTCTTATCCTTCTAATTCAAACTTAACTTTGTTCTATAGACTGCACGGGTGTCTCAGACTTGTTTCCAAGTGTTGAGCTTTTCAAAAGTATATTCTATTCTGAGGATAATTGCTGGTTGAACTTTCTTTTGCAGAGAGGTGGGTAGTAAAATTTGAAACTTCTTATTCATCTTGATGACTATTTTTGAACTCTATATAAATGGAAACAGTTTTCTTTTGTGACTGATTTCATTTGGTTTACATTTTGTTTGTAAGTTTCATCTGTGTTGTTGCATGTAGCATTTGCTCATTCATTTTCACTGCTATAAATACTATTTTACTATGCAAATAAACTATAATTAGCTTCATTTATTGTTATTATTATTGTTCTTCTGGATAATATGGCCAAGATAAGTACATTAAACATGCTAATAGTGGGCATACATTATCATATCTAACTTCTCAATAATTTACCAATTCACCATAAAGATGTCATTTGTTTGGGGATTATATATTCTTTATCAGATTGATGCATCTACTCTAACTTTTCTAAAATTTTAGAAAAGAGATGTCTGAGATCAAATGCTTTACTACATCTAGTGAAGTGATAATATAATTTTCCTTTGTTTTTCTGTCAGTGTGATGAATTTTATTACCATGCAATTAAGAAATTCAAAATAAAAATGAGAATATAGTTATCTTTTAAAGAAGTATATGCATGCAATATATGCTAAGTAGAGTTTAAACTTTTATAATGATTTAAGAAAAATTATTGCTTACATGGATTTTGAAAATCAGAGACACTGAAAAATTATTCTGATTAATAATCTCTATTTATAAATAGTGGGATAGTTCCAAGTAAGCTGGTAAAGAGGTTCTATGAAATTCAGTTTGTGTGACATTGAGAGAAAGACATAAAATCATGGCTCCCATCCATAAACAAAAAAGAATTAGTCTGTAAGGTACATAAAACATTAATTTTTCCTGATCTGAGACCAAGTACACCACAAAAGGAAAGTATATGCTACCTATAAAATATCTGGTTTCAAGTCATAACTTAAAGACAGTTTTACTATGCTCACCTAAATTCAGAATTCAATATGATATTATATTTCTGCTTTGGGATTATAAAAGCAGAAAGGAATCTTTGATGAGAAAAAAGTGAAAACAGACTAGAGTAGCGCTTTCTTTGTAGAAAGTGAATGATATCTTTGACAGGCAGATAAAATTTAAATGGCTTCTTTTGGTTCAGGATTGTTCTTTACATTTTTTTTTCTTGGAAATATCATTGTACTATTCCAGTAACCTTTGTTTCCCCCTCCGCTACTGAATACACTAGTTTTGTTTTGTTTTTTGAGATGGAGTCTTGCCCTGTCGCCAAGCTGGAGTAGAGTGGTGCAATCTTGGCTCACTGCAACCTCTGCTTCTCAAGTTCAAGAAATCCTCCTGCCTCAGCCTCCTGAGTAGCTGGGACTACAGGCATGTACCACCACACCTGGCTAAAGTTTTGTAATTTTAGTAGAGACAGGGTTTCACCATGTTGGCTAGTATGGTCTTGATCTCATGACTTCATGATCTGCCTTGCTCAGCCTCCCAAAGTGCTGGAATTTCAAGCATGAGCCACTGCACCCAGCCTGAATACCCTAGTTTTTTGAAATACCACATGGTAAGTAATTTCTTTATTCTGTTGGTTACTATGTTCCAAGTGGGGTTTAAGGCATTAAAGATATAGCCATGAAGACTCCTGCCTTCAGGGAGCTTTCATTCTAATGCATATGTATCCTAATACTCAGAATTCAAGTTTAACTGCAGAAAAATAATTTTAAAGAGGATTGTAATGCTTTGAAGTCTGGAGTAAAACAAAACACTATGTGAAACCTTGAAGGTTTTTGAAAAAATATTTTATTAGCTAATTTTTTGTATCCTTTTCTTTTGAAAATGCAAATGAGAGAAATCTGATATTATGGCCAGATTAAATTTTAAGTAATTTTTAAAGTACATTTTTAAATGTTGGTAGCAATGCATGTGGTGAGAACTTAACAGGATGAAGGGAACAAGTCTTCCAAAAATAGCAATCTAATGCTTTCTGACTTTGTGAAGTCAAACCTAAAAAACTGGTGGTGAAAATCGTAATATTCCTAAAACAATATGCATATGATTGGCAGATATCAAAGAAAACTCTCCCAAATTAATGCTTTTGCTTTCTGTGCTATTCACTAATGAGAGAATATAACCCCATTATGCAAGAGATATATTGTTACTTTATGACATATATTGTTCTTTTCTTTTGCAGGGCAGATGTATGGACATGTCTATATTTGGTTTAATATTTTAATAAAGCATTTGGGAAAATAAATCTACCACTTCTTTATTTCCATACTGCTTATTTCTTCTGGTAAACTCCCATCATAACACTAGTCAATAGCCTACATGTGAAAACAAAAACAAAAACAAAAAAGCCTTTTAAAATATAGAAGTAACTCTGGTAGGACCCAGCATGGTGGCTCACACCTGTAATCCAAACACTTTGAGAGGACGAGGGTGGATCACAAGGTCACGAGTTCAAGACCAGTCTGCCCAACATGGTGAAATCCTGTCTCTAGTAAAAATACAAAAGTTTCCTTGGGTGTGCTGGCTTGTGGTTATAATCTCAGCTGCTCAGGAGGCTGAGGCAGAAGAATTGCTTGAACCCTGGAGGCAGATGTTACGGTGAGCTGAGATCATGTCACTGTACTCCAGACTGGGCCACAGCGTAAGATTCCCTCAACAAAGAAAGAAAAAGAAATAACTCTGCTAAACTCAAGATACATTTGGCAATTCATTTTGAACAAGACCAACCCATCTATGAAAACATATTGTCAAATACTTTTATTCATTTAACTACATTATGTAAGTTCTTTTTTTTAGTAGCTTTCATATTTCTACCAAGAAGTCTTAGTTTTAAATTCTTCAAGCTTTTTTTTTCTGTTAAAAAAAGACTTGGGAAAGAAATATATTGTTGTGATGTTACCTGAAGTTCTGTTTTAATACAGAATTCTCAAATACCTGATTTATGAGATCTATTAGACTCAGACCAGTCTTTCATTTTTCTCTACTACTTTTCTTTATATCATCTAATATGGAATCAAAAACATCTTCCTAAACCTCAATAGAATATTGTCTTAAGCTGCACTTTTCTCTAACTCAGAATGTCTAGAAATATTTCAGTTTAAAAGAACCACTCAATCATGGGAGAAATGCTGTTGTAACTATTTTAATGTTTTACTGCCTTGAATCTTATTTTGCCTAGATTTCCCTGCAGTGAGAGCGGCTCATCCGTGTAAGATTTCTCAGATGACTTGAATATGTACTCCAGCATTGAGAACTCTACCTACTTTAACAAGGGAGTCAACTAGCCCTGTAGAAGTAGTGTTGAGAGATTTGTACCTTCTTTGAATATTCATTTCACATAGTTGCTGATTCTTAAGAACGTGGCCTGCATATGATTTCTTGAAAGCTGTGCATGCAAAAGAATCTATTTCAGAACAGCATCATTACCATAGAAATGTAAAGTCATCATTGTCTTTAGGAAGGAAAAATAAAGAATGTAAATTAACATTTTCCTTAGTCCCACCATATTAAATTTCTGTAAAAGTAAAATTACTAAAATCATTATTCAAGCATAGAGGCATTATTTTCCTATCATACATGTTTATTAAAAATGAAGAAATATAATTCCAAACTTGTTACATGAAAAATATTACATATTTAAACATTTTTATTGTAGAGACTTTAATATTTGACTTCTTTGAAATAATATAGGAATTTTAAGGCATTCCCTTATCTAGTTAATTTTTCTACAAGATCATATTAACAGTTTGTCTTCTGGTAATGGTGTTCTTATAGGTACAATAAACGTAAGTCGGTTCTTTCTTCATTTCTGGCCAGTTGAATTTCAGAACATGTACTTTTGGACTGATTTACTATAAAAAATAACTTACTGTAAAAATGGTGGGATTTTTAATCAATGATATTATTTGGATATTTATGAAATATAAAGAAATGATCAGGAAGAAAGCAAGATTTCATGATGCTTGAAACTTAAACCATTATTGGTGGTATTCAGTGAAATGTGGAGGTTTAAATGTACAGTGTTGATTCTGACATTTTGGTGGTCACTCAGATTTTGATTTTGATTTCTTTTGAAAGAAAACAAAACAAAACCAGCTGTTTGCTTCATGAGAGATAGGCACCATTATAGATGCCATCAGTGACTTTATGAAAAGGCATTGGTGAAAAGATCTTTCTTTCTTTGCTGCGTGTCTCCTCACTGAAGCTTTCCATGTAATAAACTGCATTTCAATATTCTATTCCTCAATCTTTGTACTTCATACTACAAGAGAAAAGGGGAGAAATATCTTGCTCTTCTCTTCTTCACCTAAAACTTTGTGACACCTACCTTCTAGTTAGCATGTGAATGACTGAATAATCTACTAAATTTATTTTACTCAATGATGCATTTTATAATCACTATCTTGTTTCTTCAGCATATTTAAAGATAATTATTGTAGAAACCTTTTTTAAATGAAAGAACCAAATGTACATTCTTTTTTAATCTATTTAACCTGGTTTTGACCAGAAGAGAATAAACTCAAATGATTTTTGGTATGTGAGCTAAGTTTCTTCACAACTACCAAAATAGTTATTACATTAAGAATGAAAAGTAACATACACTATCAGTTTCTAACTATAATAAAATCATTAGGTTAAAATGTTTTCCTCTCTATAGGAGATGATTTTGTTACTAACATTCTGAGAATCAGAGTAATGAACAGTTGCAGTTTTCCAGCTATATTGCTGAAAGGTTATAAACAATTTCTAGGACGGGAACCAAAATAGCAAATGCTATCTAAAAAGCTTCCTGACAGTTAAGAACAAAGCCTAGTTACCTTATTATCTTAGTTTGTAGTCCCCTCAAAATTACCATGGCATAAAACCTTGGATACCAGTACTTTACTTAGCAGATAATTCAAAAAAAATGCAATCCAGAGAATGGGAAAAATAATAGTGGAAGAAAAAAAAGTCAGTATAGAATGTGTTAATGATACATTGTTGGGATTCTGCTGAGTACCCTCTGACAAAATGTGTTGAATGTGCTTCTGGATAGTCCCACTGAGGGATGGTGAGGCACAACGTTTTTTTCTTCATAATCACAGGTAAACCAAGGAAATATGGAGTCCTTTATCAAAAACATTGGCTACTATCTCCCTCTGGCACTGGTCAGATATGCTTATGTCCAGTATAGATTCCACTCTGTCACTGGCATTTCAAAATAGTGGTGGTACTCAGTATATAACATGAGAGCTTAAATTGAGAATGTTAGTGAAATCTATTTGCTGCTACAGATTAAAGGCCATAATCTATATTCAACACCTTCTTTCTCTACTTCCCATTTTGGAGACCCACCATCTTAGTGGGCATTGTTACTGTCTTAAGTTCATGGCCTCATGAGCACAGATATTCATTCCTGAGGTTTCTATGCCTCTCAATACTTCAGTGTTCTCAGTCCATGATTGCTACAAATGCTCACTTATTCTCATCACCAACAAGGAAGCACTAGGGGAAATCCCAGTGAATCTCTCACATTCCAGACTCATGCCTCCATGCCCTGATTTTGGAACTCTAGTAACTCTAGCACCTCATTTTGTCAGTTATAAGAATACACCTTGCAGATCTCTGCCGATACATTTAATTGCCTGAGCTCTGAAATTAAGTCCATACTTCTCGTGGACTATTCTCAGCCAATAATTGAGCATGTAAAGGATACTAAGGCAAATCTGTTTATAGGAAGTAGAGGACTCCTCTGGCAAGCAACTTTGATTCAAGGACTCCCTAACAAACTTACCAAACTATTATAATTGTGTTGAATCAGATGCTTCTACCCAATCTTTCTTCTTCTCTCTCCTTTACCTGGGATTAGATCTTCATCAAAGTTTTATAGCATTGCAAGCTTTCTTCTTACTCTTTCCCTATTTCCCTCACAAATATTGCCATTCTAAATATATGGCAAATGGTTAATCCTATTTTGGTATCTTTTTCTTGGAGGACCTGGAACAACGTAAGTGATACCATGCTGCAAACTTTATAGAAGATTCCATAGCAGAGATAGAGGAGGGTGACTATTTAAAGCAAAAGTATAGAAGACTTGCTGCACTTATGAACAACTCTCGAAGGCATCTCAACTTTAGAACTCCCTCTGTTCCAGTTGCTTGAGGTACTTTTTGCAACCTAAACCTCACAATTCAACTTCTTTCTTTTTTCAATTCTGCAGTGTCATAACCTTTCTTGTGTGGTTCCTGATAGCACTCTCCAATCAACCCCCTATAAGGCAATCTTCATTTTTGGAAACCCAACCTATGACTGCAATTGTAAACATTATTTTCTATTTTTGTTATAGAATCTTATATTAAATATACATTGCTTGTTAATGCTTTAAGATGATTTTTTGCAAAATTTGAAAGAGATTTGAACTGCAGATTTGTGTTTAGGCCACACAGACAAAGCCCTGAAGTAACCCTGAAAAGAAAGAGATCCTTGGAAAACTGAGTGTTTGAATTTGTACAAATTGATGAAGCTTAGGGCTTCCCGAGTCATAGGCTTGGGAAAAGGTTTAGGAAAGAATATTACCATCGCAGGAGTCCTCAAAAAGACATCAGATTATTAATTTGATAGTAACAAATCTATGATGTTAAATTGTTAGGGAATCTATGAAAAGATTGTTATGTGTTTGAAGCCAGAACACCACTGGGAAATTAAGGCTAAAGTTCAGGCTTGGCTATTTTCTACTTGAATATTGGAGTTGAGGCCATAAAAAGGAAAACATGGTTTGGAAAAACATATTTAGTTCAAAATTGCTGACAACCTTCTCTACATTTGCAACCCTAAATTCACTCTGACACCCTTCACTTTCCTTACTGCTTTGCTACCGTTTTTTGTACTTCATACCATGCAACCTGTTGTATAGTTTAGTTATCAATCTTGTATATTGTTTGCCTACATTGTCTATAACGTAGTTTCTACAAGGGCAAGGTTTTCTCTTTATATCACTATGAAATTCCCAGAACCTGGAGTAATACCTGGCTCATATTACGTTCTTAATAATTATATGAGAATAAATGAATATGAATGAATAAATGAATTTCAAAAGAGTTTATATAAGAGAGTTATATAACAGAATCCAGCCTTTTCACTGAAGTGAAATGAAATTTATTTTTCTAAGAAAAAGGATTACTGTACCCTGATCTGCAATTTAAGTAAGAAAGATGAGTTTTACTCTTGCTTATATGTGAAATATACTAAGACAGTGCTTTTAAAACTTCGTTCCACTTACAAGGCAATCTTGTTAAAATGTGTATTCTATTTCAATTGTTCGAGTGGTACCTGAGATTCAGCACTTCTGAAAAACACCAAGTTGATGAAACTGCTGCTAGTTGGAGGCCATACTTCAAGTTGTAAGACGCTAAAGAACCAGTAGATGGGGTATACAAGCAGATAGTGTAGCATATTGAAAACAACTCTGGGTGTGAATCAGAAGCCTGAATCTGTGATATCATAATGTTACTAACTAGCTTAATATTTTATGAATTGTTGTGCATGAAATTATATATCCATTTAAATATCATACTTTCAACTTAAATTATGGGTTTCAACTTTGCCAGGCAAAACAATATATTCAATAGTGTGCCACAGCTAAAGACACAAATGAAAACAATGATCTTAAATTTTTAATCCAGATGACAAGTTAAAAAAAGAAGAAGTTAAAATGATGTAGTTTATTTCTGTTCAAAGTCCTCTATAGGTGGAAACTGATTTTGAGGTTAATTTTTGGTTAAACAACTAGCTTGGAAATTTATAATCATTTGGGATTGAGGAAGAAACTAGGTGAGGCACAATAAAGGAATCAAAAGGGGATAGCTATGAAAATCAAGACAGATATAAAGAAGGTGGTGTGCACAGTAAAGTAAAAAAGGGAGCATCAAATTTTGATTTACTGCTGCAAAGTGGAGCTCAAAAAACTATTGCTGATATAAGGAGACAATCTAGATTATATTGTGAGAGGGAAAGCATAACAAACAAAAATTCTTGACAGTATTCAGATTAACAACCTTGTATTTGGGATTGTTGGTAGAACCAGTTAAATAAAGGAAAATTAGGTGAGATATGGATATATGTTAAGTATAAGACACAAAGTTAGAAAAAAATCTCTTTTTTCTCTCATTCTTTATCTGAATATGTTAACAATTCTAATGTGAAACAGATTCTATGTTCATAATTGATTTAAGACTAGAAGCATAAATTTTCTCTTTTGAATTCCATTAGAGTCTACTGTGCCATTCCCTCCTATGTACCCAAGGGTTTGGAGGTAAAGATTGAGGGCGCTTATCGAACTAGGTAAAAAGAAACATATTTTACTGTATATGTAAATCACTATTTTTAGAAGATAATCTTAATAGTTTCTTCTTAATACTTGTTAGTAATTATCAAAGGTCATTTTTCCAGTTTTATCTTTCCAAGTTGTTAGAATTTTGACTTGTTTCAATGATTTTACACCCAAAAGTTATAGTCTATGAGACAAAGTGAACATTTTAAGTTACTAATGATCACTATTTCTTATTTGTAAATTATTCCTTACTACTCTTTCTTAACTTGTTAGTTATATTTTATATGTTAGTGAGAAAGCAAAATACAAATATTTTCTGCATTACTGTGCAGATGTTTTACTACTTTTGCTTTATGGCTATGAATTTTGAAATCTCATCAAAATTTCGATTCGTTTTTCTTATTTTGTAATTGTGATTAAAACACAGAATAAATACTCCTAAGAACATTTGTTGTCATTTTCTTTACTTATTTGGCCTGGTTGCCTTTAGGAGAATGATGTCAAATAAGAATTGAACTTTGAAAGTCTTAAAGCAAACATATACAAATAACATGATTATAAGGTTTCATTTTTTAGGTTGGCAATGCAGATTCTGGTGGTTAAAGATCCTGAAGGTTTTCATAGACAATTTGGCACCTCTGAAAGAAATAGCAAGTTGTTTCAAAGCTTTGATTGTCTATGACAGAGAAATTAGAAAATTCAGCACTACTTGATAAAACAGCTGAACCAATTTTATGCCTCCAATTCATTTTCTCACAAATAATTCTTGAAATTAAGGGCATAAGTAAGTGAAAAAGAAGCCAAATTGTTTTAACATTTGTAAAAAAATGAGAAATTAAGAAGTAAATTATTTCTTTAATGCACAGCTCTGTATCGGGAGAAAATTTCATATAAGAAATTTAATGGAAATGAATAATGAAATTATCTTATCATCTTTTGGTAAAAATACGCTGAAATTTTTTTGCCTAGCAAACTCTTATGACAGGGACTGAAGAATGGCAAGTGGTTTGCTTCCCCACCACCCTTTGGTAACTTTTATTTTTCTACTCTAACTACATTTCAGTAGAGCAGGTTAACATCTTAAAAGTTACAGTTAAAAAGTGGTTATTTATATTATTTCTTAGGTCTCTGAATTTTAAAAATTCTGAGTTATTATTGGAAATTTTGACAAAGATCCTAAATAGGATTCAACTCTTGCACAAAAGAATTAAAAACATTTGTTTTATACTTTAGCACAGTAAAAACTTCCTGATTGAATTAAGTGGCTTCCTAGGTCATACCTGATTGCCTGTGTATCTTAGCACACCTCTAAGTTTAGTGATTCTAAATATTTGAGGCATGTGACAAAGATAAAAGTCATTATCAGTTATTTTCATTGGTCTACTCTGCAATGTCAAAGCATAATTGTCAAAAACTTAAAGCATGATTCTCATACAAATATACAATGATCACATTTCAAAGATTTTGTTCAACACATAAAGGAGAAAAACAGTGAGATCAAAAATCTAATCCAAATGAAAATTTATAAAAACAAAAGTTTCATAGTACAGACTTTACCTAAGTTCAACATGACAGTTAATGTCCTACAGGGCAATAAAACCATAATTTTGGGGATGGCATTATAGGAAAAGACATTCAGATAAGGTCTACAAATTAGTATGTAACTTTGAAGGGTCTGAGGTCTTAACTTTTTAGTAAATTTCAAGGTCAAATGAAAGTACATTCCTTTGGTAAATTAAGGATTCTTTGGGTGATCCTGTTAAAAGCTTTTCAGTATGATATTAAAATGATATGCTGAAATCTCTTATAATAGAATTTCTAAGTTTTAGATAATTTTTAATATTAATATTTAAACCACAGTTTAAAATGTGATTAAATTAAAATTCTTATGTGTATAGATTTGTATGTGTATTTTTTTAAATGAGAGTGTAAAAAAAGCCTAATTTTTAATATTTGAATTTGAGAGAAATAGTGTTTGTGGATAAATTAATTCATAGAAAATTAAAGCCTTGCTTGAAAGAAAATGACATGTTACACATCCTGCGGCAAAAAATTTTTCCAACATAAACTAAAAATTTAGAAGCAAAAATATAAAAGTTAATTGAGATATTTATTTAAATATCATTGGACTTAAATCATGTGAATGGGGCAGACTCTAATGTTCTTTCCCATCAGCCATTCCCTCTTTTTCCCTGTAAAATCTGTAATTTGGTTGAAGAATTCAAAGATACTCTTTTCAGGGCATTTTAGTTTCTTCTTAGGCCCTGGAAAAGAATAAAAATTGGCCAGAGTCTTAAACGGTGTTCTTATTTCTTTTTGAGAATGATTGTTGTTGAGTGGGCAGGAAGATGTGTGATACGAAGTATTTGAAAAGTTCCTCCCCAAAGTAAAAGAAATGCTGAAGCAAAAATGACATTTTTGTCTTCCACATTACTTTGTGGTCTCTGATACTTGAATAAGAATCCTTTGGCCATAAGGCAGAAGAGCGTGAGGAAAAAAGTCAGCTTGCTCAGGATGGCAGAACAGAAAATTGTAAGAATATGAGTTTTCATGAAATAATTGTGTTAACCTTCTAACTTTGTTTTATGAAAGTAGTATTTCTTATTTATGTCAATTTAGTGTTCCGTTATTTGAAAATAGCATTCAAAATGATATCAATATTATTAAACAGTATATGAGCACAAATAATAATATTAGCTATTGGCATTTAATAAAACTGATATTTAGTAAAATAAATGAGGCATAGAATTTTTAACTTCGTTTAGTTGTTTTCCCCAAAATAAATGCAGTTATTTGGTCTCGTTTGCTGAATAAAATTAATACACATGGAAGTCACTATTTGGAGTTATCATCATGTAATGTGGATGTCTTATCAATAAATCTCATTTATTATTTAATTAAATGTTGGCACATTATGCTTTTTACATGAACCAGATCGTGTTCAATATTTTACTTACTTTTCTTGCATTTTTTACCATGTAAGCAGTTGGGAAACTTGAGACCTTGGCCTGGGCTTTAGTTCTTTATTTCTCTTTGTTAAGTGGTGACTTGACCTTGACCTCTGTTTCTAAATACAGCATTGTTTCTTCTTTCCATGGCTACTGACCATGATTTTACTTACTGGAGAAAAAGAGAACCCTAGGAAAAAAGGAAGGACAAAATTGAGACTGAGCCAGCTGTAGAGCATTGATTCTAAGTGCCAGGGATGGCTTATAATCAGTATGGTTGCTGTGGTTCCTGGAGGCTTATTTAATGTTCTCTTATCAAAAGAGTAATTCTCTCATGTGTAGTTTCTGAAAAGTGACAGCACTCTAGCACTTTGTTCTAAAGCAGGAAAAGTCTTCTCTCCCCACAGAATTGTTTATTATTGTCATCATCATCATCATCATCATCACCATTACCATCTCAATTATTTAAAATATTTTCAATTACCAAAATTTATATGAAGTGCTGAATATCTAATTTCCTCTTTAAGTACCCATTTTATCATTATGATTTCTAAAGCAATTTCTCCTGACCTTTTAGTTACATTTTCTAGTTTAATTTTTTTCCCTTATGTGAAATACACTCCAATCTATATTTAGTAGAAGGAAGCTGTGTAAACATTAGCTATGAATGTTTTGATTGTTGTAAATTATAAAATAAAATTATAATAATGTAGGCTTATTCTTTAAGTTCCACTGGGGAGAGATTTGGTGGTTTATTATTTTAGAGTTGTTTCATTTCTAATAGAGGAAAATACTTGAAGAGAGGGAAGGTTGTAATACATTTATCTACATGTATCTTCTTGTTAGCTATGATAAAATATTACAACAACAGGACCAATATTTAAATGTATGATCATAAATCACTCAGAACAAAGCAGCCTCTAACAGACTAAACATCAAGTGAGGGATTATTCTTATTTGCTAGTGATTCATTTTAACAAGAAGGTAAATTGGTAGCTATTCCAGGGAGAACTGGGGTTAACTTGCTTATTGTAGAAGGGTCCAGTATGCTCTTAGGAGGAAGCCTGTAGAAATACTGGTCTATTATAAAAAATTCATGAGAGTAACCTAAATATATTTCATGACCCTAGACTGACTTTTTTTTTTTTGCCAATTTGACATTCAATAATTAAATCATTTGTGTCCCTTTTAGCTCTCCACACTAAAATTTAGCTTAAAGATATTCTTAATTAACAATTTCAATTGTACTAATTGATATAGAATTTGCATGAAGAATACCATTCTGCAAAAATCACATTTTTATTTATAAAAATATGTCACCTTTCATTCAGTAATTTTTTAAGCATGTATTGTCATTGGCCCAAACATTGCAGGGTTGGACTGTACTTTTTTTAAAAAATACTGTGGTAGAGAAGTTTGAACACAGGACAGAAAACTCAATGAATGAGTAGAAGCAAAGTTTCTGAATAAGGACATTTGTAAAATCATTTTATTAACAAATTAAAATACAAGTAAAAGAGAAGCCATTAGACCAATCCTTAATGTCTCATGGTCTCACAAATTTTTATTCTTTAGTTCCTGTATATTATTTTTAATATGAAATTTCTATTTTTCCCTATTATCTAAAGTGGGATTTAATTGCATCTACATTACAGCAAGAGTGCCATCAATGTCTGGAAGAAAAGTCACAGGACAATTCATATAATCTACTTTTTACCTCCTCACTATGCTAGTAGCACACTGGGAGAGAACTGTTATAATGGAAGAAGTGGCCCAGTCACTGATTAAAATTTAAGAAACTGTGCTCAATTGCAGATAACTCCTATTATGTGTTCATGAGCATTTTTGTATGCAAGTATGTGTAATCTTTAAGACAGTAATTGAATTTGAATCATAGTTTAAGACAGACACAGGAAAGAGGGGCTTGTATTGATAAACTTTGCAATATGTCTTAAATTACCTCAGCAACAATACTGGGGCAGTCAGAAAAAAAATCACCTAATTTTGAACTGGTTCTTTTTTTTAACTTTAGTAGCTCTGTGTTAGCTGACTTAATCTAATTTATGGTATGGTGGTAAAACTACCTTCTACACAGTGCTCTTGATAGAGTTTTTAGACATAAATAATTTCTGTGGTGGAAGGACTTGTTTTGCTACTTGAGTCATATGTAATGTTTGACAAATATAAGAAGATATTTGAGATGAAAAATGATGTTATATAAAGGCACAGAAAGAGACAATACAAGTTTGATTGAAGTAGAACCCTTATAAAAGGAAGATAAGCATTAAAATTGAGCTTTGAGGCAGATTGTGGAGTGCTTCATACAGATTGGGATCTACAGGAGTCTAACTGGTTACTAGACTTCTTGAGACATGAAATGATTGATTTAACTGGAAGCAATTTGTGTGTTAGAATGGAGAAAAAACTTCTAAGGGAGGTAGCAGTTCAATTAGGAAGCGATTAGTGTGGTAAATGCAGTACTGGATTGCAAGTGTTAGCTCTTCGTGTATTTTCTGCAATGATTGGTCTCTCAAGACTTTGGTTTTTTCATCTATTAAGTAAAAGCATTTACGTTAGGTGAATTCCATAATTTGATATGATTTCTAAATGTGACTCCTCCATGATATATACTGGAACTTGAGTAGTGACAATCCAAAGAGAATGGGTGACAAAAATGAAAAACAAATACCTTTGTTAAAGCAAGCAAACAATAGGAAAAAAAACACATGGAAACAAAAACTATAAAACTTGGTTACTTACTGAATATATGTTTTTGTCTTTCAAAAGATATTTAAAATCAAGTACTTAGCAAATAAATTATTGTTAGTTGCTAAATATATTTCTGATACTTTCTCTTTTTACTTTTTCTTCTGCTTTTTCCTCTTTTTAATATCATGTCTTCTCTCAAATTTTTTTTCTGAACTAAAAACCAATTTTGAAAAAAGTTTGCCTTTGGGCTGCAACTAGTAATACAGGAGAATTTTTCAGAAGTTTATGAGAATTGAAAAGGGGGTAAAAAGGAAAAAAAAACTTTACATCCTCACCTAGTACTCCTGGGATTTCATGCAATATAAAATAATGTTATAAGGAAAAGCACAGATGTGTTTATAAAAGTTGTGATATGTTATTCTTGAAGAAGGATGATACAAATTTTCCAATAATTCTCTCATTTCAAGTGAATTCTTTCTTATTCAGAATTTTCACAACCTAAAGTTAATTGTATATTTTGCCATAAATGCTGTAAATGTAAACTTAGCCAAGTAAATATATATACCCTTTCACTTAAGTGTAGCCTCCATTAAATTTAGAGTCTTTATTGTAAGTAAATGTCAGACTTATCATAAGTAAATAGAATTTCTTTTCTAGACCATAGAATACAGAGATGGAGTGAAGTAAGTATGAAATGCATGAGTGAAAGAAAGACAGAGACCATTAAAACAAATATATAGCTGGCTGGGTGAGGTGGCTCATGTCTGCAATCCCAGCACTTTGGGAGACTGAGGCCAGGAGTTCAAGACAAATCTGGCCAACATGGTGAAACCCCATCTCTACTAAAATACAAAAAAATTAGCTGATTGTAATGGCATGTGCCCCCAGCTACTCGGGAGGCTGAGGCAGGGGAATTGCTTGAACTAGGGAGGTGGAGGTTGCAGTGAGCTGAGATGGCGCCACTGTACTCCAGCCTGAGCGACAGAACAATACTCCATCTGGAAAACAAAGCAAAACAAAACAAACAAAACACTAAATATATAATAACGATACCAATGATACCTTTCGCCTATCCTCAGAGAGAAAAATGTGAAGAGAGGTGCCTGAGTGGTAGTATGGTAGTTTTTTCGGTTGCTATCACCAGCATAATTGAAGAAAAGCCACAGTGATATGGCATTGCTACCTTAAGACTCTATTCCGAGAAACTAAGATTAGTTTATAATGTAATTGTTACCAGTTTCTCTGTTTCTAACTTTTAAAAAACTAGAATTTAAAAAGAAAATTCTGGATAATTAATGTTTTTCTCTGGTGTAGAGCTTGATATTTCGTCTAATTTTGAGAAAGTATTGTTTGTCTTTTTCTCTTTCTTTCTCTCTCTCCTTCACTGATTCATTCTGGCAATATCAACCTGTGATATATGTTTTTTTTGTCTTACAATTCAAGCGTTTCATAAAATTGTGGAACTCAATGTTATTCCATTTTTTATTAATAGATATTTACTCAGTTTTTGCTATATGTCAAGCACTGTATAATTGCTAGAAATACAAAAGAAAAGACAGAAGGCATCTCTTTTCTCAGTAGGATTAAACATTCTAAAGGGTGAGACTGAATCCAAGGAAAAATTTTGTTGATGAAAACACAAAATGGAAATTAAATAGAATCAAAATTAACTAGTAAATTATTATTATGTTTAAGATATTTGAAAGCAAAAATATACATAGAACATATAGATAGATAGATAGATACATAGATAGATACATAGATAGATAGATATAGTATGTTAAGGCAATAGATATATTGCTTTAAACATATTTTAAAGCAAATATGTATACATTTTCAGACCAAAGTATCTCCTAATTAATGAAAGAAACAGATTTTAATTGCTATATATATATACCAGAGAAGTGTCTATATATGTAGTAAACAAAAAAACAGAATGAAACAATAAAATAATGTAATTTAGAAAAATAGAAAAACAAATGCACACATAAGAACTCTAACTTTCCTCCTTTCTTTTCACTTTGTACTACCCTGCCCTTCTTTCCTACCTCCTTTACTTCTAACTACTTATTTTATTTTAAAAAATATCTGAGATAACGGCATTGAGTTAAATTAATGAGAAGTTTTTAATTTTCATTATATCTTTATCATTAATATATTGGATTGTCATTCTTAAATTCAACAGTGTAGTCATGCATAATCCTATCTCCTAGTGGAAAGCAAATTCTCATTATAGTTAATAACATCTTCTATCTCTGTGGGAGTCTCCAGAATAGATATAGTGTCAGATTTGATATGGCTAAATCTTATAACATTCCTTAATTTAGACCAATGGTGGTTGGCCAAAGCATCCAACTTACCTTTTAAACTTGAGCATTTCAAATGAATAGAATTCTGGGTCTTTCTGCTGGGAATAAGGACAAAGAGGTCTAAAATATACAATTCTATCCAAATTGTAGATCTTGTGGTGATCCTATCACTTTATACTGATTTTCTTCCAGCAAAATTTTCAATTCAAAAGTAACATATGTAGAGAGGTAAGAAGTCAAAGAGATAGTAGCTGCTAATAAACAGAGAAGCTTTTCAAAGTCTCATTGGACTGCGGATACAAACTTGAACAGTTATATACCACTGTAAGCAGACTTACAGGACTACATTTTGGAGATAAGAGCAGGATAATGAAGTCCAGAACAAATAATCTATTGTTTCCTTTACTATTTTTTTCTTTCTATAGGCAGATCAGGCTGGGAGGTAGAGAAAGTGAACAGAAAGCTCTTGATAAAATTCTAAATATCTAACCAGAATTATTGGTGATCCTATGGTTCTGGGATGGAAAAATAGAAAAACATTAGAAAAAATTAGAGCCTGATAGTGGATGATCTTATTAAGCACACCATGAATTTATTCTAAAACTCTGAAATCCCAAATTCTGAAAGTAGCAGATAATCAGAAATTATATGGTCTGCCAAAAATCTAAGCTAGTCTACAATTACTTCAATTCCTGACAAGATTAAGGTTATTTTCTCCTACTCTCAGTGACTATAAGTACCTACAAAAGAATAGCCTCTTGGGAACGATCACATCAAAAGATTCCATACCTTTCCTTGCCCAATTTATGTCATTTAATTAAAAATAGTAAGGCAACACGTTCATTTTATACCATGAGACCATACTGGGCCTAAGTATATGCATGTGAAGGATAAAATGGAAAATTATTTAAACTTTTGATATAGTTTGGATATTTGCCTCTCCCCAAATCTCATGTTGAATTTTAATCCTCAGTGTTAGAAGTGTGTCCCTGTGGGAGGTGTTTGGATTATGAGGGTGATCTCTTATGGTTTAGTACTGTCTTTGTGATAGTGAGTTCTTGGAAGATCTCTGGTCATTTAAAGGTGTATCACACCTCCCCCCATTCCCTCTCTTGTTTCTGTTTTTACCATGTGAAGTGCCTGCTCCCACTTCACCTATGCCATGAGTAAAAGTTCTCTGAGGCCTCCCCAGAAGCTGAGCAAATGCCAACAGCATGCTTCCTATATAGCTTACAGAACTGTAAGCCAATTAAACATATTTCCTTTGTAAATTACCCAGTCTCATATATTTTTATAGCAATGCAAGAACAGCCTAATACACCCTTCTACTGATAAACAATTAGAAAACAGAATTAAATATATAGCAAAACTGTTTTCAGAGATTAGACAAAGGCATGGATTTTGATCCAACAGGATATATATGCCTTAGAGAAGAAAAATAAATTTGTATACACAGAATAAAAAAAGAACAATGTGAATTATTACAGACTATTCATCAGAAAAAAGCAATGTGCATGTGAAAGATACAATGGAAAGTCATTTAAACTAAGATGAAAGGGAAACAAACACAAAAAAATTGTTCACTTATAATTGTATATCCAGGTTTACTGAAACTTTTTTTCAAGACAAACAAAATCTGATAGAATTTGTTGTCAGCAGACCAACACAACAGGAAATGTTAAAAGAAGTTCCTCCCTGAAGATGAAGAAAAATGAAGCCAGATGGAAAATTGAATTTACACAAGGAATGAGAGTGTCTAGAATGGTAATATGTGCATAAATATAAAATACTTTGAAATTTTAATTTCTAATACCTTTAAAATGTAATTAAGTAAATAAATACTTTTGAGGTTTATAACACTGATATAAGTAAAAGAGATATCAACAAAACACAAAAATCAGTAAGGAGAAAATGAAATTAAATGTTGCAAGGTGCTTAGGTTATACAAGAAGCAGAGTAATATTATTTGAAGGTAGACTGGTAAAGCCAGAAGTATGCCCACTAAAGGTGGATGGAATTAAAATTTCATCTGAGAATTTAAGTGTTTACAAAAGAATAAATATTAAAGATGGCTTACTATAAACAGTTGCCATTACAGGTTCCCACCAAGAATAACCGCAAAAGTGTGTGAATCCTGCTTTGGCAACTGAGGTATCTTTGTTCTATCATCTGGACTGCCTAGGCAGTTGACATGACCCATAGAGAGCAAAGAAAAGCAGTGTGATTCAATAGCTCACCTGAAAGCCACAGTGGGAAAGGAAACCCCAATCCCCAGCCAAGGGAGGCAGTGAGTGATCATGCTACCCAGCCTGGGAAACGATGCTTTTTCAATGGATCTGTGCAATCCATGGATCAGAGTACCTCTTCATCTTCACATGATCATGAGACCTTTCCAGCAAGAGGCATAAAAATGTGTGGAGACTGAGGTAGATGAATTGACAGAAGTAGGCTTCAAAAGGTGCATAATAAGAAACATTACTGAGGCTAAAGGAGCATTTTTTAAACCCAATACAAAGAGGCTAAGAACCAAGATAAAAGGTTACAGGAGCTGTTAATTAGAATAACTAATTAGACAGAAGTATAGGTGACCTGATACAGCTGAAAAACACAGAACAATAACTCTGTAATGCAAACACAAGTATCAATAGGTGAAGTGATCAAGTAGAAGAAAGAATATCAAAGCTTCAAGACTATCTTGCTGAAATAAGGCAGGCAGACAAGATTAGAGACAAAATAATGAAAAGGAATGAACAAAACCTCTGAGAACTATGGGATTATGTATAAAGACCAAACCTATGACTGGAATACACGAAGAAATGGGGAGAATGGAACCAAGTTGGAATATTATCCAGGAGAACTTCCCAAACCCAGCAAGATAGGCCAACATTCAAATTCAGGAAATTCAGAGAGCCTCAGTAAGATACTCACACAAATATCAAGCCCAAGATGCATAATCACCAGATTCTCCAAGGTTAAATGGAGGAAAAAATATTAAGGGCAGCTAGAAAGAAAAACCAGGCCACCAACAAAAGGAAGCCCATCAGACTAACAGATGAACTTTCAACAGAAACACTATAAGCCAGAAGAGAGTGGGAGGCCAATACTCAACATTCTTAAAGGAAATAATTTCTAACCCAGAATTTCATATGTAGCCACATTGTCAAAAGTGAAGGAGAAATAAAATTATTTTTAGACAAACAAATGCTGAAAAAATTAGTCACCACCAGGCCTGCCTTGCAAGAGCTCCTGAAGGAAGCACTAAATGTGGAAAGGAAAAACAGGTGCCAACAAATGCAAAAACACACCAAAGTACAAAGACCAATGACACTATGAATAAACTGCATCAATTTGTTTGCACAATAACCAGCTAGCTTTATGATGACAAGATTGAATTCATACATAAAAATATTAAACTTAAATGTAAATGGCCTAAATTCCCCAATTAAAAGAAATAGACTGGCAAATTGGATAAAGAGTCAAAACTCATGAGTTTGCTGTATTCAACAGAACCATCTCATGTGTGAAAACACACATAGACTCAAAATAAAGGAATGGAGGAAAATTTACCAAGCAAATGTAAAGTAGAAAAGAGCAGGGGTTGCATTCCTAGTTTCTGACAAAACAGGCTTTAAACCAAAAAAGATAAAAAAAGAAAAAGAAAGGCATTACATATTGGTAAATAAATCAATTCAACAAAAAGAGCTAACAATACTAAATATATGTGTGCTGAACACATAAGCACCTGGATTTACAAAACAAGTTCTTAGAGACCTACAAAGAAGTTTGGAATGTCACATAAAAATAGTGGGAGACTTTAACACCACACTGTCAATATTAGACAGATCATCAAGACAGAAAATTTACAAGGATATTGATGATTTGAACTCAGCTCCAGATCAAGTGAACCTGACAGATACCTTTAGAACTCTCTCCACCTCTGAATCATAGAATCTACAGTATTCACAATGCCACATGACACTCTAACATTGATGACATGATTGGAAGTAAAACATCCTCAGCAAATGCAATTCAAAAGAATTGAAATCATAACAAACATTCTTGGACCACAGTGCAATCAAATTAGAACTCAAGATTAAGAAATTCACTCAAAACCAAACAACTATATGGAAGTTGAACACTTGTTCCTGAATGACTTTTTGGTAAATAATGAACCTAAGTCAGAAATCAAGAAGTTCTTTGAAACCGATGAGAACAGAAACAATGTACCAGATTTTTTTTTTTTTTTCATGAGATGGAGTTTTGCTCTTGTTACCCAGGCTGGAGTGCAATGGTGCAATCTCAGCTCACCGCAACCTCTGCCTCCTGGGTTCAGGCAATTCTCCTGCCTCAGCCTCCTGAGTAGCTGGGATTATAGGCATGCACTACCATGCCCAGCTAATTTTTTGTATTTTTAGTAGAGACAGGGTTTCACCATGGTGACCAGGATGGTCTCGATCTCTTGACCTCATGATCCACCCGCCTCGGCCTCCCAAAGTGCTGAGATCACAGGCTTGAGCCACCGCGCCCAGCCCGCTGCATCTATTATAGAGAATAAGTCTTATGAGATCTGATGGCCTTAAAAATGGGAGTGTCTCTGCATAAGCTCTCTGCCTGCTGACGTCCATGTGAGATGTGACTAGCTCCTCCTTTCCTTCTGCCATGATTGTGAGACCTCTCCAGACCTGTGGAACTGTAAGTCTAATAAACATCTTTCTTTTATAAATTGCTAGTCTCAGATATGTCTTTACAGCAGCATAAAAACCGACTAATGCAGTAACTTTGTACTGGGAGTATGGCACTGCCTAAAAGACACCAGAAAATGTAGAAATGACTTTGGAACTGGGTAACAGTCAAAGGCTGGAAGAGTTTGGAGGGCTCAGAAGAAGACAGGCAAATGTGGGAGTGTTGGAACTTCCTAGACACTTGTTGAATGGCTTTGACAAAAATGTTGATAGTGATATGAACAATAAGTTTCAGGCTGAGGTAGTCTCAGATCACGATGAGGAATATTTTGGGAACTAAAGAAAAGGTCACTCTTGTTATGTTTCAGCAAAAAGACTGGTGGAATTTTGCCCATACCCTAGAGATATGTGGAAGTTTGATTTTGAGAGTGATAATTTAGTGTATCTGGAAAAATAATTCTAAGCAGCAAGGTATTCAAGAAGTGACTTGGGTGCTATTGGCATTCAATTTTATAAATAAAGCAGGTCATAAAACTTTGGAAAATTTGCAGCCTGACAATCCCATAGAAAAGAAATTTCCATTTCCTGAGGAGAAATTCTAGCTAGCTGCAGAAATTTGCATATGTAATAATGAGCTGAATTTAATCCCGAAGACATTGGGGAAAATGTCTCCAGCACATATCAGAGGTTTTCATGGCAGGCCCTCTCACCAAAGTCCTTGAAGCCTATGAGCAAAATTGGTTTTGTGGGCTGAGCCCAGTGTCCTAACGCTGTCTGTGTGCATTCCAGGGACTTGGTGCCCTGCATCACAGCCACTCCAGCCATGGCTGAAAAGAGTCAAGGAAAAGCTCAGGCTATGGATTAAGAGGGTGCAAGCCCCAAGCCTTGGCAGCTTCCACTTGGTATTGGGCCTGCCAGTAAACAGAAGTCAAGAATTGGAATTTGGGAACCTCCTTCCAGATTTCTGAATATGTATGGAAATGCCTGGATGTCCAGGCAGAATTTGCTGCAGGGGTGGGGCTTTCATGGAGAAAGGGTAGTGCAGAACCTAGTGGCACTGTGAGAAGAGAGCCACCATCCTCCAGCTCTGAGATGGTAGATCCACTGACAGCTTGTACCATGCATCTGGAAAAGACATAGATGCTCAATGCCAGTCTGTGAAAGCAGCCAGAAAGGAGGCTGTACCCTGCAAAGCCACATGGACAGAGCTGTGCAAGACCATGGGAACCCATCTCTTGCATCAGTGTCATCTGAATGTGAGACATGGATTCATGTAGAAGATTTTGGAACATTAATATCTGACTGTCCTGCTGGATTTTCGACTTGTATGAGAACTGTAATCCTTTTGTTTTGGCCAATTTCTCCCATTTGGGATGGCTGCATTTACACAATGCCTGTACCCCCATTGTATCTAGGAAACAACTAACATGCTTTTGATTTTACAGGCTTATAGGTTGAAGGGATGTGCCTTATCTCACTTAAGATTTTGAACTGTTAACCCTTGAGTTAATGCTGAAATGAATTAAAATTTGGGGCAACTGTTGGGAAGGCATGATTGGTTTTGAAATGTGAGGACATGAGATTTGGAAGGGGCCAGGGGAAGAATGATATGGTTTAGCTGTGTACCCACCTAGATCTCATCTCGAATTCCCACATGTTGTGGGAGGACACAGTGAGAGGTAATTGAATCATGGGCCAAGTCTTTCCCATGCTACACTCCTGATAGTGAAGAAGTCTCATGATCTGATGTCCTTAAAAATTGGAGTCTTCCTGCAGAAACTCTCTTGTTCTTTGCTGTCATCTACGTAAGATCTGACTTACTCCTCCTGCCTTCTGCCATGATTTTGTGACCTCCTCAGCCATGTGGAACTGTAAGTAAAGGAAACCTCTTTTTTTTTCTGTAAATTGCCCAGTCTCCAGTATGTCTTTATTAGCACCATGAAAACAGACTAATACAAAAGACCTTTATGTGAATAAACTAGAAAATTTATAAGCAGTGGATAAATTGCTGTACACACACATCATTTCAAGACTAAACCAAGAAAAAGTCGAATTCTTGAATATACCAGTAACAAGTTCTGAAATTGAGGCTGTAATAAATATTCTACCAACCAAAAAAAGTCCAGGACCAGAGAGATTTATAGCTGAATTCTACCAAAGATAAAAAGAGGAACTAGTATCATTTCTTCCAAAACTATTCTAAACAATTGGAAAGGAAGGACTTCTTTCTAACTCATTTTTATGAGGCCAGCAACATCCTCATAACAAAACATGGTAGAGATACAGAAAATAAAAAAGAAAAACAGAAATCTTGAGGCCAATCTTTTTGATGAATATCAATGCTAAAATCCTCAATAAAATACTGACAAACCAAATTCAGCAGCACATCAAAAAACTTATTCACCGTGATCAAGTTGGCTTCATTCCTGGGATACAAGACTGGTTCAACATACACAAATCAATAAATGTAATTTATCACATAAACAGAACCAAAGACAAAAACCACATGATTGTCTCAATAAACACAGAAAAGGCCTCTGATAAAATTCAACATCCCTTCATGTTAAAAACTCTCAACTAACTAGGTGTTGTTGGGACATATCTCAAAATATAAGAGCCATTTATGACAAACACACAGTCATCATCATATTCAATGGGCACCAGGTAGAACCATTCCCCTTGGAAACTAGTGCAAGATAAGGATGCCTTCTCTCACCATTCTTATTCAATATAGTATTAGAAGTTCTGGCCAGGGTAATTAGACAAGATTAAAAAAATAAAGGGTATTCAAATAGGAAAGGAGGAAGTCAAACTGTCTCTCTTTGCAGACAATACATTTCTACATCTACAAAACTTATTGTCTAAGTCAAAAGCTCCTTAAACTGATAAGAAACTTCAGCAGTGTCTCTGGATATAAAATCAATTTGCAAAAATCAAAACCATTACTATCCACCAAAAATAGACAAGCAGAGAGTCAAATCAAGAATGAACTCCCATTCACAAATGTGACAAAGAGAACAAAATACCTAAGAATACAGCTAACAAGGGATGTAAAGGACCTCTTCAAAGAGAACTACAAACCATGGCTCAAGGAATTAAGAGAAGACACAAACATACGGAAAAACATTCTATGATCATGGATAGGAAGAATAAATATTGTGAAAATGGTCACACTCCCCAAAGTAATTTATAGATTTGATGCTATTTCCATTAAACTACCATTGACATTCTTCACAGAATTAGAAAAAGAAAGCTACTTTAAGGAACATAGTCTGGTACTAGTACAAAAACAAGACACATAAACCAAGGGAACAGAATAAAGATCCAGAAGTAAGCTCATACATCTGCAACCATCTGATCTTTAATGCATCTGACAAAAACAAGCAACAAGGAAAGGATTCCCTATTTAATAAATTATTCTGGTAAAACTGGCTAGCTATATGCAGAAATTTGAACTGGGACCCCTTCCTTACGCCTTATACAAAGATTAACTCAAAATGGATTAAAGCCTTAAATGTAAACCCCAAACTATAAAATTCCTAGAAGAAAATCTAAGCAATACCATTTAGGACATAGTCACGGGCAAAGATTTCATGACAAAAGCCTCAAAAGCAATTGCAACAAAATCTAAAATTGGCAAATGACACCTAGTTAAACTAAAGAGTTTCTGCACAGCAAAAGAAACTATCATCAGAGTAAACAGACAATCTACATAATGGGAGAAAATTTTTGCAATCTTTCCATTTGACAAAGGTCTGATATCCAGAATCTACAAGGAACTTGAACAAATTTACAAGAACAAAACAAAGAACCCCATTAAAAAGTAGGCAAAGACATGAACAGACACTTCTCAAAAGAAAACATTCATGTGGCCAACAAACATGAAAAAAGAGCTCAATGCCACTGATCATTAGAGAAAAACAAATCAAAACCACAATGAGATGCCATCTCATGCCAGTTAGAATGGCAATTATTAAAAAGTCAAGAAACAACAGATACTGGTCTGGCTGTGAAGGAACAGTAACACCTTTACACTGTTGGTGGGAATGTAAATTAGTTCAACCATTATGGAAAGCTGTGTGGCAAGTCCTCAAAAATCTACAACAAGAAAAACAATTTGGCCCAGCAATCCCATTACTGGGTAAACACACAAAGAAATATAAATGATTCTGTTACAAAGATACATGCATTCATATGTTCATTGCAGCACTATTCACAATAGCAAAGACATGGAATCAACTGAAATACCCATCAATTACAGACTACATAAAGAAAATCTGGTAAATGTACCCCTTGAAATATTATGCAGCCATAAAAAATGAGATTATGTTCTTTGCAGGTATATGGATGGAGCTGTTATCCATTATCCTCAGCAAACTAACACAAGAACAGAAAACCACACAGTGCATGTTCTCACTTATAAGCAGGAGCTGAAAATGAGAACACGTGGACACAAGGAGGGAAACAACACACACTGGGGCCTGTCTCAGTGGTGGGGGGAGGAAGAGATTCAGGATAAACAGCTCATGAATGTGTGGCTTAATACCTATGTGATAGGTTGATATGCACAGCAAACCACCGTGGCACAAGCTTACCTATGTAACAAACCTGCATGCCCTGCATATGTATCCCAGAACTTAAAATTAAATTAAATAGAATAAACAGTAATAAAATTTAAAAGTATAAATAAAGACTCCATGATATATGGAATACCATAAAGCTACCAAATCTAGGAATTCTCAATATCCCAGAAGGCAAAAAGATAATGAAATAGTTAAAAAAAAAATCTATGTAATAACATAATCAATGAAAATTTTCTAAGTCTACCAAAAGAATTTAAACATCCAGATATAGGAGGTTCAGTCATCCATTTCCAAAAGCATCTTCTTCATGGCACAGGACGGTTCAACAGTGTAAAGTCAATGGAAAAGAGAAAATTCTAAAAACAGCAAGAAAAAAGCATCTAGTGAGATATAAAGAAGCCCCCATCTGACTGACAGCAGATTTCTCAGTAGAAATCTTACAGGCCAAGAGAGAATGGAGGGATATATTCTACATCCTAGAGACAAAACTTTGTCACCCAAAGACACTATTCCAACAAAATTATATTTCATCAATATTTACATAACCCTCCCATTTCAAAGGGTAGGAGGGAAATAGGAAATATCACCAATTTTATAGAGAGTCAATAAATGATTTCCAAGGAGAGTGAATGAATTGGAGGAACAGAGATTTACTTGTATATGGTTCTCCTTGGAAACTAAATGAGCCTGAGAGACTCCCATTATTTTGTAAAAACCAATGGGCCTTATCTGGTTACATTCTTGATCTTCTTTCCTACAATAGATAATGCTATAACATGGAGAGGAAAAGAAAAACCATAGTTTTTCTGGATGGATCTCTCCAGCCTTTATGTAGATAAAAGTCTGTTCCTCTCTAAGGGTAGATATCCATATTAATTTTACCAGGCAGCCATATTTTGTAGTAAAATTTCCTGTGCACCTTCAATAACAATAAATGCCTGCATCAAGCAAAACCAGAAAGATTTAAACAGTCTAACAATAAACCTCAAGAAACTAGTAAAGCTACAAACCAAATCCCAAATTTGCAGTAATAATATAATAAACCTCAGGGTAGAAATAAAAAATGAAGACAAAACAGTACAAATAATCAACAAAATGATATATTGGTTCTTCTAAAAAGATAAATGAGTTGGTGAACCACTATAAACATTAATAGAATAAAAAATACAATATTATACTCACTTTAACAGATGCATATAAAGCTTCTGATCATATGAAACTCTCTTCTTGATAAAAATTCTTAACAAGTTATGAACATTACTATAATTATTAGTGAACTAGACTAACAAAGAAAAGAAGAAAGAACACCCAATACAATCTGAAATGAAAAAAAAGAGGCATTACAAGTGATACCACAGAAATACAAAACATTATCATAGACTATTATGAACAGCTATATGCTAGCACACTTGAAAACCTAGAGGAAATGAGTGAATTCTGGGAAAGTTACAATCTACCAAAATTGAATAAAAAAATGGAAAACCTGAACAGTCCAATAAGGACTTTTAAAACTGACTCATTAGTAAAAAGTCTCCCAGAAAAGAAAAGCACAAAATTGGTTAGATTCATGGTTGAATAGTACCAACTTTATAAAGAAGAACTGCTACTTATTCTCCTCAAACTTTCCCAAAATATTGAATAGGAGGGAATTTTCCGTAACTCCTTCTATTAAGTTTTTGCAAAAATAATTTCAATTTTTGGCATTACTTTTAAGACTGCAATTGCTTTTGTACCAACCTAATTCAAAGCCAGCATTACCTTGATATCAGAACCAGACAAACACAATATAAAACTGCAGGCCAATATCCCTGATGAACATAAATGCAAAAATCCTCAACAAAATACTAGTAAACTGAATCCAACAGCACATTAGAAAGAATACAGCATAATCGAGTAGGTTTTACATAAGGGATGCAAGAAAAGTTCAACATAACACCACTCAATATATGTGGTGCATCACATCAACAGAATAAAGAAAAAAACTATGATTATCTTAATAGAGGTAGAGGAAACATTTGACAAAATCTAACATCTTCATGATAAAAAAATACTCCTACCAAAATAGGTACACAAAGATAATACCTCAAAATAATAAAGTTCACATATGAAAAACTCACAGCTCCTAATGAATAGGGAAAATTTGAAAGCCTTTTATTTTCAGAACTGGAATAAGACATAGGTTCTTTCTTTCACCACTCTAATTCAACATAGTATTGAAAGTACTAGCCAGAGCAATCAGAAAAGAAAATGAAATAAGACATCCAAATTGGAAAAGATAAAACCATATTGTTCCTCTTTGCAAGATCTTTTATCTGGAAATATATTGCCCATCAGAATATTAAATATTAAAAAGGGGAAATTATAGACCTGTTATATTACTCATAATTATTAGATGTTTTAAATATATATGTGTGTATATATATGTGTGTATATATATATATGTGTATATATATGAAGTAAAATATTAAATCTATAAACTATACAAGGGAAATACATAATTATTAATTTGGATTCATATAAGTAATTCAAGGATGCATACATATTAAAAAAAACAATTTATTTTACCCACCTTAATAGAATAAAAAATACACTATTATACTCACTTTAGCAGATGCATATAAAGCTTCTGATCATATGAAACTCCCTTCTTGATAAAAATCCTTAACAAGTTATGTAAATGGTAACAAAAGTCAAAAACAGAAAAACAACAAAAACTACAGAAAACATTGTAGAGATCCATAAAATATCGTAAGCCTACATAATGAGATAAAAAATGAGACAAGAATAGTTGCTATCATTCATTTTCAACATTGTATTGAGTTTTTGAAGAGCAACAAGTCAAGAAATGATAATAAGAAATATATAGAAAACAAAAAATTCAGTTGTAGTATTGCAGGAACTATGTTTATCTACTTGGAAAATCACAAGGAATAAAAAGATAATAAACTTTCCAAACTAATAAGCTAATTTAGCAAGATTACCTGATAAGAGGTCAATGATTATTATATATTGATAACACTTACAAAATTAATTTCAAAAAATAATACAATTGCCTTTAGTGTGATAAATCATCAATAGGACTGTATTTACCAGGAAATTTCAAGCACTTTACACCAGTCACATTACTATAAGAAATTAATGGGGCAGGTGCAGTGGCTCACACCTGTAATCCCAGAACTTTGGGAGGCTGAGGTGGGTGGATCATGAGGTCAAGAGATAGAGACCATCCTGGCCAACATGGTGAAACCCCATCTCTACTAAAACATACAAAAATTAGCTGGGTGTGGTGGCGTGTGCCTGTAGTCCCAGCAACTCAGGAGGCTGAGGCAGGAAATTGCTCGAACCCAGCAGACGGAGATTGCAGTAAGCCGAGGTTGTGCCACTGTACTCCAGCCTGGCGCCTGGAGACAGAGCAAGACTCTGTCTCAAAAAAAAAAAAGAAAGAAATTAATGAACTAAATAAATGGGAGGGGTATACAATGTGTATTGTAGAAGACTCAATATGATTACTATGTTGATTATTATCTCATATTATTATTATGAATTTAATATCATATATTAAATTCATCTCAATGAGAACCTCAGCAGGCATGTTTTTGAAATTTTGAAAATTTTATGTGAAAGCTGGTCATCGTGGTTTATGCCTGTAATCCCAGCATTTTGGGAGACCAAGGTGGGAGGATCACTTGAAGGAAGGAGTTCAAGACCAGCCTAGGCAACAAAGTGAAACTCTATCTCTAAAAACACTTTTTAAAAATTAGCCAGGTGTTATGTCATGTGCCTTTAGTCCCAGCTACTCAGGAGGCTGAGGGAGGAAGATCACTTAGGTCAAGAGGTTGAGACTGCAGTGAGTCATGATCATGCCATTGCACTCCAACCTGGTAGACAGAGCAAGACTCTGTCTTTAAAAGATAAGTAAGTAAATAAATAAATATATAAATAAATGGAAAGGCAACTGACCCAAAATAACAGAATTGAGGGGTCTGAGCACCACATATCAAGAGATGCTCTAAAGAGAGAGTAAAAGGTCAGGGTGTTATTGGTGGAATAATACAAAATAGGTTCTTGAAACAGAATAAAGTGTTCAAAACTATCTCTTATTGAATCACTTGAGTAAGTATAAAGGATCCCTAGAAGTACTGTAGAGAAAGAATGTACATTTTAATATATGGATCAACTGAATAATCAAATGGTATAAAGTATATTTTGACTCCTGCTTAACACCATATTAAAAATTATTTAAAAGCATATTGTTGATTAAATGTAAAAATATAAAACAATATACCTTCTAGAAAGCCCTGTCCAATAGAAATATTTTGTGACCCACACATGTAATTGATTTTATCATACATTTTATTTAATGTTATAGATACATGATATTATCATTTCAACATATAGTCGGTGTTAAAAAGTGGGATGTGTTACATTCTTGTTTGCAAACCAATTCTTTGAAATCTGGTGTATATTTTCCACTTACATTACATCTCATTTTTGACTGGCCTTATTTCAAGTGCTTAAAAACACCTGTGACTAGTTGCTACTGTATTAGTGCAACATTAGGAGATACGAAGGAAAGTATCTTCATGATCTTGGGGTAAGCAAAGATCTTTTCAGTAAACACTGAGAGTATTAAATATTACCAACAAAAATATTATCTTAAATTTAAGAACTTCTATCCATCAAGTAAGCAATTAAAAGTGAAAAGTAAATCTCTAAGTGAAAGATTTGATTTATGTTGCTGAATATAATATAGTATATGTTATATTTTAATTATATGCACACATGAATTTTAGAGTTTCTCAACCTTGGCACTGCTGACATTTTGAGCCAGATGTTCCTTGTAGTTTAGTGCCCTTCCAATTCTGGCAAACAAAATTATCTTCAGACATTGACAACTTGGTCTGGGTGATAATATCAATCACAATTGAGAAGATGTACAAATATATAAAGAAGATGTACAAATCAATAAAATGTGATAGATACATAAAATCCAATAGAAAACATGAGAGAAATATTTGAATAGGCACTTTTCAGAAAAGGTTTTCAAATACTTCAAAAAACATAAAAATATATTGACATTCTTAGCCTAATCATTCATTTAGAAAATGCAAATTGAAACAACATGATATGACTATACCATTTATCAAAAAGAATTGCTAATTTATACACAGTAACAAGTGGAGCAAGTAGAAGTCTTATGGAACAGCTGGGAATTTTTTTAACTGTGGGCAGGGAGCCTATTTGTACAATTACTTGGGGAAACTCTCAGTATCTACTAAAATTGAATATATCATACCCAGTTATCCAGCATTCCATACTTAAGTATATTCTGCCACAGATATTTACAAATATACACTAACACATGAGTACAAAGATGTTTATAGAAGCATTGCTTATAAGAGCAAATATTTGAAAATAAACCAGATGGACAAAAATAACGATAGAATATTCTTACAGTGGAATGCTACCTATAGCAATGGAAATGAATGAACTACTACCGCTATTTGCAATAACTTGGATCAAACAATATTATGAGGTTGAGCAAATAAATAAGACATAATAAAATATGCAGTGTGATTCCATTAATAAATTACAAAGCCAGGTAAATCTAATTTATGGGAAGAGATGACATTACATTTAGGGAGAAGAGATCAAATAATATCTGGGATGGATGGGACACTGGGTGCATTTAATGGGACTATTAACTCTTCTGGGGTATGGCTCTTCTGGTGTGATCACTTTCTGAAAATTCACAACACTGTACACTTATAGTTTGTTCATTATTTTTATTAAAACTTTAAAACTGATCCTTCTGAATAGGATCAAGTAAGAAGGAAGCACATCTTTTGTGATAAATTATAAACTACTGCGTTCAACTGATCACTCTAAATATTTATTAAAATCACTTTATAAAAAGATAGAGTACCAGATAGGTTTCTAGAAAATTAACAAATATCTTATTTTGAATGAATAGACAAACAGAAGCCAATAATAGAATACGGCAGAAATATTATTTTAGAAATGACAACTCATGTCTGGTTTTGTTTGTTTTGTACGAACAATCCTTGACTCCCTGAGATTTGCCCATACAGCATAGAGCTTTTGGGAATGGGAGTGGCAGGAGGCCAGGGCCACCTATTCCGATGCAATGGCCCTATCCCCAGAGCATGGTTTAAATTCCTGTGTGCTCCTGAGGAATGTGTAAGATAAATGTGTTCTTAATAGTGAGCATATAAATATGCAGCCTCTTTTTAAAAAAGAAATTAGAGAAAACAGTAAATAATTTCAGTGTTGTTAATATACTCATATGAACTATTTGAACAAGGATGTTATCTGTATGAAGCAAACGGTTTTATTAATAAATTCCAAATACATAAGAATTTTCTTATGAAAACATTACTCTGTTAAGATTCTTAAATCTTCAAAAATCCAGAGTTAATGGGAAGGGAGCTTAATTCAAGGTTACTCAAAAAATTACACACAATATTGACTTCCCAAAATGTAATATAAAAAATGTTGATAATAAGTTTTTAATGCTTTATATAAAGGAGCAGTGGTATATTTAGTACATTCACAATAAATGCATGTTGAATAAATGAATGAATGAATGATGCATAACTTCCAAAATCTATCTCTGCCCTTGGAAAGGCTTCGGGGCAACAACTCAACCATTCTTTTTGCAAGAACCAGCCCAATTTTCCAAAAGCACCTTCACATGTGTAGGTGATAACAACACTTCTTTTCGTTTTTGTTTCATTAGATAATTGAGCAAAAACAAAAGAAAACACAATTAAATTGTCATGCATGGTGGGAAAAAGAAGTCAGAGCAAGTATTTTAACTCAATCCAATTATATTTTAAATTTTGTAATCACCAACAACAAAAAAAGCAAAGTCGGTAACTTTGAAATGGAAATGATTACTAAAATGCACTTCTAAAATCAAAGTTGAAAGAAAATCCCTTTTAACTTAACTGACTAGCAGCTCCTCCCTTGAGTAATGTATGTGGTGGTTTCTTTAAACCTCAATGTCACCCTTTTAAGGTGACATCACAGATAATATACAAACACTTTATCACACATCAGTGATTGTTTTAGCAATTGACACTGAGGAGAATAAGCCACAAACATTGGCATGACCGTAAGAAATTATATTTTTTGAAATAAATGCTTTTAATAAAAATACCTCATATTGGTGTTGTTTGCATTTTTAAGCACCTTTATATTTCATAAATAATTTATTCTCTTAACCACAATGTTTAGGGACCAAGATAAATATTTCTAATTTTTATGTGAAGACGTAATGAGTCAGATAAACTCTGTGACATTCTCAAGGTGCCTCTCAGAAATAGTTACAGAGGCAGCTGGCACTAGGAGCCAGTCTTCACATTTCTAGTCCAAGACTATTGTTTCCTACAAAGCATCATCAATTCTGTTTGTTTTAATAACATAGTAGCAAGCTAATATTTTATATGTAATTTTAAGAGAGTATTGATTTATATAAGTATACTAGATTTCAAATGAATAATCGTATGCACATAATCCAAATAATTTTAATAGTAGCGGTACCAGTAGATTTGGGTAGATAAATACTTTTTAAATTTTACATAATTCGTTACTTCAAACTATTAAATAGGAAAAAACCCTAACAATGTTGATTAAATTTCAAGCTAGCATGGCACCTGAGTGAAACCCTATCAATGGACAGGTAGAACACAGGAAATCTTGATGCCTTTTAAGTGTTCAGGGCAAAAAGGCATGTATGAGAGGTGGACAAGTTGTGAGTGCTCGACCAACCCTTTAAACACATAATAAAAGCTGTAATCATGAGGATTACTTCCTTTGCACTGTTATGGCTATATAGAACTTGTGGGAACTTCATTTATTAATCTGATTTCTTTTAACCTGCTATGGGTCAGGCACTATGCCCAGTGATGGGAGCACAAAGAATAAGATAGAGTGTGTCCCTCAATTAGCTCATAAAGTCCAGGTGGAAAGAAATACATAAAGTCCAATATTTACAGTTAAATATAACAAATGCTCTTATAGAAGTTTATAAAAATGCCATGGAAACCCAGGAGATTAAATTTGCAGCTAAGTAATGGAGATGTATGGGTCTTAACAAGTAGATAGCATTAGAGCAAAGCCTATAGGATAAATATATCTCCAGGAACAGAAGACAAAAGAAGCTATTATAGACAGAGAGAATTACTTACATGTTGGCACAGCTTGGGGTATTCCCAAAAATAATGGAAAGTTTTGTATGGCTGGTGCTTAGCTTGTGTTCTTGTCACAAAAGTAGCAGAATATTGACTTGGATATATGTTATTGTAAAATTCCATCTACAGAATGCTAAAGAATGGAGACTGTAGTTGAAGAAAAACATTAAGAGAATTTGGGAGCGTTGCTAGATAAAAATTACGTCTTAGAAAAACACCTAGAGGCAAAATAGAGGATGCGCTGAAATCTTACTATTAATTGTCAAATTATATGGTATGAAGGTAAAATATCTTAAATTATTTTAAGTTTCATTTCAGAATTACATGGTGATCCTTTATCTCAAGATCATCTAGAACTTTAAGACTTAGGGAGAATCGTGAATACTGACGCAGCATTACAGCATTGAGGGGGATAAAGTGTGGTGAATAAGAGCATCTAGTTAGATTAGATATATTCCTAGACATACTCCTACTTATACGACTTGTGAGAGTGAATTAAACTCTCCATGCATGAATTCTTGTCTGTAAAATGGGGAAAATAGTATTTTCTCCATATGGCTGTTTTGAAGGTTAAATGCATTATTACATGTGAAATGCTTAATTACCTAGCACTTGGTTCTCAATACTTCTAGCTGTAGTTATTCCACTAGAACAGTGGTTTATGCCCGAGGCAACTTTGTTCCACAGGGACACTTGGTAATGTCTGGAGACATTTTATTTTAGATTGCTGCAACTGAGAGGGAGAGGTGCTACTATATATTCAAGTGGGTAGAGGCAAGGAATGTTTCTAAACAACCTACAATATACAGAACAGTCTGAAACAACAAAGAGTTATCTACCTAAAATATTACTGGTGCCTAGGTTAAGAAACCCTTTAGTAGATAATGCTAATTTTCTTTTTTTTTTTGCCTGAAATAGTAACAATTTTAATCAGTCAGTTAGGAAACAACGGACCAAATCCCTAAATTAAGTTAGATCAAAATATAATACTGAGTAAAAACGTGGAAAAATTACCAATACATTTTATTAGTCACAGTACTTGCTGAAAGCACCAGAATTATGTTTGTTTGTTTTTTTAAATCAGAATGTTGGAAGCTTGTGGAATCAAAAGTAGATCCAGAGACCTGGGCATGGTTGTATCAGAGCCAAAACAAAGCAACACCTTATGATGCATTCAGGAAACGTAATATCCAACAACACATAGGACGGCTATCTCCAGCTGCTGCTTAGCATCTCTAACATTAGGCACCCAATACCCAGGCACTTTCCTGCCGATGTCTTAGAAGGACCAGTTACTTTTACCCCTTGCTTGGTAAATTTGATTTCTCCAGATGGCCACCATTTACAGTTGCTTTCTTCCTTCTCCAGGCCTGATGTGTGAATGCATTTCATGGGTAGAAAAGAGGTACCAAGAAAGCTCTAGCTGCAAGAGAATCTTGGAAATTAGATTTTGAGCTAATGGAATTTATCTACAGTCGAATCTATTTATCCTCCATTACAGACTGAAGCAATCTGAAGTTACTTTGGTACTCAGTATCCTAAATGAAGAATATCTTTATTGTGACCCAAAACTTCACTCTTAAGATGTATTATATCCTACTGGTTCTGCTTGCACTGTTCTATTTACTTGTATTAATAGGCCAGGCAGATTTTAAGGCACACTTCAGACAATGCATATCTTAATAACCAGGATTAGCCATTTCACTCATCAGACTAAATATCTGAATTTCCTGTTCATTCAGAGGCAGGAGGGGATTCATTGTTGAGTAAAGCATCTCTTATGGGTTGACTAACATCTCCCAAGAAAGATATACTTAGAGTGCAAACCCCAAGTACCTCCAAATGTAATATTATTTGTAAATATATTTTCAGAGGTAATCAAGTTAAAATTATGCAGCTAGAGTGAGTGCAAATCCAATATGATCTATGTCTTTTTAAAAAGGTGAAATTTATTATTTTATTATTTTGTTTTTATTTTTTTAGAGACAGAGTCTCACTTTGTCCCCCAGGCTGGAGTGCAATGGCACGATCTCAGCTCACTGCAACCTCCATCTTCTGGGTTCAAGTGATTTGCATGATTCAGCCACCCAAATAGCAGGAATTACAGGCATGCACCACCATGCCCCCCTAACTTTTGTATTTTTACAAAACAAAAAATTTTTAGAGACAAAGTTTCACTATGTTGGCCAGGCTGGTTTTAAACTCCTGATCTCAAGGAATCTGATTGCTTTGGCCTCCCAAAGTGATGGCATTACAGGTGCAAGCCACTGTGTCAGCCTAGAAAGGTGAAATTTTGACACGGAGAAAAGTTAATGTGAAATCACACAGAGAGAAGATTATCATGTGACTACAGTGATGCATCTACAAGTCAAAAGAACATCAGAGATCACCAGCAAACATCAGAAGATAGAAGAGGCAAAAAATGAGAATTCCCAGCTAGAACAGTTAGAGAGAGAATGGACCTCCTGAAACCTTCATTTCAGATTTCTATTGTCCAGTACTGTCAGAAAACAATTTTTATTGTTTTAAGCCCTCCAATTTTTAGCACTTTGTTATGGTAGTCTTAGGAAACTGATACAGCATTCTTTCCTCAGGGTCTAAGGCCACTGAATCAACAAAGCATATAATTGTTACAGGACCCATAGGTTCATATGCAGTAAGAGACAAATATACAGAGACAGCAAAGTTTGCAACAGAGAAGGAGTTCAATGGTTGCAGCGTGCTGAGCAAGGAGACAAGAGGAGATTCTTAAATTCATCTCCTGGAGGAGTTGAGGGGTTGAGTTTATAAGGGGATCATGGAAGCTAAGGGACTAGAAAATTTGGTTTATTGACTCATTGGAGTAAGAGAGATGAAATCATCCAGAAATGGCATTCTTTGGTGGGTCAGCTTTTTGTGAGGTTCATCAGACCAGCTGACATCAGTACTTTCATTGGTATCCCAGACCTGAAAAAAATATATCAGAGAGAAAACTAAATGTTTCATAATGTTCATATTGTTATCTACAGAGCAGTGAAAGGAAACTAATCTAGAGTCTATGTGATTTTAGTACAATAGGAACCAAACAACAATGAGGGAGTGGGTTAGAGAGCAATCTGACCTAATAATGATCAGTATGAAATGTGCTGCAAACTTTTTGTTTCTCTCACACCCTTCTTCCTTGATTAATTTTATAAAGTTTATAGAGATTGTTTTATAACAAGAGGATGCAAAGCATTTGTTTCAGACTGGTAAATAAAGACAGTATCCTTCTGTATAATGGTAGGTAGGTGACCAATTACAGGATTTAAGAAGTGTGATGAAGTAAGCAGAGACTACTCTTTTGAGAAATCTGCTGGCTACCTGAGGGTTGCAGCTTGTGTCTCATTTATTGAAACATCTTCATAGGCTATAACAGTGCCTGCAAATGAGAAATGCTCAATAATTATTGTGATTAAGAGTTGGCAAATAGAAGATACTAAGTGGCAGGTTTTATTTTAATATGAATAGTTGAAAGTTTGGTATATTGATGCATGAAAGAAAAGAACCTACACAGAGGAAGAAATTATAGTTGCAAATGACAAAATATAATTAACAAGCCAAGTGGGGGTGTAGACAAAAGCAGCAAGCAGCAAAAGCCAAGTAGACTGGTTAGCTTCAGAAATTTATCAGAATATTTCTTCTCTGACATGAGGGAAAAAGCATGAGCAGTTGAAATACAGATATAATTCTGAAGGCAGAAATGTGAAAGTTGGGAGAGTTCATACAGATTGGCTTCTAACTTCCTGGTAAAATAATGAGCTGGAAGCCTGCCAAAAAGAAGTGGGCAGCATGGGATTACAGGACTTGAGAAATATGGCCAAAATTTGGAATACACACTAAGAGAAATGAAAAAGGCTGTTGATTAGTATTAAGTAAAAGGATTGCCAAACAGAATTGAGGGGCTAGCAGAGGTTAAAAATTAAACCTGTGTTGGAGACAATGAACTCAGTTATGGGATTTTTCCCTCATAGCAATTGGCACCTTGAGAGCAAATACAGAGAAAATGGATTTTCAGGTTGGAGACTGGTGAGACAGGAAAGGCGGATGGTCAAGGGGATGATGAATGAGAAGGTGCTACTAATAGTATATTTGAGATGATGGATGATGGAGTCCTGTAAGAGTAAGGAAGGGAGGTTTGCCAGGAGGGACCGATGAAGTTAGAGAACAAAGAGGAGTTGAGTGACCAGAGGTTTCAGTGAGGTGAAACAGTAGGTTTATTGGGAGTAAAGGATTGAGAGAGGGGAAGAGTCAAAGGTCGTGGCTAGATGGAGAATTTCAGCGTTCCAATTTCTTAAGTGTAGCATTTATCACTATCAGAAAACCTTTGCTAAAAGGGAAATGAGCACACTGTCCCACATTTCTAGGTCAGTACTTCTATTCCTATTGCTCACCTTCGTAAAAAAAAAATAAAAAAACAGAAGTACCAGATATGAATTGGGTTAGAAGCAGAATAGTTTACTAAATAAAGTTCAATACTAGTGGAAAAGTAAAAGAAAAGTCACCTCAAACTCATCTCCCCTTGTGATTAGAAGCTGAGAACTTTGTAAACCAGCTGTCAAACTTTCCCTCTCCTGCCCTCTTTTCACTCTTCCAAAACACCAGTTGTTCTTTTGGCCTGTTTTTCATAATGCATTTGATTTTTATAAAATCCCCGTGTATTTTCAGATACAGGGTGTTTGACCTACCCTAGAACAGAACAACAATTGAACTCTTTCCCCTGAAGATCTGTAAACTTCACACAAATAGGTTTTACAGACAGATCTGGGTTTCTAATGTATATTTGTTGGTTCTTATAGTTTAGAATATGTTGTCTCTTAGTCAGTGTTCTCAAGTTAATAATAGCTTTCTATAAATGAACATATTTCTAAATTCCAAAAGTAATTGATACAGTTGAACGAGTTTAAAATACAGTTTGTTACGAAGTTCTGCTAAGCAAAACTTAACAGAAAATTAGAATTTTAAAAATCTTAATAAATAGCGTTATGCTTGGAATATAATTAGGGTGATCAAAAGCACTAATTCTATCTTTTGAACTTATAATTTTCTAACCAAACTGAAAATTTTAGAACTTATTGCTGCAAAGATAATAATTGAATAAATCACATTCTAGTAGAAACTTAGACCTGAAAGTATTAAAATGGCCAGATAATGACTGGCTACATTTGCAGAATAAGCTTATTTACCCAGCAATGGCTAATGCCAGCAACAGTTAAATTCAATCTGCATATCTCAGATAGTGATGTAACACTAGGGAAAAAAAAGGGGGTAATTGCCCAGTTGAATCAGGCTGAAGCTGCTCCTTTGATCTTCTGTATATTTCTGTTATGCAAAGTTTAAGAAGTATTTTGGATAATTTGCGAAAACCCAAAAGAGTACAGAAAAGCTTTAATAAATGGAGAAAGATAAGTGAAACAAAAATTAAAAATTAATTTATGTATTCTAGAAAAGAGAAGAGTGAAGTGAGCCATGTTCACAACCTATAAATAATACCTCCTGGGTAACAACATAATGAAAGAAGGGAATTATTCATAGTCTCAGAAGACAGGAGGACAAAGAGCAATGACTGGAAGCTAAAGAAAGCAAAATATAGGTTAGATATTAGGAACACCAAATGAAAAGTGGCTTTCTCCTGTTAAAACAATGTGAATAAAATACTTTGTACTATAACATAATCATCTGAAAGATTAAAAAGTCTTTCAGCAAAATATACATTCTCGTTTAATTGGTAACTTTGTTCACATTAGTGTTCAACTTTCTGAAACCACTTTAACCTTAAAATTAACGAGTATGACAATTTCCACTTTCAATTGAAAAAAAATGAACACACAAATTGCCTAAATAAATATAAAAAAATAGAAAGTCATTTTTGAGAGATATCACCAAAAAATTTTACTCACATCAAAAATATAGTAAACATGGATTTACTACTTTGTAGAAAGTATAAACAGACTCTTCGAAAAATGTTCAAGGAAAATTATTCAACTGTGCTGTATACCATACAAGGTAGATAAGTTACAGGGAAATTTAACTACTTATTTTAGAAGAGGGATATTTTGTGGAAAAAAAGAACTCAGAGAACATTTAGTAAATGGATAGAAAGTATATCACTGAAGTTAAGGGAGAAGATTGGAACTCAGAGAGACCTAGGTTTGAATCCCTATTCCAGCAGTTGCTATATATACTTGGATATGACCTGCCTGTATCCCAATACCTTTCCTATAAAATGAGGTCACATAAACTGGAAGGTTGATGTGACTATTAAATTCCATAAGATAATATGTGCAAAGTGCTCCACACAGTAGCTGATAGTGTGCAATGAATTGTTATCTTTGAAATGAGTGTGCTGGGAAATGTGGTTAGAGGGAGAGAAGTCAGGAGGTATAAGCAATGAACACACATGGTAATGTGATCAGCCACCAGATCAAACTCCCTTTTTTCCCCTGCAGCACTTTCCGTTTCCTCTTCCCTTAGCCATTCATTTGCATTCTGGAGGCAAATCTAATTGTTAAGTGGGAACCATCTGTTTGGCAGAAAATCTCTCAATGGCAAAATCCATCAGAACCCTATAAAAATCTTTCTACTAAGTAAAGCAAAATAAAAAGTAAAATTTCACTTAGAAGGTTGTGCTTCTGTTCATCACATTTAATGCTGATAAAATATGGCTTGATAGTCTCTACTAAAACAGTATAAAAATTACTAATCAGTGAATTTAGAAACTAAAATTTTAAAATGAGTAGCAAAATAACAGAGGTCAATTTAGAGCTATGAAATATTTTCTTCAGAAAAAGCAGAGCTAACTACAGATTGCCTTCTCATAAAAATAAGAAGACATTCATAGCAGGCATCACTTAAAGGTACATCAAACAGAAATAAGTGGCTGAGACCAGGATCAAACATTTTTTGGATCTGCAGTGATGCCTTAATTGAGTATTTGCTTGAATTATTTTTCTGTTGTCATTATCTTCCTTCTTACTTACCAGAAACAAGCCATTTAAACAAATGGCTTTAAAATTTTCTTAAAATTTATTACTTGCACACAACAGAGTAGAATTTCAGGTCTAAAAAAATGTAGTTAGTGGACCACATCAATGAATGCTTACATTTATCCTTTTATTAATTGTTCATTTAAAGTGTTGGCATTGCTCTTAGTTTAATGCTTAAAGTGTTTCCGGAAATACATGTCAAAGTAGAAAATGGCCAAGAAAGGAACAAATAAGAAAAGTAACAGAAAGCCTATAGTTGTATAAGTTGTGTATTTATGACTATGACATGAGAAAAATATGCTTAAACCAGACGCAAGCAGCACAAACCACGAGAAGAAAAATCGGTGGATTTCATTATAACAAAATTAGCAGTTTATATTTTGCAAAAGAGGCACTAGATACAGTAACCAAAGATCTCCTGCAAATCAGTAAAATAAGACAGGAAATCACTAACAATGGGGATATTATTTGACAAATAATTCATAGACTAGAAAAACAAATAGCTAAGAAGTACCTTAGAAGATGCTCTAGATTAAAGCAACAAAGAAATATCACTTATCCCAATATACTGGCTAATAATTGAATACAGAGTAAATGCAAATGTTATTAGACATGTAGAAACCCTAATGAATGAGACTCTGGAATAAAGGAGGCATTGTAGAGCTATCTGGCAGCTCTCTGGGTTAATTTCTGTAATTCTGAACTGAATAAGTAAGTATAGCATAGGCATCCAGTACTCATCAACATCCTATCTTATTTTCTCAAATCTTCAACATTATCATCTCTAACCCTTAAGTCTAAATATACTGCTATAGAATTTGGCTTGGGTTTTGGTCTTACATGTTCCATTTTTTACATGGCAGTTTTGGAAGCATGTTACCATTTATTTAAGTGACAGAAAACAAACCAAAGTACCTGCTTCAGAGAAAAAAAATTAAAAACTGAGTGAACTTATTGGCTCATTAAGTCGAAAAGTAGATTTGGGTTCAAAAACAGATAAATCTGAGTGCTGAAATGCTTTTATCAGTAAAGTGACACTTTTTCCTGTGGGGTCTGACTTCCTGGGTATGGCTTTCTCTCTTAGGCAGGCTGTGGTGGCAAAGATGGCCAGAGCAACTGTGTTATTATACAGTGAGCAACATCAGCAATTGCCTCTTTCATAATTACTGCAATGACTCTCAATGGGTTGATATGTGTCAAGTGGCTACTCCTGAACCAATTGTAGTGACTCAGATTGGCTGGTAAAAGCCTTAGGACTACCTCTGGAGCCAGAGTGTGGTTGGGAATAGCTCCACGCAAAACACATATACTCCGAAGAATTGAATGGTCAATGGATGCTGGACCAATAAACACTGTTAACTAAAACTGATCATATTTATCTCTCACCTAGTAAGGTTTTATAATTTCACATTGAGTAAATCTCTTTTCTGTCACCACAGAAAGTAATAAAACCCAGTTCAAACTTTAAATTTATAATGGACTGTATAAATATATCACAAAAAAATTTCCATGACCTGTCATGTAAGTATCTTATCAAGGGAAGAAAATAAAATAATATTATGAGTAGCAGTAGAGGCAGTTGTTCATGGTAGTTCAAAAAATTGTGGAAAATAAAAAAAAAAACCTTGAAAAATATGATTTTTTTTCAGACTCCCCAATTGAACATTTAGATAGCCTTGTAAATAATAAGAAGACTAACATTTTAAACTTCCCTTTTCCCTGTTGGGTACAACAACAATTTGCAGCTTTGTTGTGGCTCTTAACTCTAAGCAGGTATCAGAATCTCCTGACCAGCTTTACAAAGTATACCTGTTTGGACTTCAGCCTCATCAACTTTTAAACAGTTTTTCATTAATGTTGTACTTTATAGCATCAAAAAAATTGCCCTAAACTTAGAAACAGGCAAACAAAATTACTGGATGTTCTTTTAATTCAGTGCCTAGCTTAAATTTCATTTTATTTTCTTTTTTCCAATATGGTATGACTACATGAGATTACCCCTTAATACAATTATAAGTGCACAGAAGAGTACCATTAAATATAGTCCCTATGTTATACAGCAGATCCTTCGAAGTTATTCATCTTGCATGACAGAAATTTTATATTCATTGAACAAGGAAAAGAAGTTAAGTTGTAGACTTTTAAACATGAAAATGCAAGTAATTTCTATATGTTAAGAAAAAAACCCCAAGATTGCAAAGATCAGCATCACTGTTGAATTTTAATCATGTTTGCTTTTCTAAAGTTGCTTATAAATTCCTAGCCTTTCAAATGCTCTTTGGTTTTTTACAAGTTACAGCTATTTTATTAGTTGGTACATTAAATAAAACATTTGACACATGTTCTTTTTATATTTGTGCGAGAGTCATGAACATTTTAGCTTTTTGAAAACTATAAAGTACTCTGCCATTTACCAATTACTTTTTTTTTACAGATTTTCACTCTGATAAAGAACTTTCAAATTTGTCAAGTATTTTTTGTCTGTGGAACTTATTTAAATAAATTGGTCATCTATGTATTTTCCCATAATTTTAAGACCTAAAGGTAAACAATGTAATATAGTTTTCCTTTTTCTCCTTTAACATAAAAAATTTGGATTAAATTTGAGTCATGTAGGCCAGGCACTTTAAAAATTCACTCACGCAATTGAAAAAACAAAAATGTCTCGTTGGCTTCGATTCTTGCAATAGCAAAACATTTAAAGTAAACGTTAACATTCCTCTGAAATATTTAAAGAAGGAGATACAGAAAACCAAGCCACCACATTTAGATACTGTTCTTTTATGTGTTAACTGCCATGTGTGTTAAAATAGCTGAAATAGAAGAGCAAATATTATATGCCACCTGTACTTCTAGATAAGAGAAAATTTCATTTCCTAAAGAAATGCACTTACTTTTGAGTACGTAAAAACAAAGGTTATTTTTGAACCTTCAGAATTACATTTTATAGATGGTTTACTATCTTCTTAAAACATCGCATTTTTGACCCATCCACTCGTTTAGAGGGACTCTTTTTTTCCTACAAGCAGTTTCTTTTACCTTAAAATTGTCATCCATGGGTACAAAGCAACCACATATAATGTGGTCATACAAAAATTCTTGTTGGCATTTTTGAATGTTGATTTATTTTGTTTTCTTTTTTCCTTGTACTTAACTTCTCTTTTCTTACAATATTATTTTATCTTATTCTTTCTGCACCTTGTTTCATATTAGATCGCCCTTGCTCAGTTTTTTTTTTTTTTGGTAGGGGGTGGATTTTGGTTTTTTGCATTATTTATTATATTATGGTAAAATTCTACAAATTATTTTTATACCATACAGCTATGGTGGGGAGTCTTATACTTTATGCATTTGAGCTTGGAGATGAACCACTCTATATATAAATGTGGAAAAATCTGAAATACAATTTTGAAGAAATGAACACATGGTTAATGGAATGTCTTGATATTATGCCTATTTTCGTTCTATATAGGTTGCTTAAAATGTCCTTGATAAACTGAGTCAAATAGAAATTATATGCTATTAAAAAGAAAATATTTTGAGGTCCTTTCCCTTAAAATTTCTATGTAGAGAGAATATATCTCTGTACTTGCTTTTATTTGTTAATTTTATGCAATGAGGATAAATCAGATTTTCCGTTTGACTCTACATAGCATTACAAATGTTACAAGTAAAACTAAATTTGTAACTTTACAAGCTTCTACCCTAGGCGTTCTTATGCTTTGCTTTAATTACTTCTTGATATGTTCAAAGAAAAGTTTATTTAATTGAAAGTAGCTGCTATTCCTCACTAAATAAACGTAGGAACAAAGATGTGATTCATAGATAAATTTTCTAAATTGAATGACAACTATAAAATTATTTTAATTCTTTTCAATTCTTCATCTTTTCTTCATTATTCTTTGTCTTTTCTCTGTTTGTTTTTCTGAATGACAATGTCCTAATCCTGCTTAGCATTAATCATAAAATTTAAATGCATATGAGGAAGTTTTAATATATTTACAAATGTATCTTAAATTCAAATAATGCTTACTATTTACTGGGAATTGGCATAAACAAGGCATTAGGGCTCTTTCTTGCTTTTCTCTATTACATTAACTTGGAACAGTTCAACCTGTTAAGATGTTAATGGGTTAACTTAATGTGAACTATGTAGATGCCCCTAGAAAAATTTAAAGCATCCTCTTTATTACCACTGGGTTACAAAGAGATGCACCTGCTAATTTATTAGCACTGTGACATATGCATTAACGCAAAACAAGTTTTATCTAAAGATTTTTCTCACACAAATACACAGGAAAGTACTCTTATTCAGCAGAATTTGTATAGAGATGACATTCATGTGTGAACTAGGCAGTCACCAAAATAGCAAACTGAATTTCTGCTTATAATAACACTTTTATTGTCTCTTATCCCACAATTTTCATTTCTTTCTCTTTTTTTCTTTCTACTTTTATTTTAGGTTCAGGGCTACATGTGCAAGTTTGTTACGTGGGTTAACTGCATGTTGCTGAGTCTTGGTTTACAAATGATCCTGTCACTAACGTAGTAAGCATGGTACTCCATAAGTAACTTCCAACTCATGTGTCCCTCCCACCTTCTCCCCTCAAGCAGTCTGTAATGTCTGTTGATTTGTTCCCGTTTTTATATCCATGTGTATTCAATATTTAGCTCCACTTATATGTGAGAACATGCAGTAGGTGATTTTCTGTTCCTGTGTTAGTTCACTTAGGATAATGGCTTCCAGTTTCATCCATGTTGTTGCAAAGAACATGTTTTCATTATTTTTCACAGCTACACGGTATTCCATGGTGCATACATACCACATTTTCTCTTTCCAGTCCACTGTTGGTGGTCATCTTGGTTAATTCCATGTCTTTGCTATTGTGAATGGTGCTGTAGTGAACATAAGAGTGCCTGCGTCTTTTTGGTAGAAAGTTCCAAATTAAAATTTCTCTGTATAATACTTGTACTAGAAGATAAGTTTCACAAGGGACCATTTGTGTAAATATACTGCTCTAATGAGTACCAACATCTAGCATACATCCTGTTCCAAGAAGGTACTTCATACCTGTGTGGTTTTGGGGGTTCTGTAATAATTTAATAAATTAAGAATGAATAATAAAAATAAAAACCATTACAACTTTAATAAGATTCAGAGAGGTACAGGGTTTTCTAAAGAATTATATTTTTAATCTACTTTCTGAAGTTTTAGATAATGGTATCTAATGTGTTCTATTAATTCAATGAAATGTCTTTTGTAAATGTGAAAGTGTTGTTTCCATAATTTATATTTTATTATACTTCTGAGAGTAATCTAGTGTTAGATTTCTCTTATAAATCAACATTTATATCATCAACATTTTAAAATTGAAAATTTAGCCTTGCTTTGCATATATTTTGCTATTCTAAATCCGTTTTGTGGTACACTATGAACTCCAGCAGACATATCATTTATTCACCCGTCATACACATGGCAGAAACAACATCAGCTGTATAAACTTTAGTCTTCACCAGTTTTCAAGACGTCATTTTGGTAATTGTTTAATTACATATATGTGCATATACATGCATGTGTTACATAAATTTTATATATGTTATACACATTATATATTATTTCTGTCATATAATTGTGTATATATTAGAATGTATTATGATACAAATAAAAGAATGTGTCTTATTATATATTGTTTTTGTAAAATAAAAGTCTCCATATGAATATATGGAGAATGTTACAATTCTAGTTAAATTCTAAAACTTATTTTTTACTTTATAATATGCATTTTGCTTAATCAGGTTGGGTGGCCACATTTATTGGACATAGATTAAATGTCAAATAATATGACATTGAACATTAAATTTATGGGGCAGTTTACATGTGAACTTTCAGAGGAGATCAAATAAGCCGTGAGATAAAAATACTATAAATTTTGTTACCATTAATTACTTAATAAATTGACCAAGAAAGGATACAAATTGCTCACTGGTATCCACCAATGAGCTGTTAAAAAAAAGAATAAAATACTAGAGGCCAGCTTTCAGATTATCTTAATACAGAAATGTAGGCTGGATACAGAGAATAGGCTTTAAATACATGATGTTTGTTATTTCTGCATAACCACATTCTGGCAAGTAATAGCTTGATGCATAAGGCCATGGGCAGCAGTTACTTGACAGCCAGCTTCCTACATGCATCATGTAGAAAATTGCTGATAATGTGTCAGTTTTTCACCTGTATATAGAAACACAAGTATGGATTGTCATCCAAAGAAGCATCTTTGAAAAGATAGGTCACTGACCTCCCCCTAGGAAAGCTTTCATGGAAATAATACTTTTTTATTATTATTATACTTTAAGTGCTGGGGTATATGTGCAGATCATGCAGGATTGTTGTGTAGGTACACATATGCCATGGTGGTTTGCTGCATCCATCCTCCCATCACCTACATCAGGCATTTCTCCCTGTGTTATCCCTCCCCAACTTCACCAACCCCTGCTGTACCTCCCCTATCCCCACAACCCCCAGCAGACTCCAGTATGTGATGTTCCCCTCTCTGTGTCTATGTGTTCCCATTGTTCATCACCCGCCAATGAGTGAGACCATGTGGTGTTTGGTTTTCTGTTCTTGTGTCAGTTTGCTGAGAATTATGGTTTCTAGCTTCATCCATATTCCTATAAAGGACATGAACTTATTGTTTTTTATGACCACATAGTATTCCATGGTGTATATGTGCCACATTTTCTTTATCCAGTCTATCATTGATGGTCATTTGGGTTGGTTCAAGGTCTTTGCTATTTATTGTAAACAGTGCTGCAATGAACATACATGTGCATGTGTCTTTACTTTATAATAGAATGATTTATTATCCTTTGGATATATACCCAGTAATGGGATTGCTGGGTCAAATGGAATTTCTATTTCTAGGTCCTTGAGGAATCACCACACTGTCTTCCATAATGGTTGAACTAATTTATACTCCCACCAACAGTGTAAAAGTGTTCCTATTTCTTCGCATCCCCTCCAGCATCTGTTGTCTCCAGATTTTTTACTGACCTCCATTCTAACTGGTGTGAGATGGTATCTCAGTGTGGTTTTGATTTGCATGTCTCAAATGATCAGTGATGATGAGCTTTTTTTCATGTTTGTTGGCTCCATGAATGTCTTCTTTTGAAAAGTGTCTGTTCATACCCTTCGCCCACTTTTGAATGAGTTTGTTTGTTTTTTCCTTGTAAATCTGCTTTAGTTCTTTGTAGATTCTGGATATTAGCCCTTGGTCTGATGTTTAGATTACAATTTTTTTTCCCATTCTGTTGGTTGCCAGTTCACTTTAATGATTGTTTCTTTTGCTGTACAGAAGCTCTTAAGTTTAATTAGGTCCCATTTGTCTATTTTGGCTTTTGTTTTCAATGTTTTTGGTGTTTTAGTAATGAAGTCCTTGTCTATGCCTGCATCCTGTATGGTATTGCCTAGGTTTTCTTCTAGGGTTTTTGTGGTATTAGGTCTTATGTTTAAGTCTTTAATCCATCTGGAGTTAATTTTAAGGTAAGGTGTCAAGAAGGGATCCAGTTTCTGCTTTCTGCATATGGCTAGCTGGTTTTCCCAGCACCATTTATTAAACAGGGAATATTTTCTCCATTGTTTCTTTTTGTCAGGTTTGTCAAAGATCAGATGATTTTAGATATGTGGCATTACTTCCGAGGCCTCTGTTCTGTTCCATTTGTCTATATCTCCGTTTTGGTACCAATACCATGCTGTTTTGATTACTGTAGACTTGTAGTATACTTTAAAGTCAGGTATCCACCTTTGTTCTTTTGGCTTAGGATTGTCTTGGCTATGTGGGATCTCTTTTGCTTCCATATGAAGTGTAAAGTGTTTTTTTCCACTTCTGTGAAGAAGGTCAATTGTAGCTTGATGGGGATAACATTGGATCTATAAATTACTTTGGGCAGTATGGTCATTTTCGCAATATTGATTCTTCGTAACCATGAGCATGAAATGTTTTTCCATCTGTTTGTGTCCTCTCTTATTTCCCTGAGCAGTGGTTTGTAGTTCTCCTTGAAGAAGTTCCTCACATCCTTTGTTAGTTGTATTCCTAGGAATTTTATTCTCTTCATAGCAATTGTGAATGGCAGTTCATTCTTGATTTGGCTCTCTTTAAGTCTGTTATTGGTGTATAGGAATGCTTGTGATTTCTGCACATTGATTTTGTATTCTGAGACTTTGCTGAAGTTGCTTATCAGTTTCAGGAGATTTTGGACTGAGATGATGGGGTCTTCTAAACGTACAATCATCTTCAAATAGAGACAATTTGACTTCCTCTTTTCTAATTGAATACCCTGTATTTCTTTTTCTTGCCTGATTGCTGTGGCTAGAACTTCCAATACTATATTGAACAGGAGTGGTGAGAGAAGACATCCTTGTCTAGTGCCAGATTTCAAAGAGAATGCTTCCAGTTTTTGCCCATTCAGTATTAAGTTGGCTGTGGGTTTGTCCCAAATAGCTTTCATTATTTTGAGATACATTCTTTTAAACTCTTACTTTTTGGCTCTGTTTTGATGTTACTGTCCTATCAAGTTAGAATCAGAAGTTCTATTTTGTTATGGTTACACTGTTAGCTTTACTCTGGCATTCTGATGTAATTCATACCTTTCAACCATTGAATAGAAGTGGGAAATACTTTGGAGTTAAATGGTATTAACAAAATGCTAGAGAAGTGTAAGTGGTTTATATATCACACACTGCTTATGCAATTTTACCAGTATTAGTACTTCTGAACATAGTAGTAACAAGAATTTTAAATTAAATATATTCATACATAGAGATAAAAATTATATGAACCAATAATAATAATGTCTGAAATCTTTCTTCCTGGGGATTCATAGATGATCTTTCTCAAGAAATTTTCAATATACATGTGAATTTAAGACAAACACAAAAATCCTAAATAGTAATATGATTATTACATAAAAATTAAATACTAATAAATGCAAAGTATAATGTATATATACATGATTAACCAGCAAAAAAAGGGTCCAATGTTTATTAGCAATATGATGTAACAATCTTGCCTGAAGATTTGTCATCAGGAAAGAAATTGAGTTGTGTCAAGATAAAAGGGCAGTTTGATTGGTAGATATTGAAGGGATGTCAGTTCAGGAATCTAGACAAATATTACAGAGAATGACTGTTCAACCCTTCAGAAAATGTGCTGAAGACCATGTGTATATTAATTTGGCCAGAGTTGAGGGTTCCAAAGATGAATTTGTATGAGTAATAGTCTAGAAAAGTAGTTTGCCATAAAACTGTATGGAGCATAAAATTCCAGACTGAGGAACAGTAATAAGACTGTTGGATAGTCTGTGAGTGAGAACTGAAGCTGGGCTTACATCAATGGATAATGGAATGTAACGAACTTAAAAAATAGTATGCTCAAAATGGATGACCTGTAATTCACTGGATATATGAGTACATAGAGAAAGAGAAGTGAAAGAAAACTACAAGTTTTGTGCCTTGCAACTGAGATATGAAAAATAGCAATAACGTTCACACTATGTTTAAGAAACAAAGCTAATAAAAATAGTAACAATGATAAATATCACCTTTTATAAGACCTTTGTTGTAATAACATGTAATTATTCAATTGAATTAATGCATGTATGATATTTTTATATTTAAGACAAGTACCTATTGTAATATTAATTCTTCTACCCCATGGAACAACATTTTAAGAATAGAACATTGTTAATAATAGTAATGGAACTACAAATTACTATTTGTATTGTGCCCACTGCTATGAGACATACTTATCTTGTATTACCTCATTTAATTCTTACAAATATGTTGAGCTATTATTATCCCTGTTTTCAGATGTGGACTAAAGTCAAAATTTCATAGCTGAGTGAGAAGTAACAATATAGTACCAAATTCCATAAAGATAATTCATATATCTGTTTTGTTAATTTACTACCTAGTTTAGTGTTTGTCATTTAGTAAGTGCTCAAAAAATATGTGTCAAGAAAAAATAAGTTTAAAAATTATGATTATGCTAGTAATGATAACAGCTGACATTACTGAGTGTTTGGCAAGTGATAGGTTTATAAGTGATTTACAGATATCTAGAATTATAAAACTGATTAATATTTTGGATTAGAAACAAAAATAGCATGAAGTTCCTTAACGTGTTTATATTGAATGCACGGATAAACATAACATTTTCAGGTAGTGTGCCCTTGTGCTGGCACATGTGCACACTCTCACACAGACATCATGAGCCACAACACTAACACAAGATCTGTGTTCTCTCAGTTTGCTGCAAATAAGGGGAAACCCAAGTATTAAGAAGAGATTGATGAACATATTGCCTCAAAAGCTAAGTAAATAGACCATGCTTTATATTGTAATTCAAGATTGTGAAGGAGACAGATGTTTCAAAGATTTCAAGTATCAGGAGAATACTCAATCTTACAGTCAATTTTGAGTGTAAGATGTCTGAATCTTAAATATATATTCAGTAATAAGGAAAGAATAAAACAGGAAAAATAGCAAGCTAACATCCAGAGTACAAGACTGCCTTGGTGTTTGTTCTTCCTCCCTCCTTCCTATTCAACAGTTGGGGATGAGCAGTGAAGAGAGCAACTTAGGAGATAACTTGATCAGAGAAATAATCACTGATTTCTCACACAAAATTCTCCATTACTTAGTAGTGACATACACACATTCTATTGACCAAAGACAAGGTACCTGAATTACATTTGTAAATATGTCACAAGTTCTGCTGTAAATTCAACTTCTATTTCAGAATTCTGCCTCAGAAAAATTTTTAGAATGTCCACATGGCTATAGGTATTTGAATTTTTCTTTGATAGATTGAGGTCAAATGGGCACCAAATAGGAAACTTTGTCAGTCAAGGCAATCTGACTCACATAGTTTGACGCAATTGCATTCAAAACCAAAGGGCATGAGGTTAGATTTACTCAAAGAGGAATGAAAGTTAAGAAAACCAGGGGATAATAATGAGAGGACTGTTAGAACCTGGTCAGAATAGCTTGCCATATGTAAAGAATTCTGTCCGTCACACACAAAATTCTCCTTGTATCCCTGTATAACTATGGTGGGACCGAATATTGAACATGAAGGGAAATCCATACTCAACATGTGAAGTATTTCAACCACAACAAAATTAATACACCTAGTGAGGTAAATGAACAATTAGCAATGGTAAAAATAGGTTTGTTGTCAATTGAGCATTTTGACTATTTGGGTCAGAACAGACAAAAATTTGACATGACAAAAAATGAAAAAATTTATATATTAACATGATGGATATGTGTTAGAATTAATTAAAGTTCAGAGCAAAATAATTATTTGAATTTAATCAAGTAAAACAAAAAAAAACCCATGATCTAAAAACATCCACTTAAAAAATACTGAAAATGGTACATAATTAATCAAATTCCCATTTATTTATATGCAGAGTAAAAATGCTGTATATATTTCATTTGTTTAAGTGGCTTTTAAAAGGTATGAATAATAGGTTGGGCGCAGTGGCTCATGCCTGGAATCCTAACACTTTGGAAGGCCAAGGCAGGCGGATCACTTGAGGTCAAGCGTTGAAGACCAACCTGGCCAACATGGTGAAACTTGATTCTACTAAAAATACAAAAATTAGCTGGGTGTGGTGGTGCTGATCTGTAATTCCAGCTACTCAGGAGGCTGAGGCAGGAGAATAGCTTGAATCTGAGAGGCAGAGATTGCCATAAGTGGAGATTGTGCCACTGAACTGCAGCCTGGGCAACAGTGTGAGATTCTGTCTCAAAATAAATAAATAAATAAAATAAAAAATACAATGTATGAAAAATAACTTGTTGCAAATTTAAAATCTTCACTGAAAAAAATTATTTAATATCTGCTATTGTGGTATGGTGAGACTGTTAAATATATCTTTTACCATGGCCTCACTTCAATTATGATACAGCCTTTCATTTTTAAAGATAGAAAGGTGAGTCATTCATAATTTTAAAGATAGCTTATTATAATTTAAAAAGGGGACAGGATCTGAAAGCAATTAGGTAAAATTAGAAAACAAAATATGTGAAGATAATTATGAAGAAAAATAAGATACAGTATAATACTAGAATCATATATTATCAAATAAAAAATAGATTTGAAATTATAGTTCAGATATACCTATATACATGCAGTTTTATAAAAAGTAGTATAGGAAACAATCTTATTTTTAAAAAAGCAAGGAGAAAAGGTAATGAGATTCAATAGTAGAACCAGCATTGTAATATTTTCTATTATTTTACATGAAATAATTTTATCACTTTATTGACAATCAGATTATATTAATTAATAAATAGTTTAAACTGGATGCTTGAGATACAATGTGATGTCAGGAAACCACGTGATTAGAAAAAATATAAAGCCATCCTTTTAAATTTATAGAGCTCTGCATGTTTTTGTTTTTCTTTTATTTTCATGTAAAATAATTTCTGAAATATTTCTATACATCACAGGAAGAATTGTGCATTTTTCTTGTTGCAAAGCTGATCAAGAACTTCGGGCTTCCTGGACTGCCATGGAGAATGGGATGGAATGAAATGAGGATTAGAATTCAGTAAAGGATTTTTAAAGCCCAAAGGATAGAAAATGTTCCCATTTAATCAGGATTTGGTTTTTAATCGATTTGGGGATAAGAACACAAACTCTTTTGTTTGCTGTTCCATGTCTTTAAATAGTCTAGTGGGAGGAAATCATCAAAGTGTATTCTGTAAATGTGGAATTAACAAGGCAAAACTAAAGACACTTAGGTTTGCGTCATAAATTGTGGCTATTAACTAAATTGCCTAGAGAAAGTTCTAATCTGCCTTTCTGGTTATCTAATAATTTAACCTTTTCCATTTCCCAATTGGAAAATATTGGCTTAGCTTTGTCAACATATCTAGTGCCAATCAAATGGAGGTGTTAGCTTACTTCCATAAAAAATAATATTTTGGCAGAAACTATTCTCATGTATATAAAAATTAGAATCTCATGTGAATGTCATTTTAATTTCAAATAAATCTGCCTGAGTATTTATGTCAACTTTGTCTACATAGAAGGCTACTTTTCTATGTAGAAATAAAGTGATTATGGAAAATTATACTACTTTGGAGATACAAGAATTTGGTTTTTGAAAAAATACTTAAAAGCAGATTTTCTTCATAAGACATCACTTTTTAAAAAGCATCAAAGCCTTAATCTTTCCTTATTTTATTGAAGTAAGAGTGGTTAATAGCACTTCACTGAGTTTTGTACAATTTCTCTATATATGTAATTACACTGCTTTTTATTGCATGCACTTAACTTTTATGTTCCAGAATGATTTAACTGTGATGCTTGTAAATATCAGAAGTTGAGTGTCAACTGGTATTTAGATTTATAATCTAATTTATATTACAGTAAGATTGCCTATTATTTGGCTGAAAGAAAATCTTTTACATTTTATATTTGAATTAGTATTTCGTAAGTAGGAAAAAGCATTTACATTCTTATCTGTCTGTAAATTTAATAGAAAAAGCTAATTTGTTTACATATAGCTTTGTACTAAGTTCCGTATCTGAATAAAATAGTTTCACATATTAAAGTTAAAATAATGTGATATAAATTTTAGGCAAATGAATGATTGACATTAATATTAATATGCTATATTCTGGTGTCTATTTTAAAATTAAGAGCAAAAAGCCCTTGATTTCATTCTCTAAGTAAGATCACATGATTTATGAGAAAAAATAAGGCAATTGCTTTTATAAACTTGGGGTTAAAACCTCTTGAAATGGGATATGATTTTGTGCATTAAGATGTGATGTGACTGAGGTGCCTCTGATCTTGCACAAACATTGTATTTTATAAATTGTCTTATGGTTTATTATGCTGATCACATTTCACAACACAATTTATTAACCTGAATTCAGGAAAACACTTTTTTATTTTTTGTAATATATTTGTTTTTTTCCTATTTTGTCTTGAAATAAGAATCAAGTTTTGTGGAATCAGAGCAAACAATCTGAATGTTCATATTTATCCTAAAACAGAAAATAAAGACTTATTCCTGCTTTATTATGTCTATTATTATAATAGACAGCTGACCCTGTCTATTAAGACAATGCTGGAGAAAAATGTTCTTCAACTTTTTAACTTCACAATCTATGTAGCTTAGCACTCCTCTATTGGTATTACCAACCTCATGAAACTTAAGTTTCTAGTATCATAGCTTATTTTAAATTGAATACAATGAGGGTTGCTGCTTTCTATTACATTCAGTGAGTCCTTTAGCTTTCATTAAGAAGTTATATCCAATTGTGCATTTTACTAGATAACCTTTATTTCACATCTTTGATATTGATATTTTGCAATTTCCATATATATACAGTTGCAGTTTTTAACCTGATGCCTGGTTTTTGTGATGCCTCTTATTTTTGAACTTTCAGCTCTTTTCTCATTAGATCTACAAAAGAAATGAATATTATCCAAATTGTGATCTTAGAACACTGATTTATATAAAAGATTTTGTTAATTTTTAGCAAATTAAGAAAAGTTTTTAGTAAATTTAGAAAAAGTTTTTCTTAATTTTTAGCAAATTAAGAAAAAAGTTTTTCTAAGGCTAAATTCCTTTAACTTATTTTTAGCATTATATTTCTTCTATGAAAAAAGTGTTCATGATACATATAAATTATAGTAAATTTTTTTCTTAATTTAGTAATTTTGGGAAAATAAAATGCTGGCAATTCTATATAGCACTAGCAACAATTCCTTTCTTCTTTCCTCTTCCTTCAGGAACAATTATTGGGCTAATAAAGGTTTTCAGCTTTCTTTTTGTTTAAGATTCTTTACTGGAAATGAGGCCTACTTAATGGTCTTGAGATGAGCGGAAAAGTCTGACAAAGACAGATAAAAAATGTTGATGATACTGGAATCACTCCCTTGAAGCAGACCTGAGAGGTTTACGTGGGTGCCCTGAAAGCTTAGTCTACTGTTTTTCTACAGAGAGGGAGTTGTGGGAATGGTGAGAAAATCTAGCAAGGAGCTGTAACTTGGCAGGAAGTTAAATGCTATACTGGAAAATCTAATGTATTCTTTGTGTCACACAATCCCAAAGTGCCTGGATTACAGGTGTGAGCTACCACACCTGGCCTTTTCAGCTATTATTATCTCAAGGTAACAATAGCACCTTAGTGAATATTTGTTTAATTCATCTTTTAATTATATATATAGGTAGACAGCATTCAATAATTGACCTATATAACCTTCAATCCTAACTTGCTGGGTATGCACTCTGTGATTAAGGACAAATCACGGTGCTTCCTGAACTTGTTTCTCCCTATTGTGAAATGTATTTATAACAGAAAATACTGTACAGGGTTCTTTTACCCTCAGCTTTACTGAGTCATAATTGACATATAAAATTATACATATTGCAGGTATACAATGTGATATTTTGATATACCTGTACACTGTGAAATGATTTCAACAATAAAGCAAATTAATATATCCATCACTTCACATAGTTACATTTTGTGTGTATGTGTGGTGAGACGTTTAAGATCTACTTTCTTGCAAATTTTAAGTGTACAATACAGTATCATTGACTATAATCACCATGTAATATATCAGATCTTTGGAAAGTATTCATCCTATATAACTGAAACCTTAAATGGGGAGTTTTAGGTTAACAGGTACAAAGTTTTAACTATATGCAGAGTTCTAATGGGGGTTATGTGAGATCATTCTCATGCGGTTCTTACTTCAGTATGTGAAACATGAAAAAGAGTCAGTTCAAGTTAGTTATTTATTTGAATAATTCTAACATTTAGTACTGTGGGGAAAATCTGAGCTTATAATGAATTGTGTGCTTTTCTAGTGTCTAGTCTGCTCATGCTTCTATAACAAAATACCTGGAACTGGATAATTTATAAAGAACAGAAATTTATTTTTCAGAGTTCTGGAAGCTAGGAACTCCAAGATCACTGTACTGGCAGGTTCAGTTGTGAGGGCTGCATCCTCCAGAGGAGAGAAATGCTGTGTCTTCACTTGTCAGAAAGTCAAAGGGCAAGAGATCTGAATGCTGCATAAAGCATTTTTTAAGGGCCTTAATCCCATTCATGCGGGAGCGGGAGCAGCGTAATCACCTCTTAAAGGCCCCATCTCCTAACACTATCACATTGACCATCAAGTTTCAGCATCTGAATTTGTGACGGAACACATTCCATCATATCAGGTGTCAGTTTTTTTCTGATACGCTTATAGAACCTGCATTTCATTCAAGATTATTTTCAAGATATTTCTCCTTTTGCTAATGTCTTATTAATAAACACTATGCTTCCTTTTTCCTTGTAAGCTCAGACTGCTTTCAACTTAAGAAAGTTTGCTTAACTATATGCTTATACTTCTGAGACTCTACCTTCTTTATCAAAATCTTGATATTATTTCATCTGCAGCACTACTTTCCCACATTTATGGTCCTTAATCAATATTCTTATTTCTCTTTTTTTATTCTTCAGTATGGTTTATATGTTTCCAAAATGTGATAAGGATACATTTTTCTACTCCACCACAAGGTTCCCACCCCCCCTTATACTAATCTGATTTTTTTCTTTTTTCTTTGTTGAGACCGAGTCTCGCTCTGTCACCCAGGTTGGAGTGTGGTGGGGAGATCTTAGCTCCCTACAACCTCCACCTCCCAGGTAAAAGCAAGCCATTCTCTGCCTCAGCCTCCCCAGTAGCTGGAATTGCAGGTACTCCCCACCACACCCAGCTAATTTTTGTATTTTTAGTAGAAAAGGGGTTTCACCATGTTGGGCAGGCTGGTCTTGAACTCCTTACCTTGTGATCCACCTTCCTCATCCTCCCAAAGTGCTGGGATTACAAGTGTGAGCTACCACACCTGGCCTTTTCAGCTATTATTACCTCAAGGTAACAATAGCACTTGCAGGTAACAGGTAAGTGCTTTTTGGGAAGAAGGGTATTTGACATAGGGAGAGTTCCTGTCAGACAGATGTGAAGGCCTTCCCATAAAAACAATGTCTGGGGTTGAAAGTGTCTTGGCATTTTGGTCTTTGTACTTTCCTGTGTTCTTTAGAATGATATATAAAATTTGACATTCCTATTAATGAGATAGTACAATTGATCCCTCCACTGCATCTCCATTGTCTCCCCCATACTTTTTTTTCTTTTCTTGGTAACTTATTCCTTTTCATTCAGTACTATCCCATTGTCGCATTAGATATTGGAAACACAAAAACTATCTAGAAAGAGAAAATATATAAAATAGGATGAGTTCTCATAACACGAGAAGGGAAAGTTATTGAGACACTGGCAAGGAGGGTCAAGAAATAAAACAGGGATATTACACATGAGTTTCAAACCCCAAAAGGCAGCAAGACTAAGGATAAGTAGTTGGCTTGAGAGAAAAAAAAAATAGGCAAAGGAAGCTTGTACCTTGGCCCAATAGTGTAGGGAACATGTGAAAAATACTCCACAACCTGCATACCTGCATATAGAAGATAGGGGCTCCAGGTAAATAGGATGTCTCAAGGGTCCACCAGTTCAGAGGCAGTGGAGAATAGCAGAAGATCGACTGCTGAGCTTCCTTGGAAGCTTATTTTGGTGACAGGAAGATTTGCCATACACTGAGTGATACAGCACTGACTGCTCCTATTGAGGATTAGGCTACCATCTTAAATCTCATCAAATCAGTAATGAGAATACCAGACATGACAGTGGTGTTTCCAAGCAGTTGACTGACAGCCCCTGTTAGGTAGCTGTACTGAGGGACAAGGTAATGTCCTCACAGCAAAGTCACAAACCTCGATGGCTAGTATCTGTGGTTCTATTGTAGAAACACTTCTCAGGGTGAAAAGGAGGTGGGAGTAGGCCTAGTCCCCAAGCCTTTTTAAATACACATATCAAATTATTGACACCAAAATGAGACATTGTTTTTGTTTAATTTTTAGAAGTGGGATAGCAGAAAAATTCAAAGAGATCATCTGCTCTTAGCACAGAGCTAAGCATCTAAGAAGAACGCTGCATTTAGCTATTGAGAAAAGTTGATGCTAACAATAAGGGAAATGTTAATTGTGGATGACAACCAAAAATAAGAGAAGGACCAGTGAGAGATGGAGATGATAGATGTAAACAATTTGATTTCCATTTAACTATGAATGAGAGTGTTAATAAAACTAGGGGAGGTGACAATGGATTTGTGACTCTATATTTGTGTAGAAATATGATTATACATGTAAACTTTAGTTCAAATTAACAAATAATATTAGTGAGTTTACGAAAGCCAGGGTTAAGCATAATTTAATCATAATGCTTCCTCCCTGTTATTTGAGTAAAATGAGTTTTAACTTTAAGTACATGATTATAATCCCCAAACTCAAAATGTTAAGTAGGCTTCTTAAAAAAAATCAAAGTAATTATTAGAAGCAGAAGAATGACAACTGGAAAATATATTACTTAACTGGTATCATTTCTTTACCTACCCACCTGCTCACTATAACCACATGCTACCATACTGTTAGAGGAAAAATGAACAAATCACAAAAATCACTTCAGCACCATCATTTTTCCCCTCAGTTATATGAAAGTAGTTTTATCCAAATTACCTTAAATTGCATTCTAGCTTTAATTGTCTAGCAATTATAGGACTTTTGAGTAGAGGCAGAAAACTCTTCAGATAATTTAAGGTAGAGATAAGAATTTTATGTGATTTCAAAACTAATTTTTATTCCTAACAACCTTTGAAGTTCCCTCAAACATACTGTGTTTAAAAGAAGACAAAGTATTACTCCCTTAGGGGTTTCCTATGAAACTAGTCACAATTTTCACTTTAATTTTGACTGGGAATATCACAATAAAGTGCTTTTTTTGGAGTATGACCTTTGAAATCACAACTAAAAACTGGGGCAGAGGGTAGTATAATGTAAAGAAATGAAAGTTAACCTAAAAGTGTCACTTTCAAAAATATTTAGCTTAGGATCAAATATGGGTGAGGATTTTGTTTAAATCAGTTTATTAATTGTTTTTAAATGTACAATCATCTAGGCAAAGCAGGGAGACCAAGAAGCCATCTATCTTCCCTTCTCTCTCACTTGCCTCCTTTCTGGAAGCATGGCAGATAATGATGCAATTACATACTGAAGGAAAGAGAGTTCTTTGACACCAGTATCCTCCCCTCAGTTTCCCTATGTATCAGTTCAACCATGTCCATGTCAGGGTAGGCTCTTTTAAAAAAGATTAAATGTCAGATAGTAGAACTGCTTTCAACTTTCACATAATCAGGTGTTGTAAATTATATATGAAACAGTTCTACTTTCCTTTTTTCATTCTTATCAAAATTCCTTTTTTTCTTTCTCTCTGATTTTATCATTTGAGCATCACTTTTTAGTCATCCTTTAATAATCACTATCATCAATAATCAGTAATAATTAAAGTTCAACACCTAGTTGACACAGTACTAGTGGTAGATTACATAGTTCAGGGTGCCAGAAAAAAACACCTTATTCAAAGAACATATATTTTCATACTTAAACTAGAAAACTAAAGGCAAATAATTACAAAATATTATTTTTCATCAGTATCCTCTGTTTTTCCAAAATATGACGGAATTTGTTTCATTATGCTGTACATATAAAAGGTCATTAATAGCTGTCATTTTTTAAAGTAACTGAAATATAGACTTTTTTATAAGTAAAATGTATTAGCGTTTATTCACTCCTTAAGACTCTTCTGTTTTTATTTTTAAATACTAGTAAAAGAGTTAATGATACCACTTATCTCCTTTCATTTACATATAATATATGCTGTTTCCATGCTTTGTGCCTTCAACACTTACAACCCTTTGATGTCCATGCTGTTTTATCTCCCTTTTACAGGTGGATAAAACAATACTTTCAGCCTCTGGAGTCATCAATTTCATTTGGAGAAGAATGGACAGGATAAGGCCCTTGATTGTTAAAACAACAATTCTCACATCCTAACTTCTATCAATCAAGAACAAATGCATATAAAATTTCTATCAGTTCCTCACTTCCAAATTAATAGCTTCCAGTTACCAAACTTTTTACTACATAGCTACTGGGTATTAGGGAAAGATTAACTAACCTTAATCCTACAGAGTGTCACAAGTAGCTATAATTCTCTAGTGAGTTACCTATGATTTTTTTCAAGCAGTTGTCCACTTAAGGATTGTTTCTTTCTTCTCCTTGCATAGAAAAGTAATCTAAAATTGTGCGGCTTTTGGATATTTGGGATTTGTATTTTTATGGAAAGTATAATACATGAGATATAAAATTTTATGTAAATTTTGTTTAAGCAAATAATCTTCTCTTTTAAGACTGTAAACTTTCCAATACACTTACAACAAAGTCAACCATAATTTAGATAAGCCTCTGAGGCACGGAATTTATGAAAACTAAGACTCACTTATAAAGGCCTTTGATTTACTTCAGTAATTGTAATATAAGGTCTTTTTATCCTTGTGAACCTTTTCTGTGTTTCTACACAAACACATGAGCTTAGTAATGCATTAAACATTTCATTTATCTAAACCAAAAACTTTTAAAGTGACAAAATAATAGGATAAAATCTCAATTAGATTTGAAAAGTAGTCTATTATTTAATTAATTGCATTTTAAAATTATTTAATATAACCTATTTTATCCTCCCTAAAATATGAATATACTTTCAAACTTTCAATGCTTTAAACAACAAAAATGCTTTAAAGCTTTTTATTTAAAATTCAAAATACTGGCTCAAGTTATGATAAACCTGAAATCAGTGTAATCCTACCTAATATGTTCAAAACAGGATATCATTTATGTGTATAGGATGTTTGTTCAAGTCAACTTTTGTGTGTCTTTTATTTAAAAAGTTAAAATATAAACAATGTTGACATATATTCTTTCACTAAAATAACACATGCTCCTTGGCTGAGTCAGGATATCATAGGGGGATTGGTTGAATAGTAATCGACAATAGAGAAATTTATACATACCAAAGTGAAAGCTTTCCCATTTCCAACCACTCATTCTTCATGGGTAACAATTATTAGCAGTTTGCTTATATGTCTTTCCAGACATATATCTTTCAGAATTAGGAAAAAAAACCCATCTGTACATTTAATCAATGCTAATATGCTATGATTTCTTTTCTGTAACTACGGTATTTTTTATATTTGACATAACAGGAGTTTCTCTCATTATATATCCTAAATCTAAATTCTACCTAATATGCTGAATAGATGTGTGACTTGAATAAATTCCTTTGTCTCTCTTAACTTGGTGTCCTCATTTGTAATTGCAGAAAAGAAATCATTCTCAGATGAGTTAGTCTGGAAAATGTTTACTCTCTAGGTGGGATGGTTATTCATCCTGGATTTTGCCTATTGCCCCAGGAAAATTATTAATAGTGTTCCTTTTCTCTGTCTGAGTTGTGCTGATATGAAGGTTAATAGATATGAAACTACTTTATAGGGTTTCTGACACAATTATCAAAGATAATGTCTTATGTATTGTAAGAGTTCCATATATTTAACTTATAAGTAAAATTATACACACCCACATATATCTATATAAACATACACGTATGTATGATGCTAAGTCAACATATACATAAGTTACCCTATGGCTTTTACTTTAATTTACTAGATGAAACTTAGGTATATGCAGACTTAGACAAAGTCAGGATTATTACAGATGCACTAAGATTTTAGATTTAAATCAAACATTTCAGAATAAACCAGCTCTGATGTAGTTAAAATAGACTTTATAGTATTGGTTGTACAAGGTCTATCATCCAAGTAAAATATAAGAATATGTAAACAGAAGCCACTGTTGAAACTGATATGCAATGGTTGTACTTTTCACATTGCGTATCTAGTATTTAAAAAATAGGGTATTTTCATTGATTTGTATCTCTTTTTATAAAGAAATTTGATCATCTAGAATCTTAATGTGATCTTATTTAAATGAAAACACAATGGATGGTTTATTCTGATGTTCAAAGACTAAAGCAGCTATATCTGCAAGAAAAAATACACCATTACATAAGCCAAGATGAAACCTATCCATGGGCAAAATCAAGTCAAAAATACCAACATCTCAACTCATTGTTAATAATTCTTTATTAACAATTCTATAGGAAAAAACTTAAATTGTATCTTTTCTTTGTCAAAATACAAATTCTCTTTCAGCTGTCTGAACATATCTAAAAGTTTATTTTATTCTCCATTTATTATTAAAAATTATTTAACAGTATCTTCAACTATATATTTATATTTATAGCTTTATGTAGAATATCATGATATTTTGTAAATGACTAATTATGTTGTAAATAAGAATCTTAAAAGCATTTGGAGAAACTTTTTGTAGCAATAGAAGTGTGAATCTTGGTAACCCAGATACACTCAAAAGACACAACTTCAAATTAATCCATTACTATGCTATTTACAGGACTGGGAAAATTGTGATAGCAAGTGCATGACCCTTTTTTGGAGTTTCTCTAATAAATATAAACAATTGAGAAACAATAAATAATTAATGCCAGTTATTTTTAGTACCCCAAACAAGGGAGATAGCCAAATAATAGGTTATGCTTTGTGGCATACATTGGTAAACACCAAAAGAAAAATTTTAACCTATAATAGGTTGCTGATTTGAAATGTTTACAAATAGAGCAGAAACTGTTGTATTTCATTTTAAGTATATTACTGCCCTTGTATTATTAATTTATTCATAAATTGTTTTACAACAATAAAGCGTAATATAAAAAAGAAAATCTAAATAGAATGGTTATTAGTATTCTAATTTTTTCTTTTGCAGTAGATTTTTCTTGAAGAAAATCAGGTGAAGTTGACTTGGCAAAGCATCGAATCCAGAATAGTACCCGGATTTTTTTTATACACCTTGAATCAGGATTGAGACTTTATTTCAGAGGTGAAAACTTTTTTCTTATTCAAATATGTTTTTTTAAAAAGGAAATTCTTCACAGTCGGAAAATAACTTGAGATCATTAGTCTGAATTCATTTAAGAAAACAGCTCATTGCTTCAATTGTGGGGAACAAATTAGTTTTCCCGTTTCTATAAAAATAATTCCTCCTATTAAATCTGTGTGTTATTGGTGTGAGTATTTGGGTCTTCAGAATTTATTCCTTACAGTGGTTCCTTGTTTCACATCAGGCCTAATATTCAAAGCTGAAGTTTTGTAAGACTAAAGAATTTCTAGGTCACAATAATAAGCAGAATGAAAGACATCTGGTACAGGACCTTTTTGTTAACACAGTAGGTCAGAGTCAGGCAGGCTGCAGCCATATTTTCCCAAAGAGATTTACCCACTTAGACAGAAGAGTTGATGGGGTGACCAGCATCCAATCAATCTTTATGTCAGATCCTCTCCATCACAGTAATGACACATTAAAATAATATACTGCAAGTTACTGTATAGGACTTCTAACCTTTGCTTTATTATCCAGGATTAAATGGTAATCATCATTATCCTCCTACTTATTCTTAAGCCTCTCTTTTAATGACTCCTTAAGCCCTCTTACCATTTGCTGTGAAACAATTTTCAAAGTTGTTGTTTAGTCAGCTTCTTTATGACTTTGAGCATTCTGCTTCATCTCATAACTGTCATTATTAACATGTGATATTTCTTCTAACAAGAACGCGGTTTGTAAAGCAGATATGCAGGGTGATGAAGAAAATTTTGGAGGTTGTTTTTTGTGAAATTTCACACAGAATTTTAGGGCAAGGTAGTCTCCCCTAAATTTTTGTAGATCAATCTTGGTGACAGTTTTTATTCCATATTCAGAACTTTCCCCCTTAATTTTAGAATTATTTCTGTATTTTTCAAATGTAAGTGTACTTTAACGGTCAAAAAATAATTTTATTTTTAAAAATGCAGTGATTTACCTTTTTAAGTGCTGTTATTTTGTGTCATTTGTTGTATAGAATCTACTTTTGTCCTCAGTCTTTCTGTTCAAGTTTAGTTAGTCATGACGTTACTTATTCTAGATAAAGCTTCCATGGCAATGCAGTTAATAATCAGTAAGAAGAACTAGTATTTTATATGTAAACTTTAAAAAATTACCTTTTAAAAATATCAAAACACTTTTAGTTCTTAAACCTTCACTGTATTGCTGGAACTAGATGGAAAATTTGTTATTATGACTTTACTAATTCAGTCACGGAGTCACAGAAATATTAAGCAAATCTCTCAAGGTTATGATGCTCCAAGGACTCATGAATTTACTTGTTTCATTAAATCGACAGAGCCCTACGTAATTAATGAATTATTGAGAAAAATAATCATAATTTAGAACTCTATTATTGAGAGTCTCTCAAAATAAAAAGGGTTACAAATTTTCAGTCAGTTGCTTTTTGAAATTAAATTTTACATAAGAATTCAATTGGCTCTCAATTTCTGCTCAGGGATATAGGGAGCCGGAATGATTATCGTTCTCAGCCTTACAACAAAAAACACAAAAGTCAAGTAAACAAGAAGTTTGTATAGTTTTAAACACATCAGAGCAAGGCAGTTGCAGGGCCCCAAATCTAAGGAAAGGCAGGCACCTTGAGTGTGGCATAAAACCAGAATTCTGGCCTACCTTGCTTCTGGATGCCTGTAGAGTTCAGGTAAGATGTTTGGCAAATTTCTGAAGTCTCAGTGTGCACATACCCCACCAAATAAAATCGAGAGAGCCAGAAAAACTATGTAGCATGGGGAGAGAGAACCAAAGGAGAGGAGAACAAAAAACAAGTGCAGAAGCAGTAAGGAAATCTGGGGGCATTCTCCCAATTTCCCCTAAGGAAGAAAGGCTATAATCTGTGAGATAAAGAAAACAGATTGTTCTCAGATACTGGTGGAAACCACTTGCAGCTGGGAGAAAGGGACAGGGCATGAACCCTGTACCCCTGGGAAATAAGAACTGGGCGCAAAACTGTGCTGGAGAGAGAAGCATTAAAGACGTAATGAATCCACCTCCGCAAAAATTGTAATAGAAAATTATGACTGAAAAAAGTCGGATGTAAATGACTAAATCTTGCTTCTAATCTCCAAGCTATCCTTGTTCATTCCTGGGCATAGGCCAAACTAACTTTGTGGGGAGTAGAGGTGGAACTTGGTTCATAGTTTAACTTTGAAACTGAGATGCTAACAGCCCTTTCCCAAAACAAATTCCCTTCCTGCCTGGGGACTAGACTCCCTTTGCAGGACTAAGAAATTAGCCACAAGATTCGAAATCGTGGTTTAGGAATCATGCAGCTGGCAGCTGTAGGATGCTGAACCTCCTCAAATTGCTTCTGGGGGTAACATCTGTAATATAAAACCTAAGATCAGTGCTTGAGATATTTTGCAGACCCACGTACACCACGGATCAGCTGGCACCAAGCAGACCGATAAACTGGCTCATCTAGTCTTATGGCCCCTACCTAGGAACTGACTCAATGCAAAAGCACAGCTTCTGCTTACCATGATTTTATCTCTGATCCTATCATTCAGCACTCCCCACTTTCTGATCACCTTCCCACAAAGTTATCCCTAAAAACCCTCATCCCCTGGTTTTAGGGAAGACTAATTTGAGTAATAATAAAACTCCGGATGTCTGTGTGAATTAAACTCTTTCTCTATTGCAATTTCCCTGTCTTGATAAATCGACTCTGTCTGGGCAGTGGGCAAGGAGAACTCATTGGGTAGTTACAGTAATATCCCAGAGACCCAGGGACACCCTGTCTACCTTGTAGTTAAATTTTATCAGAACAACAATGAATTCCCCACATTTGCCATCAGGTTAACAACTGTTCAGTCAATAAAGAATTACTTGCAAGAAACAAAGCATATTCTGAGGTGCAGTACAAAAAGAAAACCTAAATTTCAGAGTAGAGTAAATAATGGGAGGAAAATTCTGGCAAATCAACACCTACACAAAATAACCCCTAAAACATTTTAAAGCCTGTGGTGCACTAAAACTAATCATGACAACAATAAACCTAAAACACAGTTCAAGTCTTAATTAGATCAACTAAATCCAACTCACTGAAGGCCTACCATAAGGCAATGCATGTCCATCTCAAGGCATAAGAACTCTTTGTTGTCAGATAACTCTTTGTTGTCAAAAAATGATGAGAGTTTGAGTTTTTGCCCTGATTTCAGGCTAACAAATTAATTTGTCACTGTTTCATGAATCCTGGCAGAAGAGAGCAAGAGTCAGAGACAAAGGATAGTCTTTCAACATACACCAATAAAACAGTTGGAGATCTATATGCAAAACAAAGCTAAATGAGGCAAAACCTTTAAATAGCTTTATAGTTTCTTTTTAAAAATTTTTTTAAATGGCTTATACAGCATAAAACTTCTCAAAAATGCACAAAATATCTGTGTGATGTTGGTTTTGGCAAAGGGTTTTTATATGGTTTAGCAAAAGAACAACCTATAACAGAAAGAAAAACCAAATTGTATCATAACCAAATTAAAAATATTTGTTCTATTACTGTTACTTTTAAGAGAATGAAAAGACAAGCCACAACAGAAAATATTTGAAAATTATGTATCTGATAAAAGTTAATTCAGATTAACTCCCAATGTTTCACAATAAGAAAATAAACAGCAGATAAAAAAATTGGTCATGAATTTGAACAGACATTTTACTAAAGAAATTGTAAATATGGTGATATAGTTTGGCTGTGTCCCCACCCAAATCTCATCTTATAGTTCCCTTCCATGACCTGGTGGGAGGTAGTTTAATCATGGGGGCGGTTACTGTCATGCTCTTCTTGTGATTGTGAGTGAGCTCTCACTAGATCTGATGGTTTTATAAAGGGCTTTTCCGTCTTTTGCTCAGAACTTCTTGCCTGCTGCCATGTAAGACATGTCTCGCTTCCCCTTCACCTTCTGCCATGATTGTGAGGCCTCCCAGACATGTGGAACTTTGAGGCAATTAAATCTATTTCAATTAAAAATCACCCAGTCTCAAGTGTGTCTTTATTAGCAGAGTGAGACTAATACATATGACTAATACATATGACATATGAGTATTTTAAAACATGCACAGTATTATTCATCATTAGAAAAATGCAAGTTCAAACTACAATGTGATACCATTACCAAGTTGTCAGTGTGGCAAAACAAAACAAACACTAACAAAACCTGACAATACTAAGAATCAGTGAGTATACAGAGCAACTGGAACTGCTGTGCATTGGTGATGGTAACTTACCACCACTTTGAGAAAACTGTTTGCATTATTTTTTTAAAATTCTCTTAAGTAATTCATTTATCTTGTTCCATCATGGTCAAGATGTTCAGAGAGCATTACCATACTTTCAACTGATATCTTCCAGTTTTTTAAAATTTTCATTTTAAGTAATCTCACACACTCACTGGGGCCTATTGGAGGATAGAGGGTGGGAGAGAGAGGTTCAGGAAAAATAACTATTGGGTACTAAGCTTAATACTTGGGTGATGAAATAATCTGTATAAGAAACTCCCTGACACAAGTTTACCTGTGTAACAAACTTGTGCATGGTTGAGTTTTATAAAGTTAAAACACAACTTATCATCCAAACCCATCAATCTTAATCTTTGTTTCTTGGCCATGTGAATTCAAAACTTACTGTCACACAAAATCCTGTATATCAATTTTTGTATAAGCAGATTTATAATAGCAACAAAAACTTGAAAGAACCCTGTTGTTCTTAAATGGGTGAATTCATAAATGGTAGTACACTCATACAGTGGAATATAACTCAGCAATCAAAAAGAGCATGATGTGTTGTTTTATACAACAACATGAATAAATCTTAAATGCATTTTGTTTAGTGAAAGAAACAAAACCCTGAGGGTAATTGTTTTATGATATTTCCATTTCTGTGATATTCTGGAACAGGCAAAATAACAGGGATGAGTTGCTGGTTCCCAGGGCTTGGGGGTGATGAAACTCTTCTGTATGACATTATGATAGTAGACAAAAATTATATGCATTTGCCAAAGCCCATATAACTGTACAAAAATGAGTTAATTTTATTGCATGCAAATTAAAAATTCACCAGAATATATAGGAAATCCAAGAAGGAATGCAGATGGTGACAAATGAATTCAACCTTATTACAAATAATGACATATCTAAATATATGGAAGAGAGAAGAAAAGCTCTGGCCTAAGTAACTTTAGAAAACTGTTTTGACTAGTTATCGTGAAGCTGAAAGCTAAGTAATTGTATACAAACTCTATACTCTGATTAAAAAGGCTACTTCTCACAAGGAAATGGGTCAGCAAATCTGAAACTATTTTATAACTATACTTGGATTGAATTAATGGGGAAACATAGATGAGAAAACTGTTAAAGGTAGAAGTCATAATTAAGCAAAGAGGGAATGGAAGAAATCCTGTGCTCCTGCAGTAGAGTCAGAAATAGCTGTATAAAATATTTATACATGTATACATACACATACACAAACAGATGGATATAGATGGGTGTAGACATGGATTAGTATATATACCTATATAAGTTTTCTAGCTTTGTCTTCTGAGCAGCCTATAAGCAGTGATACCCTATTGACCATGAACAAACTTGGTGTCTCCCCTTTCCATATCTTTATTTCTAAAAAGTATTCTCCTGTACAAGGAACCAGGACTCTTTAAAGAAGTGGTTGATACTAGGGATATGCAAGAGAAATATAAATTAAACATGGATCATTTTGTGTTCCTAATAGAAAGTTTCCATTTAAAAAAATGGGGCCTTCTGAAAGACATAAGAATTAACCTGAAAGAGGTTCCAATGTCCAAAGTTGAAACAATTTGATTGGTAAATAATGATAATGTTAAATTGTAGTATAATTGAATACTTGCTTATAAAATAAAATAAATATTCATATGCCATATCAATAATAAAATATAATAAAGAAAAGGGAAAGAATAATATTTTCTTTCAGAAGAGTTTTAATTAATCAATTTAGAAGAAACAAAAGAAATGGAATATCATCATCAGAACACTATAATCATATAACTATAAGCATAAAACAGTTATTATTGTGAAAATTAAGAAGAAAGAGAATGTGTTTAACTAAAACAATGTAGAGGCATGGTTTCAAAATACCTCCCCAAATAAATATTATTTACAAAGTATGAAAGTGTAACTTTACTAGATAAGCACCTGAAAGACACCATTTTAACCAAGCAATCAAAGTTAATCTTGGAAGTATTAAGTCTTTCTTTTATTGCATTTTAGGTTTTGGGATACACATGAAGAACATGCAAGACTGTTGCATAGGTACACATGTGGCAGTGTGATTTGCTGCCTTCCTCCACTTCACCTATATCTGGCATTTCTCCCCCTGCTCTCTCTCCCCAACCCCCACTGTCCCTCCCCTATTTCCCCCCAAAGACCCCAGTGTGCAGTGCTCCCCTCCCTGTGTCCATGTGTTCTCATTTTTCAACACCCACCTATGAGTGAGAACATGTGGTGTTTGATTTTCTGTTCTTGTGTCAGTTTGCTGAGAATGGTGGTTTCCAGGTTCATCCATGTCCCTACAAAGGAAACAAACTCATTGTTTTTGATGGCTGCATAATATTCCATGGTGTATATGTGCCACATTTTTCCTGTCCAGTCTATCATTGATGGGCATTTAGGTTGGTTCCAGGTCTTTGCTATTGTAAACAGTGCTGCAATGAACATGCGTGTGCATGTGTCCTTAGAGTAGAATGATTTATAATCCTTTGCATATATACCCAGTAGTGGGATTGCTGGGTCAAATGGAATTTCTATTTCTAGGTCCTTGAGGAATTGCCACACTGTCTTCCACAACGGTTGAATTAATTTACACTCCCACCAACAGTGTAAAAGTGTTCCTATTTCTCCACATCCTCTCCAGCATCTGTTATCTCCAGATTTTTAAATAATTGCCAGTATTAAGTCTTATACTCACACACATCTTATAGAAAGCACTAACAGGCACCTCACCATTGTGGTGTTCTGTGCTCAAATTCATTACTTCAATCTAATTATTAAAAACATGAGGAAAAAAACAAATTGCAGAGGGATCCAAGATGGCTGATTAGCAACAGCTCAGGATTGTAGTTCCCAGTGAAAGCACAGAGAGTGAGTGGATTCCACACTTCTAGATGAATTATTGCTGCCAACAGACCAGGAGATTCCCAGCAGAAGAGCCCCACGGGTTGTCAATGTGACTCTTTTGGCTGAAAAGGCTGTTTTGCCAGTGCCCAGGCATGGTGGCTCTTGCTGCGGAGTATACGGGACAGGGCGCCCTTTTAGTTGGTGTTCAGAGCTCCGGGAAGGCAGAGTCGCCCATTCAACTGATTGAAAAAGAGACCGAAGCAGGAAGCCAGACTGGGAGATTCCCAGGCAGAAAAGCACCAGGAATCTCAACACTGCTGTTTCAGCCAGCACAATGGGTTGCCACAGGGGAAATTACACAAATTCTGGCACCTTTTCAGCAGGTGACTAGAACACCTAGGAAAGAGTCACCTGTTCAACTAAAAAAAAAAAAAAGAAGAAGAAGAGGCTGTAAGACAGGGAGCCAGGTGATTGGGATCAGCTGGTCCCACCACCCCACACACAAAAGAAAACAGCAATTGGAATTGCTGAGGATTGAGAATTTCACAACAAGAACAGCTGAACCTGGGAAAGTCCAGCTCTGTATGGGAGGGGCGTCCACTGAAGGAAAACTAAGAAACAGAAAAAACGTCATTACCAAGAAGCTGGACATCCACTCAGAGACCCAATCTGAAAGTCGGCAGTTACAAAGACAACAGGTGGATAAATCCACAAAGATGGGAAGAAACCAGCACACAAAGACTGAGAACATCCAAAATCAGAATGCCTCTTCTTCTACAGGGGATTGCAGCTCCTCATCAGCAAGGGAACAAGGCCTGATGGACAATGAGTGTGATGAATTGACAGAATCAGGCTTCGGAAGGTGGATATTACCCATCTGACAAAGGGCTGATATCCAGAATTTACAAAGAACTCAAACAGATCTACAAGAAAAGAGCAAACAAGCCCATCCAAAAATGGGCAAAGGAAATGAACAAACACTTTACAAAAGAAGACATACAAGAGGCCAACAAACATATGAAAAAATGCTCATCATCACTGGTCATTAGAGAGATGCAAATCAAAACCACATTGAGATACCATCTCACACCAGTTAGAATGGCGTTCATTAAAAAATATGGAGACAACAGATGCTGGAGAGGATGCGGAGAAATAGGAACACTCTTACACTGCTGGTGGGAGTGTAAATTAGTTCAACCATTGTGGAAGACAGTGTGGCGATTCCTCAAGGACCTAGAAATAGAAATTCCATTTGACCCAGCAATCCCATTACTAGGTATATATCCAAAGGACTATAAATCGTTCTACTATAAGGAC
>CM052650.1:81247913-81306714 GCA_028533165.1 Leontopithecus rosalia | reverse complement strand
ATACAGCACACCGATGGGTTTTGGCCTTTTATCCAATTTGCCAGTCTGTGTCTTTTGATTGGTGCATTTGGCCCATTTATACTTAGGGTTAATATTGTTATTTGTGAATTTGATCCTGCCATTTTGATTCTAGCTGGCTGTTTTGCTCGTTAGTTGATGCAGATACTTCATTTTGTTGATGCTCTTCAGCATTTGGTTTGTTTTAGGAGTGGCTGGTACTGGTTGTTCCTTGCTATGTGTAGTGCCTTTTTCAGGATCTCTTGTAAAGCAGGCCTGGTGGTGACAAAATCTCTGAGTACTTGCTTGTTTGCAAAGGATTTTATTTTTCCTTCAGTTATGAAGTTTATGGATATGAAATTCTGGGTTGAAAGTTCTTTTCTTTAAGGATGTTGAATATTGGCCCCCACTCTCTTCTGGCTTACAGGGTTTCTGTCGAGTGATCTTCTGTGAGTCTGATGGGCTTCCCTTTGTGGGTAACCCGACCTTTTTGGCTGCCCTTAGCATTTTCTCCTTCATTTCAACCCTGGTGAATCTGAGGATTATGTGCCTTGGGTTTGCTCTTCTTGAGGAATATCTTTGTGGTGTTCTCTGTATTTCCTGGACTTGAATATTGGGCTGCCTTGCTAGGTTGGGGAAGTTTTCCTGGATAATATCCTAAAGAGTATTTTCCAGCTTGGATTCATTCTCCTCATCACATTCTGGTACACCTGTCAAACGTAGATTAGGTCTCTTCACATAGTCCCACATTTCTTGGAGATTTTGTTCATTCCTTTTTGCACTTTTTTCTATAATCTTGCCATCTTGTTTTATTTCATTGAGTTGATCTCCAACCTCTGATATCCTTTCTTCTGCTTGGTCAGTTTGGCTGTTGAAACTTGTGCATGCTTGGTGAAGTTCTCGTGTTGTGTTTTTTAGCTCCATGAATTCACTCATATTCCTCTCTAAGTTGTCCATTCTTGTTATCATTTCATCAAATCTTTTTTCAAGGTTCTTAGTTTCTTTGCATTGGTTTAGAACATGTTCTTTTAGCTCATGAAAGTTTCTCATTACCCACCTCTGAAGTCTGATTCTGTCATTTTATCACACTCATTCTCTGTCCAGCTTTGTTCCCTTGCTGGTGAGGGGTTGTGATCCCTTGTAGGAGGCAAGGTGTTCTGGTTTTGGGTGTTTTCCTCCTTTTTGCACTGGTTTCTTCCCTTCATTGTGGATTTATCCACCTGTCGTCTGTGTAGTTGCTGGTTTTCCGATTGGGTCTCTGAGTGGATATCCAGATGATGAAGTTATTTCTGTTTCTTAGTTTTCCTTCTAACAGTCTGGCCCCTTTGCTTTAGGACTGCTGAGGTCCACTCCAGGCCCTGCTTGCCTGTGGGTCACCTGCAGCTGCTGCAGAACAGTAAGGGTTGCTACCAGTTTCTTCTTCTGCTATCTTTGTCCTAGAATGATGCCTGCCAAATGTCAGTCTTATCAGCCCTTTGTGAGGTGACTCTTTGGATATATGGGAGTCAGGGAAATGCTTGAGGAGATGGTCTGTTCTTTATAGGAGCTCAAGTGCTGAGCTGTGAGCTCCGTTGTTCATTCAGAGCTGCTAGGCAGGTATGTATAAGTCAGCTGCAGCAGAACTCATAAACCCCCTTTTTTCCCCTAGGGGCTCTATCCCAGGGAGTTAGGGCTTTATTTATGAGTATCCATTGTGTTGTTGCCTTTTCCTTTTTTTCAGGGCTGCCCTGCCCAGCAAGGAGGCAGTCTAGTCACAGCATGCAGAGGCCTTGCTGAGCTGCTGTGGGGTCCACCCTGATGCTGACTCTGCCCTGCTGCCATGTGTATTTCCCTGCAGTCCTCTTTATATGGGTGTGGTTAGAACTGCCTCAGCAATGTTGGCCTGCCTCTGTAATGGCAGACTCTCTCTGTTATGGCAGGTTCCCTCAGAAATGGTGGGTTACCTCGCCAATGGCAGGCTGCGTCAGCAATGGCAGACTACCTCTGTAGGGGTGGAGTGCCTCGGTAATGGTAGATGCCCCTCCCCCACAGAGCTGGACCATCCCGGGTTTTTAGCTGTGCTTGCCATGAAACTCTCAACCCCAAGTGTTTCCAATTGCTGTTTTTTGTTTGTTTGTTTGTTTGTTTGTTTTTGTGGGTGTGGGGCCTGTCGAGCCTGATCACCTGGCTCCCTGCCTCAGAGCCCTTTTATTTTTTAAGTTGAACGGTTGACTCTCTCCCAGGTGTTCCAGTCGCCTGCAGAAAGGGCACCGGGATCTGTGTGATTTCCCATGCGGCGAACCACTGAGCCAGCAGAAACAATGTCACTGCCTGGGAATCTCCTGGATTTCCAGTTTAACAGGGAAACCAGGCCAGTGTATTTTTTATGGAGAGCCACTACACTGCAGCGCCAGCCGAAACTGCTGTGCCGGCCAAAACAGCAGTGCTGGCCAAAACAGCTGTGCTGGCGACCCATGGAGCTCCTCCATCTGGGAATCTCCTGGTCTGTGGACAATAAAGATCCATCTGGAAATTCAGCATCCACTCACCCTCTGTGTTTTCACTGGAAGCTGCAATCCTGAGCTGCTTCTACAGCACCATCTTGAATCTTCTCTAACAAATATTTTTAAAAAGTGGAGCACACAATACCGTAATAGATGAGTTTGACATGACATTCTCAGTTCTACACTTCACATTTAGCAATTAAGTTGCATAGAAGTCCCAAGTCTCCATCTAAACGTGAGCAAATTTACCTTGAAGTCTATTCCATGGTGTCATATGGTCCATAATTAACTCATGGAGGGAGAAGGAGAGAGAGAGAGAGAAAGGGAGAGAGAGAGAAAGAGAGAGAGAGAGAGAAAGTGTGTGTGTGTGTGTGTGTGTGTGAGTCTTTGTGTTTGTATGTGTGTCTTTGTGTCTGAGTGCACACACCCACATCCTCAAATTTTGTTTGGCCTTTAAATTTTGTTATGGGTTCTTTTGCTTCCATGACTGAATATAATATATCAGACTAACAGGCAGGATCTGTAAAAATAACCTACTAACAGGATCTGTAAAAATAAGACTAAAAAATATTTTTAAAACCTGTTTGCAGATATTAGAAAGCAATCAAGGCAGCCAGATCTTGATGGGCACAGTTTCTACAGAGAAGAAACACAGTGAGGTGAGATTTACATTTCCTCTGGGTGCATTTGCTCATTCACTATACTGGACATAAATGTCAAACAGAAAACAACATTCTGGAGCCTGTGGCAGTCTCTGTGGGCTTTGTAGACAAAAATTGGAGCTCAAGGCTGCCAAAGCAAACATGATTTGAGAAGTCAAAATCCTGGAGAAAAGAAAAATACTGTATAGAGAAGTGAGCCTGATATTCTTCTTGTAATTTCCTTTTGAGGCATTTACTGATTCTTAAACTGCATATGCCCAGGGTAAGTTAGTGAGAACATAAGCAGAACACAGTTGATTAGAGGATAAAATGTTAAGTAAACAGAGCAAAAGATTCATTTGGCTGGGAAGACAAAAATTGGAACTCAGGGATTACCAAATAGTAGGAGCACTTGTAAACACACCAAACTCTCAGTTTGAGATTCAATTTCAGTTTTTCCCCGAAGATGAGATAAATTAGAATCATAGCAGACTCCATAGAACAAGAAGTTGAGCTAGAACTTATTCATGATGATCTTTACATATTTTATGCATTCTCCAAAAGTGAACTTATCAATAACCAATGCCAAATAAAAATTATAAAATCAATTATAGATAAAAGACTCATTACCTTCAAGGAATAATAATAAAAGTAATGGCCAACTTTTCATCATAAGCCATGGAAGCCAGATAGCACAAAGACACCTTTAAAGTGCTGAAAAATCTGGCAAACTATAATTCTATATTCACTTGAAATATACTTCAGGCTGGACAGGGTGGCTCATGCCTGTAATCCCTAAACTTTATGAGGCCGAGGTGGGTGGATCACCTGAGGTCAGGAGTTTAAGCCTGGTCTAGCCAACATGGTGAAACCCCATCTCTACTAAAAACACAAAATTAGCTGGACATGGTGGCATGCACTCGTAGTCCCAGCTACTCTGGAGACTGAGGCTAAAGAATCACTTGAACCCAGGAGGTGGAGGTTGCAATGAACCAAGATCATGCCACTGCACTGCAGCCTGGACAACAGAGCAAGACTCTCTCTCTCTCTCTCTCTCTCTCTCTGCATATATATATGTATATATACACACACATTTATATATAGTATAAAGAAATACATTTATTTATATAAATAAATACATTTCCTGAAAATGTATTTATTTCACCTCATTTAAATATATTATATAAATATATTTTATATGTATATTTAATATAAAATATAAATAATATATAAATATATAATATAATTAATATATATTTAAATGAGGTGAAATAAATACATTCTCAGGAAAAAAGGGATTTTGATATTAATGACATCCCACCAGAAAAGGTATTAAGTAATTTTTCAGGAAAGAAGATAATTTTGGATTGCCATGGGTTGTAAAAGTGGCCAATTTTTTTACCCCTCCCTCCACCTATCTCCTTGCAATTTGTTGTTGCTGATTATCCCATCAGGATTTGGAGGCTATTGGAACCACCAATTGAACCTGTTTCCTAGACTGTTGTTGATTGTATTGTGTATAACCCAAAATTTATATGTTGATGTTCCAATCACTAAGTACCTCAGAATGTGACTTTATTTGAAGATAGTTTTTATATATGTATCAAGTTAAAGGGAGGTCATTAGGTCCTAATCCAATATGACTGTTGTTCATATAAAGAGGGTAAATTTTGGCACAGAGAAAAATGAACAGTGGGAAAACTATGTGATAAGACACTGTGGAAAGATAGTCATCTACAATTTATGGAGAGGGACCCAAAACCTTCTTTCACAGCCCTCAGAAGAAATCCACCTACTGACACCTTGATTTTGGACATCTAGTATCCAGAAAGTTGAGAAAATATATTTCTGTTGTTTAAGCCACTCAGACTGTGGTACTTTGTTATGACAACTCTAGCAAACTACTACATAGACGTACTGCTTTAGACAGTGGCAATTGGCAAACAGGACATAATAGAGGTTGAAAAGACTTTGCACCTTTTGGAAATTATGGAAAAGTTTATGGGAACTGCTTTCTTATCATTCTCTGAAACTCTGAAATTACTATGTGAAAAATAGTGAGCTAACATAGTGGAGGATGAAATACCCCTAAAGTCTCATAACTGTGTCTTCCCAACTCAGACACATCCTAGACCAAGAGCTTGTCAGCTGTCTCATACATGAGGCAGGCTATTCTAGATTATGCTGCAATCAGTAGGCCTGCCAACTGACCACAAAAGCATGAGAGAACCCAGCTGTCAGTTGAGCCAGGTCACAACCAAGCTGATACATGGAAACTTGAGCCTATTAAGTTGTTTTTAAGTCAACAAATAAAATGTTGAGTTGTCTGTTTCATATCAAAAGCTACATGATCAAAAGACAGAAATAAGAAAATTCAGGAAAGGATGAAAAGCCCTGAACAAGATAAATATATGAGTAAATACAAATTATTTTTCACTGCATAAAATAAAACTAATAATATTTTTGGGGGGTTGAAAATATATCTCAAATAGAGTAACATCCAAAACTAGTGCAAAAGTGACAGTGTAATTTATGAATTCCATATTTGTGTACTTCAGAAGGTTTTTCTCAAAATGACACAAATGTTTGTTTTTATGGTTTGATTATATTATGGAGAAATACATATTTTTATGTTAATTTCTTCTACACACATCTATACACACAAAATGATATTTTCTTCTAATGCATCCATTTTATACATTTTAAAATTTTAAAACTCAGTAATTTTTAAAAATTATCTGCATGTGGTTGGAAAGTGTTAAAGGGTGAAAGTCTAAGTTATTTTTCCCCAAATAAATAACCAATTGCTCTAATAGCTTTTAAAACAAGCTTGTCCCACCTGCAGCCTATAGGCTGCACATGGTCCAGGACAGCTTTGAATGCAGCCCAACACAAATTCATAAACTTTCTTAAAACTTTATGAGATCTTGTGTTAGCTCATCAGCTATTGTTAGTCTATTATATGTGTGGTCCAAAACAATTCTTCTTCCAATGTGGCCCAGGAAAGCCAAAAGATTGGACACCTCTGGAAAGTATGCTTTTTTGTTAATTAATTTACAATGCACCTTTTTCATATATTAAATTTTATATGCAGGGATGACATCACTTAAAATATTCCATATCTTTGATTTCCTATAGTATTATTAAGTCCCATTAGTAATACTCCACAATTTACATTGAATTTTCCAATAAACTTTAACTCCCACTGTTATCATTTAAGTACAGACCCTAACAATTCCATTTTTAATTTTATAACTGATCTTCCTATTAGCATAAAGCTAAAAGAAAACATTCTTTCTCCTCTTTATGCCAAATAGCAACTTAAAATCTTAAATTTTTACACATCATTAATTAGGTCTAACATTTAAAACCGTTGAAGGACTGCATGAACTTTTCTTAGCTTACTTGTTGGAGACAACTCTTTATGAATCTTGAGTTTCCACACGTTTTCTGAGCAGAAGCATTGACAGCTTTTGTTCTAAACTATCTTTTCAAAGATACTTGTATAGCAAAAAGCCTTGACAGATAATAAAGGTTGGATTTCCATTTGGAGCAAAAGCAGGTTTGTTTGTTGTTGAGAATCATAAAGACAAGGTCTCTTTCTGGGGCAAAGTTGAGGTTTCTCAGATTCAGCGTTCCTTGACTATATAACACAAGCTCCCTGCATTTGGCCATTCTGATTATGTCAGTGGTGCTTGGGGATAAACAGAGCAAGCCAAAGTAAATCTAAAGCTTCAACTGCTGCTATGTCATGAGAGTAAGAAGATCCTTTGTCACTGACCCAAGATCCTCATACCCTCTGCCAGCATCCATGACTAAACAAGTTAGCTTGCACATAGGATATAATCCAAAGTTAACCAAACATAGATTCTCACTGTAGTGCTTCAGCCAAGCTAATTTCTATAGGTTACTCCATCAAAGTAATACAGCTTTTATCTGTTTAAAAAAAATCTGTGCATTTGGTTTCATAGTTTACTATTAAATTTCTCCAATAGTATTTTTTAAATCATCAGGTTCTATTGGTCTATAATACTGCAATCATTGTTTTAAATCACCAGTCACCAGTAGGCTCTTATTACCTTCCCTATGTGCCTAAGACGACTCATATTTTTATCTAGAATAACTGAAGCATGAAACGGGCAGTTTATTAAAACAACATTTGAACAATAAATATGGGTTTCTCTAGGCTGAGAACTTTATAATCATTGTTTACTTCTAATAATTTTTTATTTTATAATTTTAGGTTTTTTAATTTTTAACTTTTGTGGTACATAGTAAGTGCATATATTTATGGGTTACATGGGACCTTTTAATTCAGATGTGTAATGCATAATAATCACATCATGGGGAATGTGGCATCCATCCCCTCAAGCATATATCCTTTGTGTTACAAACAATCCTATGATATCCTTTTAGTTATTTTATAATGTACAGTTAAGTTATTGCTGACTATAGTAACCCTGTTGTGCTATCAAAAAGTAGGTCTTATTCAATCTTTTTATTATTTTGCACCCATGAACTGTCTGCACTTCCTTTGCCTGCAGCCCCCCAACTACCCTTTGAGCCTGTGGTAAGTATCATTCTACTCTCTATTATCCATGAATTCAAATGCTTTGATTTTCAGATACCACGAATAATTGAGAACATGCAATGTTTCTCTTTCTGTGCCTGGCTTATTTCATTTAGCATAATGATCTCCAGTTCCCGCCATGTTGTTGCAAATGACAGGACTTCATTCTGATTTTATGGCTAAAGAGTACTCCACTGTGTATATGTACCACATTTTCTTTATCCATTAATCGTCGAGGGACCCTTAGTTTGCTTCCAAATCCTGGCTAGCTCTCGAAGAAACATGAGTGTGTGGATATCTCTTAAATATAATGATTTCCTTTCTTTTGGGTATATACCCAATAGTGGGATTGTTAACTCATATGGCATTTCTATGGTTAGTTTTTTGAGGAACCTCCAAACTGTTCTCTACACTGGTTGTACTAATTTACAATCCCACTAACAGTGTACAAGGGTTTCCTTTTCTCCACATCCTTGCTAGCATTGGTTATTGTCTGTATTTTAGATATGTCATTTTAGCTGGGGAGAGATGATATCTCAGTTTGGTTTTGATTTGTTTCTCTGATGATCAGTGATGTTGAGCACCTTTTCATATGCCTGTTTGCCATTTGTTTGTCTTCTTTAGAAAAATGTCTATTCTAAATTTTGCCTTTTTTTGAGACAGGTCTTGCTCTGCCACCCAGGCTGGAGTGCAGTGGTGCGATCTCAGCTAGTTGTAACCTCTGCCTCCTGGATTCAAGCAATTATCCTGCCTCAGCCTCCTGAGTAGCTGGGATTACAGGCATGCATCACCATGCCCAGCTTATTTTTGTATTTTTAGTAGAGACAGGGTTTCACCATGTTGGCCAGGCTGGTCTCAAATGCTTGACGTTGTGATTCAACCACTTTGGCCTGCCAAAGTGCTGGGATTACAGGCATGAGCCACCACAACCCAAGATTTTTCCCATTTTTAATTAGATTATTAGATTATTTTGCTATGTAGTTGTTTGAACTCTCTATATATTCTGAATATTAATCCTTTGTCAGAGGAGTAGTTTGCAAATATTTTTTCCCATTCTGTGTGTTGTCTCTTCACTTTATGATCATATCTTTTGCTGTTCAGAAACTTTTTAACTTGATGTAATCCCATTTGTCCAATTTGTTTTGGTGTCCTATGCTTGCAGGGTATTGCTCAAGGAAGTTTTGCCCAACCAAATGTTCTGGAGATTTTCCCTAATGTTTTCTTATAGTAGCTTCAGAGCTTGAGGTCCTAGATATAAGTCTTTAATCCATTTTGATTTGACTTTTGTATATACAAAGAGTTAGGTTTCTAGATTTATTCTTCAGCATATGGATATCCAGTTTTCCTAGCATCATTTATTGAAGAGACTATCTTTTCCCCAGTATATGTTCTTTGGTACCTATGTCAAGAATGAGTTCACTGTAGGTGTGTGTATTTGTTTCTGTGTTCTTTATTCTGTCCATTAATGTGTCTGTTTTTATGCCAGTACCATGCTGTTTTCTTTGTAATAGCTCTGTATAATAATTAAAAGTTAGGTAATGTGATTCCTCCAGTTTTCTTATTTTTGCTTAGGATACCTTTGATTGTTCTGGGCTTTTGTGGTTCCACGTAAGTTTAAGAATTGTTTCTTAGTATTTCTGTGAACAATGTAATTGGTATATTAATAGAAATTGCATTGAATCTGTAGACTACTATGGGTAGTGTGGGCATTTTAACAATATTGATTCTTTCAATCTATCAATATGAAATATCTTTCCATTTTTTGTGTGTCCTCTTTAATTTCTTTCGTTAGTATTTTATAGATTTTATTGTAGAGATCTTTCTCTTTTTTTGGCTAAGTGAATTCCTAAGTATTTAATTTTATGTGTGGCTATTCTAAATGGGATTACTCTTTAAATGTCTTTTTCATATTGTTTACTATTGGCATATAGAGTTACTACTGATTTTTGTATGTTGATTTTGTATCCTGAAACTTTACTGAATTTGTTTATCAATTCTAACAGTTGTGTGTGTGTGTGTGTGTGTGTGTGTGTGTGTGTGTGTGTGTGTGGAATCTTTAGGCTTTTCTAAATATAAGATTATATCAACTGCCAGCAAAGATAATTTGAGTTCTTCCATTCCAATTTGACTTCCCTTTATTTCTTTCTCTGGTCTGAATGCTGTGGCTAGTATTGTGTTGAATAGCAGTAATGAAAGTGGGCATTTTTGTCCTGCTCCAGATCTTAGAGGAAAGGATTTGAGTTTTTCTCTCTTTAGTGTGATGCTAGCTGTGAATCTGTCAGATATGGCTTTTATTACCTTGAGTTATGTTCCTTCTATACCCAGATTATTGAGGGTCTTTTTTATTATTAAGGGATGTTGAACTTTATTGAATGCTTTTTCAGCAGTAATTGAAATGGTCATATAATTTTTGTCCTTCATTTTGTTTATATGATGTATGGCATTTATTGATTTGCATATTTTGAATCATACTTGTATCCCAGGGATAAATCTCCTTTGGTCATGATAAATGATCTTTCTAACTTATTGGTTTGCTAGTATTTTGTTGAGGATTTTTGCAACAATCAGAGATATGGCCCCTAGTTTTTCTTTTCTTTTTTTTATTTTTAATGCATCTTTACTTTTGGTATCAGATATGGGCATTATATAATAAGTTTGAAAGTATTCCTTTATTTTTCAGAAGAGCTTGAATAAAATTGATATTATTAGTTCTTCCTTTAATGTTTGGCAGAATTCAACACTGAAGTCATCAGGTACTGGGCTTATCTTTACTGGGAGACTTTTTATTATGGCTTCAATCTCATTACATGTTATTGGTCTGTCCAGGTTTTGGATTTATTCTTGTTCAGTCTTGGTATGTTGTATGTTTATAGGAACTTGTGAACTTTCTAAATTTTCTACTTTTCGTTTTTATTATCTTCTCTATTATTCTTTACCCTGATGTTACATGTATTTTATAGGAGAATTCCTTAATATTTCCAAAGACACAGCCTGCATTATTCTCAAGTGCTTCAAAACATAGGCTACTTAGTGATGACTCATCAAATATTGACTACTTAATGATGATTCACCATGCCCAGTTGGGATTATACTCACCATGCCCACTTGGGATTATACTTTAGCATTGACAATATGGGTGTTTTTCTTATGCTCTTAGGCACTGCTATCTGTGAAAATATAATAGTTTAGTAGTTATGATATATGCCCTGAATATGATATTTAATAAAAACTTTTCATATGCACACTATTATTTAATTATTACAAGTATATGTTATATATTTTTTTTAAGTAAGGAAATAAAGACTCAGGAAAACAATGTGATTTACCAAGAGTATTTTATTAAGTGATATGTCCTTGAACACAGGATGCCAAACTCCAAAGGTCATACTTAAAAGCCATCTTGCTTTCTATTAATTGCTTTTTAGTAGACATTACACTAATGCATATAAATTTTTTAAATGCATAAAATTAACCCTTTTGCCATAAGGAGATATTGGAGAGACAGTGTGTGTCCCTAGCCTGTATTTATTCACTATGTCACTGCCAAATTTTCCTTCATAGAGCCTCACTGAGTAACCTTTTCATTAGAAAGGACCATCTTCATTGCATGAGCTGTGAGTTACCATTCACCAATCTTAGTTCTGGTTCTAGGTGTCTTACCAACAAAATGTGTGGTCTTGAGGAAGGTCATACAATTTATATGAGTCTCACTTTCTTTCCTGGTGAAAAATATGTGTAACTACTAGCATAGTAGGTAATTTCTGAATAGGCTGAGATTGTTCTCAGATCTTTGACTTTGGCCTTTCTTATTAGTCGAAATTTCATCCACACATTTTTCATTCTAAGTTCCTTTTCTCTGTTGATTACCAGAAATTGCATTGTGTTTTACAAGTGTAACTTCCTCTTGGGTTTCCTAGAATATAAACATTATGAGGGCTAGAACTCCGTTTAACTTTAATGTTTTATAGCTCATGCCTAGAGCATTGCTTAACACATAGTAAGCACTCAATATACATTTTCTTGGAAGAATGAATGAATATATAAATATTTGCAAAACTAAAGTGAAGTAATATATAGATGAGTGAAAGTGAAACACTTTCATGTCATTCTATTAGTATAAACCTTTCACCTCATAAATATTTATTCAATGCTAGGATTTCAATGTGCCCATTGTGGTCTTTAATTAAATGAATCAGGAAGGTAGACCAGTCAATGAGGCCAAATAAAACTAGTAAATAATGCCAAATTTTGTGCTCATTTTGACCAGAAAAAATATTTGCATACATCTTTCAATAGTAGCAATAATGGAGGTGCAAGAATGAGAAGTTGGGAAAGAGGTAGAAATGATTTTGTTTTCTATAGAAAATGTAATGAAAGATGATGGGATTACATGGTAAAGAATCAGCAATGAAAATGAAAATAATCTCCCCATGCCCTGACTAAGCATGTGGTAATCGCAAGCTGCAGAATTTACATTCATGGACCCCAGGGAGGCCAGGGAACAAAGACCATGGCTGAAAACCTGGCAAAGTTAGAGCCAATATTGTTTTATGTAACTGCACATGGCTGAGGCTTTGGTAGTTCAAGAGAGAAAGATGTCTGCCCCCTTAGCCCCAGGAATAACATGGATAAACATATATTTTATATAATAAAAGCTTTTATTTTCATGTAAAATATCTAGATATAGTATTTAAAATTATTGTGATCAAAATATTTATGTAACTTTTTGGGGTTTTTGTTTTGGACTTTTGCTAATGTGGATTTCAGTAATGTCTCAGTAAGCAGTTGTAGGTACAAAAGCTATTCCATTTCTTTTCTGGAATTAGGCAAACATCAGCAGCTCAAGTAATCAGTAGCTCTTCCTTGATTATCACCAATATGAGCTAGGCTTTGATTTAATGGTCTTTAAATTTGTTGAGGAGTATGAACCCTTTTAAGAATTGTTTAAATAATAGCTACTAATTTCAACCCAGGGAAATGCACATACACACACACACACACACACACACACACACATAATTTTTGGCATATAATTTCAGAAGAGACCTCTTAACACCAATCCATGAATCTAGGAAATTTTATATCCTTTTAAGTAGATAGTAAACTCAAAGCTCTAAAACATGAACCATGCTTTTATGTTTATTTATTGTGAAATGTCTCTCTAACCATTTTTGTGATGTCTACTGAATGAGAAAAATATAACTTTTTTTTACTGAAAATAATCACTTGCTTTTAATTCAACTTGTGATAATTATATTTACTTAGTGTGTAGGAATTAAAGTTACTTAACATGGACAATTGTAGCAAGTGCACATAGATAGTACACAGAGATGGGTCTGAATCCTAACTTTGTGGATTAATGAGGACTCTTTAGCTTGTCATTTACAGAAAATCTAACCCAAATTGCTGTAAACAGAAATGTAAAAAATAAAATGAGAGGAACTTTATTAGTGGTCAAACTTTAGACACATTAACTGAGGCGATCAAGTGATATATTTAAATATTGTTTTCTCCTTGTGATAACTTACTTTTTATCCACTGGGTTCAATTCTCTGGCAAGCTGCATTAGGTAAGAGCTAACAGGTCCCAGTTAATTTTCCAGTTCACTATGATTAGAAAGCACATATTTTTTGATACATCAAATAAAAGACTAATTCTTATGTCTTAGGTTATGGCCCTATATCTGACCCAATTACTATGGCCAGGGTTTGAAATTGGCCAAACCTAATTCATGTATATACCTCAAAAACTATCAGGGATAGAAGTCGAGTCTCCCTGAAGTTCACTGAAATCCTCTGAGTTGAAGCCATGGTGCCATGGTCACTAGAAGAAAACTAATTAATAACTATCGAAAGATAGAAGGAAAAGATGCAAGACTGGCAAAAACAACATATGCACATACAACCCATTTGCTATGTGCCCCTGAACAAGTTACTTAACACTGTAGCTCTCAGTTTCTCTAACTATAAAGCAGGAATAGTAATATCTATCTTCCAGGGTTTTCATGTCCATTAAATGAGACAGGCAATCTCTGTAACTTTGTCATATCATATATAATAAGTTCTCAACAAATAATACTGTTTTTTTTTCTTCTGTATCTCCTCTGACTCCTTGCTCTCTTAACAATATCAAATGCACGGTTCAGTTCTATTCTATCCAAAATGTAAGAATCTTAATATTTGGATAAATCTGTTAGAATCTCTCCTTGTTCGACTTCTTTTCTCCATCCTCCTTCATTACATCTGTAGTCTAGAGCAAGTAGGATTGATACAGACAGGAGACAGCCAAGGGTCTCCTGCAAAACCCTGCCTTCTAGCCTAAAACAGCCTGAAGACTGAAAAATCAAACTGCTGCTCCTGAATGAAGCCCTCCCTTTCCTGGCTGATGCTTTATGACTATTGCCCACCTGCACCCTGGGAGGATAGGGTGGAGCCTCCAGAAGTTCATGCCATTTGCTGCAGGGAGGAACCTGGCTTCTTCCATTCTTGTGTGGTGACCTGGGATTCAATCTGTGAGATGGAGAGCCTATTAGCAGGACTCCCATCTCACTTGGCTGAATTATTTTTTCCTTTTTCCTTTTCACCTGATAAACTTTGTTCCTCATCTTTCTATGCACCCAGTAAATTTTGTTACTCATCTTTCTATGTGTCCATGAGCCTAATCATTTTCAATCATGTGACAAGAACCCAGTTTTAGCTGAACTAAGGAGAAAGTACAAATGCCGACTTCAAAGATTTCATACTTAAAGCAGTCTGAATATATAATGTAGTGATAGTAATTGTGAAAAAGCATATTAGCACTACCCCTATAATTTGAACAATTATATCAACAATTACAATACCAACATTTTCCAAGGAAATGATCTCTTATTTTAATATAATATTATTTGTATTCATCTTAGGGCAATTCAAGGTAGTTTATATTGTACTTAGCATAAAATGTTCACTAACAAATAACCTAAATTAAATCAGTAATTACTTCTGTGCCACTGCTATTAGGTACAAGTACTTGAGAACAGAAAATTAATATTATGGCTAACAATAGTTACTTATATAACATTATATCTTAATGAGGTTTTGGTCTTAACATTGAAAGAGAGAGTTATGTCATGAAACTAGTACACATTAATTGACAAACAACATTACAATCACACCTCAGATCAAATAGTCCAGACTCCTTGACAAGGGCATAATTCATATGTGAAGCCCCATGGCATCAACTGAGGGCCTGCAATGAACCTTAAAGGTTTTAACATACCCATTAATTTGTTAACACAAGCATGTAGATTTTAGTTTGAACTTTCAAACAGATTTTATTAAGCACTCTCTATGTCATATGAGGCTTTTTATTAAGAGAAATATAATAAACATGCAAACCACAAAAAAATCAAGATTTCAAAAATATTACCTTTGCTTGCTTGCTACAGTGAAGCCGACTTACTTTAAATTATATAAAGTCATATAAGAAGAATTTGGGCAAAGTATCCACTCATAGAACAAATTTAATTTTCTGCACATTTTGAATACTTACTTTAGCAACTTGATTCTTCATGTTATGTCTATATTTCAGGAGAGCAATTTAATACATGACAGGAAGCACAGTTTGTAAGTGAAGTGAAATCTCATGTGTTAAAATACTACAAAACTTTAAAACCCTGAGTTTTAAAGTGTTGATATACTTATGTCTTTGAATAAAGATATATCTTTATCCTAAATCAAATACTTTTTTGTCATATATCTCTTCACTTAATCCATAGGAGAATGAGCTATTACTTTAGCTTTAAAAATTATTTTTAATCTCAGATACTTCGAATAGCAAGATGAGTGTTGGTTGAGTTGGTTTTATTTCAAGGCACTAAAGATGGGAATGGAGTTTGAGCTGAAAGTGTAGCTCCCTAGAATTTTCATTAAAATACCATTAATTGTTCTAAAAAATTATTCTGTGATTGCCAACTGCCTCCCTCATCTCTTATTTTTTCCATAAATTTATACTTTAGGGAATTAGCACCAGAGTATTTGGTATATTTTGTTTCACTTTTTATGTTTGATTTTTAAATTATCCACTCTACCATATTCCTTTGTTTTTAACTTCAAATGTTTCTAATGATTTAAAAAATTATTCTGGAAGTTATATTTTAAATTTGTTAAATCTGAATAGTCAATTCAATCTTGAAGAAAAGCAAACCTGGTGCATTTATAGTGTTAGAGATTAAAACCTAGTAGAAAGATACAATAATGAATATAGTGTATATACCAACATAGAAAAGACCAATAAATCATAACTGAGATTCAAAAAAAGACATACATATGTGTCTCTTGACTTATGACAAAGGTGACACTGTAGTGTGATGGAAAAATAACAGTTTTGCTGATAATTATTGCTGAAAATATTAGCTATTGATATGAAATAAAATCATGACCTACTTAATACAACATGCAAAAACAGCTACAGAAATGTTGCAAATAAAAATGGATCAAATAAACCATAATGTTTAATGACAGACCAGGAGCACCATCATCTCTGACAAACAGTGCTACTTTAAGTTCCAGCTCTCTTTCTAGCTTCATGCATTTCAAGGAAATCACTTCTCTAACTACAAGCAGACAGTGAAACACAGATAAGACAGCTCAAGCTAGAGGGAAGTAGGAGGAAAGTCTCTTGGGTTACTGCCAAACTTTACCTGCATACTGGGCTCCAGTAAAACAGTGGGTTTTAATAAGCACATTCCTTTCCCTTCAGGTGCACTAATGTAGGAAAACTAAAAGCAAACTCAGGGGATATGCATGCAGCTGCAGAAAGATGTATGGGAACAAACATGCACCTCTCCCTCTCAGATAAACACAACAAAGAGACACAAAAGCAGTCCAATCCTCAACTCTCCCACCCCAAATCCTTAAAATCTCTGTCTGTAAAAAACCAAACCAAGCCAGCAGCCCCTCTCAGGTTTGTTTAAAATAAACCTGTCTGTGTTAACTGTAAAGCCACCCTTCATGTTTCTATTCTTTCTTTAATTCTTACAGTTTCTATAAGAAAACCAAGGAAAATATCTTAATGGCATTAGATTATATAAAGATCTATTTATAAGCACACAAAAAATACTAATAGGAGATGAACTTTATCAACATTAAACATCAAGTGCTTCTGTTCCTCCAAAGACATAATTGAAGAATAGAAATTCAAGCCACACCTTGGAAGAAGATGTTTACAATGCTCCTATCTGACAAAGAACTCATATCCTGTATATTTATTGATAAGAAAATTCCAAAGAAACATGACAAACGTCTTGACTAGATTTATTACAAAGACAGCATTTAAATGACCAATAAACATATCAACTAATGCTAAATTTAATTAATCACTAAGGAGGTGCAAATTAAAATCCCAATGTAATACTACTCCAGACTCATTCATATTGCAAAAATGAAAAAGGCTGACACCAAGTGTTGACAAGGGTGTGGAACAACTGAGGGTGAGAATATAAATGATTAGAAACATTTTGGAAAATAGTTTGGCAATATCTGCTAATGTTTAGCATCTGCATACTGTTTGAAGCAGCAAATCTCCTCCCAGGTGTAAATGTAACAGAAATGTGTACCCATGTACACTGAAAGACAAGTTAGATAATGTTTATAACAGCACTATTTATAATAGCCTCAAACTGAAAACAATGTAAACATAAGGAGAATGAATAAATACACCTATTAGTCAGAGTGAAAGTGAACACAACTATCACTGAGCAACATAACAGGGAATAATCACAAAAACAAAGTGTTGAGCAAAGGAAGCCAATAACAAAAGAGTTCCTACTGTATAAGTACATGTAAAGTTGTAAGTGTTTTTTTTTAAATAAGCAAAATTAACCAGTATAGTAATTTATTTGCTGGCTTGCAAAAGGGAAAGGAGCTGGAAATGAATATGACAAAAGCATCTGTGGTGTTGATATTATACTATGTTTTGATCTTTATCTTACTACAAGGATATATTCACTTTGCTAACATCATAGAGGTGTATGACTTGATTTAAGCACTTTTTGTATGTATATTTCATTAAAATATTATATAAATTTCGTGTCTTTTAAAATACTTTCTTTTTATTTCTCATATTAACGTGTTTTTTGTAGATATACATTTTATTGATGTTTTGAAAGTGAAATTTTAAGATATTTAAATTCTCATCTCAAGATTTTCTTTTTTTCTTGTTTTCTTAAAATTTGTTTATTGTTATAATTCCTTTTGTAGAAGATATATCATGTATGTGTTGATTCATGGTTTTTATTTCTATCTAAAGTGAATCATTGGGAAGAATGGTAATGCACTCAGTACAAGGCAAAGCTTACTTACCTGTAACATTGGTCTAGGGCAACTGAACAGCTAACAAGCCATTACGCTGGTGTTTACATAAAGAACACAATTAAGAAAACTTCACTTACATGAATTGCTCTGTTTCTCCTAAAATAGTGTATTGAATTTATTTTTAAAATAATTAATTTTGTTTTTTTCTTTGTTCAAGATTAGTGCTTAGAGACAGACTGTTTTCTGCTACAGTTGATATTGAATGTTGGTTGCCTGTCTGGATATAGACCATGTAGACAAGGGATTCTTGAATACTGCTGCAATGGAATCCCTAATGTTTAGTCCTACATCTTATGCTTACATCCTATCCTGTCCTTCATCCTTAAACTTGTCTGGAATTCTTTCAAGGAGAGGAATTCCCTCTTTGGTTAAAATCTTCCTGCATGCATTCTCACTTGTGAAAATTTAATTTGCTACTTTAGTCACTGTACTTTCATTTATATTCACCTTCCAGAAAATATATGAAATATTTCATTTTATGATCATCCATTCCCCATGGTCTTCATTGTCGTGAGTTTATAACCTTAAACACCTTTCATTTTCGTTTTATTTGTATCTTTGCATAAAGTAGATCCATGTATACACTTTATTTGTGATCTTGAATCACAAGACTTATAGATAACATTTTTAAACATGAGTGTTTGTGTTTGTGTGTGTGTGTGTTACAGCTGAAACACACACACACACACAAAGAATTTACATATAAATAAAGAATATGGAAAGTTATATATAAAAATAAAGTTATATGTATTTTGTATATTTATGTATATATTACCATGTTATATTAAAATATAATCCTGGAGGGACCATACCATACAATTGTCTATAACCTATATTGGCTTTAATGTAAAAAGTACTTGATAAAATTGATTAATTTGAATTTAAATGCTTGTAGTTCTTGAGTTGAAAACACCAGGAAGGCACTTGCAAAATTACTTCTGTAGCTAAATACAGCTCATATCTGTATGTACTGAAAGCCCTTATGGATGATGTATTATCGGTATGTTCCTTCTCTCATCAAGAGAGTAAGAGTAGGGATAGAGTTATCAACAGATAAAATGCGGCTAGAGTTAGGTCATGGTGTACTGGAGTATTAGAGTCTCATCCACAATGGAAGATGCTAAACTTTGAGTACAGAGATAATCAAGAAATTATAATATGGGGGCTAGATCAGAAAACAGGGCAAGATCTACCAAGGGCCTGAAGGGTGTTCAAGCAAGATTTTGAAACCAAAGGAAATAGATCCAATATCAAGATCCATATTGGAAGGCCAATTGTTATGAGTTTTGGATATTAGCTTGCTTTAAAATTTCTTTTAACAACTCAATAGAGAAAATAATTTAAAGGGCTAGCTAGAGGAAAGGCAGTGTTATACATATGGGCATACTGAAATTGATCCATGTGTCATATTCATTGGTTTAAAATACATATTTAGAATGGTGAGTTATAAAATATTTGAAAAAAGATTGATTCTGGATGCTGATTTTTTTCTACATATTTAGGTCTTAAAATTTTATGTGATGGAGTTCTACCTGGTTTCATTTCATAAGTGTTCAAATGCCTTGTGCATTATCCTGTCCTTAAAGAGCAGGAGTGTAGACAGGGAATGAAGAATTGTCTTTAAAATATACAGACTTGGATTTGAGTCCTTTGTTTGATATTAGCTCTGTAATCATTGTCAATACTGACTTGTTTCCTTACTTAGTTATAATATTATATGGTTAAAATTATACTCTAAAAATATTTCTGATTTAAGTATTCCCGTAGTATGTTACCTAATATAGTTTAAATCAGTTAAAGAAATGTTTATTATGCACGTCTATCTCCTAGAACTTATTTTAAAGACTGGTAGGTTTTGAGCTGTTTTATTTTTTGTATCGGTTTTATGTTCACGTCTCCTAAAAATAAAATTCATTTTGACTTCCTAACACACTTTGAATCCTTGAGTATTTACAGTACAGCTAATTTAACATCTGCATTTTTCATCCCTTTAGGACAGATGAATTTATAAAATAATTATAAACATTCAATGAGGGTATAGTTCAAAAAGGCACATAGGATTTGAGAATTTATATTTCTTTGAACAATTTGTGCAGCAAGATTAAACTCATTAGGAAAGAAACTGAACAAATGATATGAATCAGAATAGTTTAGTACATTAAAAACATTACATGATCAAAGCAGAAAACATTATTTTATTCATCTATCTACTTATAAATATTTACAACAGGAGAAAATGTATTCTATAAGAATCATTTAAATATATGTTTGAATATTTAAGAACTTTTATATGCCATTCCAACTTTGAAATTTTAAAATTTTGATTGTTAATGACAGAGTTTCCAGTGTTTCTTTAAAAAGTCTTGGCCAGTATCTCACACCTGTAATCCCAGCACTTTGGAAGGCTGAGGAGGGCAGATCACTTGAGCCCAGGAGTCCAAGACTGGCCTGGGCATATTGTGGGACCCTTCCACAAAATATACAAAAATTAGCCAAATGTGGTAATACATGTCTGTAGTACCAGCTACTAGGGAGGCTTAGATGGGAGGATTGCATGAGCATGGGAGGTTGGTGCTGCAGTGAGCTGTGATTTCACCACTGATCTATAGCCTGGATGACAGAGGGAGACCCTGTCTCAAAAAAAAAAAGGAATTAATTTAATTTAAAAATGAAGAAAAAAGGGCCGGGCATGGTGGCTCATGCCTATAATTCCAGCACTTTGGGAGGCCGAGGCGGGTGGATCACGAGGTCAAGAAATCAAGACCATCCTGGTCAACATGGTGAAACCCCATCTCTACTAAAGATAAAAAAAATTAGCTGGGCATGGTGGCGCCTGCCTGTAATCCCAGCTACTCAGGAGGCTGAGGCAGGAGAATCACCTGAACCCAGGAGGCGGAGGTTGCAGTGAGCCGAGATCCCGCCATTGCACTCCAGCCTGGGTAACAAGAGCGAAACTCCGTCTCAAAAAAATAAATAAATAAATAAAAATAAAATGTCTTTATTCCTTAAGCACTTGAAGTTTGCTCTTTAAAGATGCTGTATGATGATTAATTCGGCTGTCAAGAATTCATATTTTTGAAAATAAAATTATTAATATCAATGTTTATTTAATAAACAAGGAGATGACTTTAAAATGTAACATCCCCTGGGTGTCTTGTTTGCTGTAAGCACTTTTCTTTGTGTATAAAATGTATTTGGTTACGAGTTTTATCACAAGGTTGCTAAAATATTCAATTAGCAATTTTGATAGATTAAATGCACTTAAATAATATAAATAATTTAATCAAATGCTTTCATTTTGACCTAGGTATAAACTAGAAAGAAAAGCTTAGTAAAAATCATAATAAATATTAAAAAGGTTGGATATAACCTTGTACTCAAATCTTGCCACTTAGAGGAATTATGTTAAATTCAAGAGTGTTAAAAAGATTAAATTAATATACATAGTTTCAGAAATATTTTGATCTTATCTACACAATACCATGTTTTTATTTTGATAAAATAAAATTGACAATTTAAAAATTTTATATCACAAAATATGAATACATTATTTGTAGTAGAAGAAGAGTGTAAAGGAAATAATAGTAATAGAAGTTGAAAACCCTAATTTTTTTCTGAGCTTTGCCACTAATATGTTTTATAAGATTCTCATTTATCATGTCTAAAGTAGAGATTATATACTTTCATTTTAAAAATTCAATAAGTGGTTTAATTACCTTTTGATTTTAGTTTTTTAAAAGTTGACATGGCACGTTTCAGTGGAGTATATGAACATGGTACATTTAGGGGGAGTACAACATGATGTTTTAATGTATATATATGTATACTTTAAATATATATATATACATATGCATGCTTTAAATATATATGTAAATATATATACTTTAAATACCTATGTGTATAGTGGAATAGTTACATCTAGCTAATTAACAAATGCTTACCTCACATAGTTATCATTTTTGTGGTGACAGCACGTAGCATCCACTTTTTTACATTTTTCAACAATATAATATATATTCCTTTACTATAGTCGCCTTGCTTTACAATATATCTCTTGAAATCAATTACTCCTATAAACTGTAATTATACATGCTTTAACCAACATCTCCCCATAACGTCTCTTCCCTGTAACCATGAGTCTCTGGTAACTACTATTATACTCTCCTTCTACTTCTACTTTTTTGGCTCCCACATATAAGTGATATCATATAGTATTTGACTTTCTGTGCCTGGCTTATTTCTGTTAATATGATGTCCTCCAGGTTAATTTAGGTTGTCACAAATGACAGGATTTGTGTGTGTGTGTGTGTGTGTGTGTGTGTGTGTGTGTGTGTGTGTGGCTGAATAGTATCCCATTGTGTATTTATACCACATTTTTTTTATCTATTTATCTTTTGAGGAGCACAGGTTAATTCTATAGATTGGCTACTGTGAACAGTACTACAATAAACATGAAACTGTAAACATCTCTTTGGTGTATTCATTTTATTTCCTCTGGATGTATACACAGAAGTGAAACTGCTGGATTGTATGGTAGTTCTATTTTTAATTTTTAAAGAAACTTCCTGAGGTGGGTGGATCACTTGAGGTGAGGAGTTCAAGACCAGCCTAGCCAAAATGGTGAAATCTAGTCTTTACTAAAAATACAAAAATTAGCCTGACATCATAGCACAGGCCTGTAATCCCAGCTACTCAGGAAACTGGGACAGTAGAATCACTTGAACCTGGGAGGTGGAGGCTGCAGTGAGCCGAGATTGTGGCACTGCACTCCAGCCTGGGCAACAAAGTGAGACTCAGTCCTAAAAAAAACAAAAAAATTAGGTAACTGCCGTACTGTTTTCCTTAATGGCTATACTAATTTCCATTCCCACCAACAGAACACTGTGTCAGTGTTGCCTTTTTTCCACATATTCACAAATGCTTCTCTTTTGCATTTTCGATAATAACCATTTTAACTGGGGTGAGGTGATTTCTCATTGCAGGTGTGATTTGCAGTTCCCCGATGTTTAGTGAGGTTGAGCATTTCTTCTCTATATTTTTTTTTTGTATTTTAAAAATTTTAATTTTTAATTGTGGTAAAATACACATGAAAGTGACCATTTGGACCATTTGTTTCTTAAGCACTTAATTTTTTTTTTTTAATTTTTATTGCATTTTAGGTTTTGGGGTACAATTTATTCATCATTTGTATGTCTTCTTTTGAGAAATGTCTGTTCAGGCCCTTTGTCTCTTTTGAAATTAAGTTATTTAATGTTTCTTTTATTGTTATTTGAGTTCCTTATATGCTTTGGATACTAAGTCCTTGTCAAATGTATAATTCACCAATATTTTCTCCCAATCTGTAGACTTTCTCTTAATTCTGTTGACTCTGTCCTTTGCTGTGCAGAAGGAATGTACCTCAACACAATAGAAGCCTGTAAGATCATCAAAAAGCTAATGTCATACTGAACAAGGAAATGTTAAAAGATTTCTCTAAGTTTGGCATAAGACAAGAATGCCAACTTCTATCGATTATATTCAGCATGGTACTGGTAGTTCTAGTCAGAGCAACAGAGCAATGAGGCAAAGAGAAAGAAATAAAAGGCATCACAATTGAAAGGAGCAAGTTAAATTGTCTCTGTCATTATTGCAGACGACATAATCTTATTTACAGAAAACCCTAATGACTCTGCCAAAAAACTGTTAGAACTAATAAATTCAGGCCAGGCAAAGTGGCTTATTCCTGTAATCCCAGCCCTTTGGGAAGCCAAGGTGGGTGGATCACAAGGTCAGGAGTTTGAGACCAGCCTGAGCGACATGGTGAAACCCCATCTCTACTAAAAATACAAACATTATCCAGGAGTAGTGGCCTGCACTTATAATCCCAGCTACTCAGGAGGCTGAGGCAGGAGAATTGCTGGAACCTGGAGGTGGAGGTTACAGTGAGCCAAGATCATGCCACTTTACTCCAACCTGGGCTAGACTGTCTCAAACAAACAAATGAAAAACTAACAAATTCAGTAAAGTAGCAGGATACAAACCCAACATACAAAAAGCAGTGAAATTTCTATATGGTGAAATACTTGAAAAAGAAATTAAGAAAACAATCTCATTTACAATATCTTTTAAAAATAAAACCTCTAGGAATTCATTTAACAACAACAACAACAAAAAAGAGCTATCTCCACAAGGAAAGCTATAAAACACTGATGAAAGAAATGAAAAAGGACACAAATAAATGGGAAGATACACTGTCTTCATGGATTGAAAAATTAGTATTGTTAAAATGCCTGTGCTACCCAAAGTGATCTTACAGTTCAATCTAATCCCTATCAAAATATCAGTGACATTCTTCATGGAAATAGGAAAGCAAATTCTAAAATTTATATGGAATCATGAAAATCACAAATAGCAACATCAGTCTTAATCAAAAAGAACAAAGCTGGAGGTGTCAACATAACCCGACTTCAAAACATACTTTAAAGCATTAGTAACCAAATCAGATGATACTGACATAAAAACAGACACATAGACCAATGGAACAGAGCAGAGATCCCTGAAATACAGCCACACATTTATAGCCAATTGATTTTTGACAAAGGTGCCAGTACACACACTGGGAAAAGGACAATCTTTTCAGTACATGGTGTTGGGAAAAATTAATATCCACATTCAGAAAAATAAAATTGTACTCTTTTTTCTAAACATATACGAAAACCAACTCAAAATGAATTAAAGACTTAAATATATGACCAGAAACTGAAACGACTAGAAAAAAACATATGGGAAGTGCTTAATAACATTAGAATGGGGAAGAAATTTTTTTTGGATAATAATTTTAAAGTGCAGGCAACAAATGCAAAAACAAACAAATGAGATTACATCAAATTATAAAGCTTCTGCACAGTAAAGTTATCTTCATTTTTAACAAACACTTGAGTGATCTAATTCTAAAATAGATTTTCTGTGAACCATGTGTTGAATAATACTGAATTAGGTGATGCCTGAGGCTATTTCGAAGTTCTGAAGTTCTATCAATTGACAATGTTCTGTGATCAGAATATGGAGAGATATTTGCAACATAACATAAAAACCATATAATGAACTTTACTACTCATTTGCAGGGGAAAAGAATATCACAGCTGTCTTGCTGGTAAATTCTTTTCATCTACATATAAAATAGAAAAAGGAAAATTGAATCACATGGATAATTCAGTCAAAAAATGCCCTTAAATACTATTTTTAAAGAAGAGAGCAGAATTTTTTATATTTAAATAATCCTAACATCTAATAGCTTTTTAGCACGTTGTTACCCACCAGGACTATACTTAATGAATAAAAGATGAATGATTGAAGTGGTGGAAAAATTATCAATGACTGGGCGCAGTGGCTCACATCTGTAATCCCAGCACTTAAGGAGACCAATTGGGGATTACAGGGTGAGCCCAGGAGCTCCAGACCAGTCTGGGCAACATAGGAATATCCCATCTCTACAAAAACAAAAAATTAAAACTTACACAGGTATAGTGGCACATTCCTATGGTCCCAGGAACTCAGAAGGCTGAGGTGGGAGGATCACTTGGGTCTAGGAGGTTGAGGCTGCAGTGAGCCACTGAACTCCAAGCTATGACAGAGCAAGACCTTGTCTTAAACAAACAAACAAACAGAACAAAAAACAAAAGATATATGAGGTAAAATTGTAATTGCTTTTTTTAAAGAAATTAATCTATTTGCTTTTCATGAATCAATAAAAAAATCAAATGATAACAAAAATAAAAATATTTTTACTCATTACCACAAATACATAGAAATATATTCTGATTAAACTTTTCTGACCAACACTTCAAATTTGGAGAGAAATTTCAAAATCATTTTTTTAAACAGATTTACATAACAACATAAATGAAGCTGACATTGTTTACTAAATGTTAATTTTTAAATAAAGCTTTAATAAAAAGAAAGCTAGAAAACCTACAAGATTGTCTCTTGTCCCACACATATCATAAATAATTTTGTTTGTATGTTAAATATAAACAGAATTATGATTGCACTTTGTCTTTTCATTTTATTTTCCTGTACTTAAAATGCTTAATTTACCATATATTTACTCCTATGTATACATGAGGTAAAAGGGGGAAAAATATTGCTTTCTTTCTTGCTATTTCCATTTTAATGATTTGTTCATACAGACAGAAAGGTGCTTGTATATAATTTGTGTGATACAATATAAACAAACATGTCCATAAAGGCAAATGATTATTTTGCATAAAAATATTCAATGTATTAGTTATGAAGAAAATATAAATATATTTTTGAGATGGAGTTTCACTCTGTCTCCCAGCAGGCTGGATCACAATGATGCAATCTCGACTCACTGCAACCTTCAGCTGCCAAATTCATACTATTCTGCTGCCTCAGCCTCCAGAGTAACTGGGATTACAGGTATGTGCCACCACACCCAGCTAATTTTTTGTATTTTTAGTAGAGATGGGGTTTCATCATGTTGGCCAGGCTGGTCTTGAACACCTGACCTCAGGTGATCCACCCACCCCATCCTCCCAAAGTGCTGGAATTACAGGTGTGAGGCACTGCACCTAACCAGAAAACACAAATGTATAAAAAATGTGTTTCCACCACCCATTCATCAGAATGACTAAAGTTTAAGAAGTTGATAACACTAAATGTTGAGAAGAATGTGAAATAATTTGAATGTGTGTACATATTTGGTAAAATGATACAGTCATTTTAGAAAGATCTGAAGGTTTATAACAGAAATAAATATACAGTTTACCCTTGAACACCATGGGTTTTAAATGCGAGGTTCCACTTACATGTGAATGTTTTTCAATCAAATGGATTGAAAATACAGTATCAACAGGATGTGAAACCCGTGTATATGGAGAGACAATATATGCAGGACCAACTGTGGACTCGAATGTGTGGGGATTTTTGGTATATGCAAGGGTCCTGGAATGAATTTCAAGTATGCTAGGAGGCGATTGTATTCTTTCCCTGTAACCTAGCTTTCCCACTTCTAGGTGTTTACCAAATAGAAATAAGAACATGTTTCCAAAACACTTGTACAAGACTATTTATTCATAGCAATTTTATTCATAGCAGTTAGGAATTGAAAAGTTAAAAAATAATAGATGTTGCCATAGATGTGGTGAAAAGGGAACACTTTTACACTACTGGTGGGAATGTAAACTAGTACAACCACTATGTAAAACAGTATGGAGAGTCCTTAAAGAATTAAAAGTAGACCTACCATTTGATCCAGCAATCCCACCACTGGGGATCTACCTAAAGGAAAAAAAAAATTCATTATATGAAAGACACATGCACAAGCATGTTTATAGCAGCACAGTTCACAATTGCAAAAATATGGACCCAACCTAAGTGCCAATCAACCAATGAGTTGATAAAGAAAAGATGGTATATATACACCACAGAATGCTAGAGCATATTTTGAGCCTGTTGGTGTTGCTAAATGTAAGATGGGTCTCTGGAAGACAGCAGATGGCGAGGCCTTATCTTTTTATCCAGATTACCCATCTATGCAATTTAAGTGGGAGCATTTAGCGCATTTACATTGAAGGTTAGTATTGATATTGAATTTACTAGTGTAATGGAGTGTGACTTATTTATCCCCCATCTCCAGCAGCTGAATTGATCAGTATCAGTATGAGTTTTTACCAATCCTAAAAAATGCAAGACATTTTAAATTACATTAACTTACCAACTTTAGAATATAGCAACTCACTTACAAGTTTCAAATATGAGGGTAGTTTGAAAAAGTCATGAATATGCTCATATATTTCTTGTAAATAGCATTGTTTATGCACATCTATTAGTTAAGAAAACTGAATTTACCTCTTGTTATGTTGATTCTTATCTATATTAAAATGAGTAGGTGCTCAGAACATCCATATGTTAACTTTTTCTATTTCTCTTCTTAACTTACACTCACCTAATTCGTTAGAAAAAAATATATTAAAAGATGAACATAGAGTTAAAAAACTGAACATAGAGTTAAAAAATACTTCCAACATGGGGTTTTGCTTCACTCATCAATTTCAGAGCTGAATAGGAGAAAATATGTGACAACTAAAATTTTTAACTAAAAGGAATGTCCTAATAGACATTTAAATAAAATTTATATACAATGGTGGGGATCTCAATCAATGTAGATGGGGAAACATCTCAGTAAATGAAGAATTTGAGTTGGCATTTGTGTAGTAGTTTGAGAACTTTGTATCTGAAATTTAATTGAGTAACATAAATAATTATGAGCGATATCAGAATGAAAAGAAAAAATACTGTAATTTTACTGAAGAAGGCAGTAAGTGCTAAATGTTTTATCTAATATGTTAAAACTGATACAGAGTAAAAATAAGAAACTGAACACTTAACACTACAATTGTCATGCTCTAGTATTTCCATACAAACCATACACAGAGTATTGAGACAAGCACACATCCACACAGAATTTTAACACTATGCAGAAATCTGTACATATAGAGATCTCCTAAGAGCTTTAAAGTGACTTAGAACAGTTCTTTATTTTATTCTCTGTAGTCGAACTCCAGCTTTTGTTTACCAAGGAAATCCAATGAGTGATTTTGGGATACATGGGTATTTATAAGATTTTTTCATTCTATGAGATATTTCAAGTGGTTTTATTGCTGGCATATCATTTCAAGTTCACAGTATAATTAAAAGAGTTTATGTCTTAGATAAAGACAAAAGATCAAAAGATGATTGCCCACACTGCAGTCAAAACAGAAGTTAGAATCACAACACTTTTCACATGTCTCAAAACCACTACCTTAGACTGATTCTAAACCGGAAACCATCTAAGGCTTAAGTTAAAATTTGCAGTTTTAATAAAAATTAATGCATACATATTTTACAAATATATTTAAAATAAATTTATGTTTTACTAAATTGGTATGTTTTTATTTTATAACTATAAGAAATATATCCATATTCAATAATCAATAAGAAAATAATTTATAATAATACATACCAGTTCTGCAAACTTGGGATTATGCTCTATACAGGTTATTAGTGGATCTCTATAGGACTGAGATCCAAGAAAACGAAAGACAACTTTCTAAATCGGCATAGTAAGGAGTCGTGATTTTGTCATTGTGGACTCATCATCACCATTTGAGGTTGTTTGGGAGGTGGTAACTCAGGCATACAGAGATAAGTATCCAAGTATGCTCTTATTATTGTGTACTCTGTATTGATTGCTTACATGGCCTGAAATGAAATGGATTATGAGAACTAACATTGGCATATTTGCCTGGCTGCTTGAGTGACTCAGATTAGGTTATTCAGCAGGAATACTCTGGCAGGAGGGAGCTCTAGGTCAATAGCCTAAAATTCAAACATAAGGACTCTCTCTAAATGGAAAAATGCTTTCAGAGAAAAGAGAAGAGATATCACCAATATATTACTTGTTTTACAAGGATTGAAGAATTAAAAACGAGTAGTAATTTAGCATACAGTTATCCATTGCAAAAGTTATTTCTGTAATCATTTTATAGCCACTTGCATTCTCGCTCTACCCCTATTTTGTTCTCTTTTTCAGCGTGAGCTTGGGCTTTAAAAGAATTCTACCCATTTTCTTCCAGGCTTTGATACATTCATTCTGAAAAACATCACATCGAATTGCTCAAGCCAGGCCCACCCATGAGTGTACATAGCGTTTTCATTGTCAATATAATTCCGGCGACCACGTGAATTAGTGAAGTCACATTCTCTGGCTGGATGTGTAGAGACCCTTTAAAATATAATATTCTCTGCAGTGTGTTTCTGTGGCAATCTACATTTTCTGAAGAAAATTTGCATCCTTATCAACTGCTCTATGTTTTTTAAACACATGCAATATTACACTTGAATAACAGCTGGCTTAAGAGCTATACAAGAACCTCCATGGTAACTATATTGGTGAAAAAATATTTCAGTAATATTTTTATAAATCTGTTGCTTCAGTTTATATAGACTTCTGTAAATAGGTGACTCTATGGAAGTAGAATATCATGAGGATTTAGAGGGTAAACACTTTAATATTCTTGTGGGAGGAGTGATGTTTGGGAAGTAGGCTGGCAGTATGTTTACACGTTGGTTAAGGTAATCTAAAGTTATGCCTCTATATGGAAGACAGGTCTGGTCCACTTTTTGTTGTTATGAGGTGTCCACATCGTGGAACTCAGGTTTACAAGTCAGTGCACCTTTCATGGTTGTAACATTTATGGCAAATATGTAGTCAAATTCAATCCTATTAGCACTTACACAAGGCTAGCTTCAAATCCAAACCCAAAAACATCAGACTGGGTTACAACAAGGTGTTTTATTGTTATTGTTGTTGTTTTTGGAGAAGGATGTCCTAGTGTTTATTAATTGTATACCAATGTTCTGAATCAACAGGAAAGGTGGGAGTTGCTATGCTGACTGGGGTGATTAATGTTGACTACCAAATGAAATAGACAACTACTCCACAATGGAGTAAAGAAGAGTATGTTCTTTTCTTCTAATCAGGCCTCCAACCAGTTAGATGAGGCCCACCCACTTGGGGGAGGGCAATCCGCTTTACCACTGTTTCAAGTATTTACTGTATTTTTAAAAAATTTAATCTACAAAAAGACACCATGAGGTGGACAATATTAGATCTATATATTATGTATAAGGAAATTTGAGTCAGGGAGGTTAAGAAAAAACAAGTTGCAAATTAACAGGAATAGGCAAAGAACTGGGACTTTGGTCCATCTGCCTCTAGAATCCAGTTTCCTGCCATTGTATCAAGCTATTTGAATTCATCTGGGTTATCTGGAGAAACAGAACCAATAGTAGATATATTTATAAAGATATTTATTTATGTATGTATTTTTGAGAGTCTCGCTCTGTTGCCAAGCTGGAGTGCAATGGTGCGATCTTGACTCACTGCAACTTCCAACTCTGTGGTTCAAGCAATTCTCCTGCCTCAGCCTTTCGAGTAGCTGGGATTACAGGCAAATGCCACCACACCCAGCTATTCTTTTTATTTTTAGTAGCAATGGGGTTTCATAATGATGGTCAGGATGGTCTTGATGACCTCGTGATCCACCTGCCTCAGCCTCCCAAAGTGCTAGAATTACAGGCATGAGCCACTGCACCGAGCCAAGATATTTATTTATTTATTTTTAAATTTTATTTATTTATTTTTTTTGAGACGGGGTTTCACTCTTGTTACCCAGGCTGGAGTGCAATGGCACGATCTCGGCTCACTGCAACCTCTGCCTCCTGGGTTCAGGCAATTCTCCTGCCTCAGCCTCCTGAGTAGCTGGGATTACAGGCACGCGCTACCATGCCCAGCTAATTCTTTGTATCTTTAGTAGAGACGGGGTTTCACCATGTTGACCAGGATGGTCTCGATCTCTTGACCTTGTGATCCACCCGCCTCGGCCTCCCAAAGTGCTGGGATTACAGGCAGCCTCCCAAAGTGCTGGGATTATAGGCGTGAGCCACTGCGTCCGGCCCCAAGATATTTATTAAAAGGAATTGGCTCATGCAATTATGGAGACTGAGAAAATCCCAAGATGTACAGTTGGCAAGCTGGAGACTCAGGAGAGCTGATGATACAGTTCCAGTTCAAGTTTAAGTCTGAAGGCAGAAGACTAACATTCTTGTTCCAGCACAGTGAGACAGAAAGAGATAATTTTTTCTTCCTCAGCCTTTTTGTTGTTTTGTTCTAATCAGGCCTTCAACTAATTACATGAGGTCAACCCACTTGGGGGAGGGTAATTTGCTTTACTCAGGCTACCAATTGTTCATCTTATCCAGAATCACTGTCATAGACACACAGAGAATAATGTTTAACCAAATATCTGGGCACCAGGTGACCCAGTCAAGTTGACACACAAAATAAAATAGTACATGTCCTTTCTTCATCTAGCTGACACCCATAAGTACTTCCTTAAACCATACTTAATGCCCAAATTTAAAAAAAGGTCATTATTTCTTCTAAATGGTATGAATATCCTGCATACCACTGAAAGTGCAATAACCTTCCCATCAGGACAGTGGGTAAAGTTGTTGAGTGACATTTATTCTTCTTGACATCTTGTAACTTAAATACTACCATGTAAATCAGTAAGTACCGTGATATGAAGTCAATACAGCTTATGTTACATGATAAAGGAATAAGAGAGGGCAAAAAACAAAGATTGCACATGTATATACACAAACACACATATTTTAACAAAACAGGAAGATACTCCTGATAATATTGCCTTTGTATCCAAAACTTGTCATATGATCATAGCTGGAATTTATAACTACCTTCTTCCACTACCTATTCTGTATTATTTTGTGTCCAGCAAGTGCCTTAGCTGGTTGTGTTTCTTTCCTTGAAGATGTGACCCAAACTTTCATTCCTGAAGGATCCAGGCCATTGGTATTCCTGCTATCACAGGGCGCAGACATTCCCACCTTTTCTGCTGATGTAGAGCATGGGGAGTTGAGAGTGATCAGGAGGCAGTCTTAAATTCGGTTTAGGGGAATCATTGTATCTTGGGGTGGAAGCATTCCTCCCCTTAAAACCAAAACCTCTAGACGATCAAAGCACAAGTTCACGGGAACAGGAAGCAAAAACTTTGCTTGTGGGTAACCAGGGGGAGCAGTGAGGAGGAGTGCCACTCCCATTTCCACTATTTGATTTCTAGACCTATGAATTCTGGCAACAGAAAAAATAGCACCATATATTTGGACACTGATTCAGAGCATATACAGCATTCTAGAGAAGCTTGCCCCAGTTATCTAAATATTGCCACCTAGCTGATGCTGTAACTGACCATTCAAAAGGCCATTCTACTATTCTATCAAGCCAGCATTTTTAGGATGGTTGAAAACATGATGAGATCAGAGAATTTCGTGAACATGGACCCACTACTACACTTTTTGCTGTAAAGTGAGTTTCTTGATCTGAAACAATGCGGTACAAAACACCATAACACCCTATGCAAGAATACATAGCATGCCCCAACCTGCAAGAAAACTGAAATACATCAGTGACCAATGTAGATGGTTGTAGATTTGAGGTTTCAAGTATCTGTTAAGGCATGAGGCAAATTATAAGTGGATTTTAAGCAGTGGTATGCTGGGAAATATTTAAAAGTTGGTTTCTGGGAGAAGAAAAAATCAATATACCAAACCTTGCTTTGTAATGTTTTGTAATTTTAATGGTTTAAATACTCTTTCTGTGACTGATTCCAAGCTACCAAGTATTTATTATTAAATGAGAATCTGGAAAGGGATTTTTGTAGAGCAGTATGTTATGTGGTATTTCAACCATACAGGTACAATAGCCATAATTAATCTCAAAACAATAATAATGTAGGTAATAGTAAATACTAAATAATAAATTTCAAGTAAAATGTAGTAAAATAAATGGAAAGTGATTCTAGTATTTATTCCCTATGATATTATTATAATCTACTTCACTATACATTTATATAATTTAATATTTAGAAATAGCTGTATTTAACATCCACTACACAAAATTGTTTTTAAATTTAACAACTGGTTCATCCAGGTATAAGCCTTCTCCAACATATCACTGAATAAATGATGGTTTTATATTAATGCAGAATAGATGATCTAGTTTTACCTCAGCAAATATAATGGCCACATTATGTTGAGGAAATTATCTGAATGGAAATGCAAATGACCCTTGAGAAAATAAAACTAATTTATGATCTCCTGTGATCATTTCATAGGCTCTTGTGCGTAAATATTTAGGTAGCTTATCATGGGTGGTAGAATGCCAAGTTCTCATTAGAACATCACAGGACATCAATATCGTTACAGAAGAATTTTTTCTTTTTCCTTACTTCTCCATCCCTTCTTCACAATTATCCCTTTGATTCTCTAACCCTGTGTATCAAAAGTTGCTAACTGGAAAGTGAACTTCTTTGGAGGCAGGACATATGAAGTTTCAGCTTGGCGCTTCCACTAACTCCAAGTAAAAACTTGAGTAAAATGCAATCTTTCTAAGACTGGCTTTGCTGAATTAAGAGAAAGCACTCACCAGATTAACCAGATGATCTCTAAAGTCTCCTAGTCTTAATACTGTGTGATAAATATCTCTCAGAATATTTATTTGGATGATCAGATTGACTATTAAAATAGAAGTTGAACATAGGCCATCAATCAGATGAATAATCACACTCCACTTTTAAAAAAATTGTCTGGATAGGTAGATCAGATCAAATATTTAGGAATTAAAATTTGATTTGTATTGCTCTGGATATAGTTAAGCAAACTGAACATCAGGATACAACCTAAGTGAGTTCCTATACATATTGTGTGCAGTAATTCCCTTTTTGGTTAATGGTAAGCACATTTCCCTGGCAGTCTATAGAGAATTTGGATGGAATAAAAGTTTGAAAAATACATCTGAATGACATTTAAGTTAAAATGCATTCTCTTAGGCTGCAGGTGGTCACTAACATTAATGAAATATAGGCCACACTTGCTCATCGAATCTTAGCAAATATTATAGTAAATCCTTAGTAAATTCCACCAGCATTTAAGCAAGCAAGAAGAAAATTTGTCCCTTAAATTATATGATTGGATAGCCTGGAAATATCTAATTAGTTTTGAAAATATTATTTCTAAAGATTTAATTTCTTAGTCTCTATGATTGAAATCCAATTTAATAGAAAACATTTTTTCAGCAAAAATTGAAATTAGTCTTAATGAATACATCTCAAAATAGTGAAACAACACATGCAAGGGCAAAACAAAAAATGTTCCCTTTTTCGGAAATGTGTTGGAGTATTGTTATTTATAGCGCTTTGGGAAATAAATAAATTGGTTTATCTACTGTAGGTCACATATGAAAAACTGCTCACTTGTGAAGCACAGTAATCTCAAAACTCATGAGTATAGTTGTTTTAACATAGTCACAAAAGGCCAAACTAAATATAAAGTTAGTTTCCAATATCTCCCAGTAAACCTTGTACTAAACCATGTTTACAAATTGGAGTCTGAAGTTACCGGTTGACATTTTCTTTGTGATATTATTCAATCCAGTTAGTCTAATCTATCTGCTTACCCATTTATCTGCAATACAAGGCTAGGTACTTCAAGAGATAAAAAGCTGTCCTCAAGTTTTTAATCTATTTTTTTTAAATGATGACACAGTAGACATAGTGTAACTAGAAAATGTAGCTGCTTGGTAGCTAGGTGACTTTGGGACAATTAAACATTGTAAACAACAATTTCCCAGCCTTAAAATAAGTATACTTATATTATGTAAATTGTTTATTTGATATTAAAATTAGGTGAGAAAATATATTAAAAAGATGTTTAGAACAAACTTGGAATATAGAAAGCTCTTGTGTTATTAGAATACTGTTAACATATATGTCACATATAAAGTGTGAGCAACTTGATATGAATATCAAAGTAGTAAGAGATCACAACCAATTAGGTGTATCTTAGCAAAGGTCTTTGGTTTGGACTTTAAATGATGAAAATAATTTTTATAGCAGATATTTAGATTTGAATAACAATATGGTATGGCTCTGTCTCCACACAAATCTCATCTTGAATTGTAGCTCACATAATTTCCACATGTTGTAGAAGGGACCCAGTGGGAGATAAGGGAATTATGGGGGCAGTTTCCCCCATGCTGTTCTCATAATAGTGCAAAGGTCTCAAGAGATCTAACAGTTAATAAGGGGTTTTCCCTTTCACTTGGTTCTCATTCTCTCTTGCCTGCCGCCATGCAAGATCTGACGTTGCTCCTCCTTTACCTTCTGCCATGATTGTGAAGCATCCCCAGCCACTGAAACTGTGAGTCGATTAAACCTCTTTCCTTTAGAAATTACCCAGTCTCAGGTGTGTCTTTATTAGCAGCATGAGAACAGACTGATACTGAGGGAATGTGTTCTTTTTCCAGGTCCACAAGGGGGCGTAGTTTTTAGGGCAAGAACTTCCTAGCACCATGCATCTCTCTCCATCCGGGAGATTGATTGATTGATTGATTGATTGATTGTTTTTGAGACGGAGTTTCGCTCTTGTTGCCCAGGCTGGAGTGCAATGGCGCGATCTCGGCTCAGCACAACCTCCGCCTCCTGGATTCAGTCAATTCTCCTGCCTCAGCCTCCGGAGTAGCTGAGATTACAGGCACGCGCCACCATGCCCAGCTGATTTTTTGTATTTTTAGTAGAGACTGAGTTTCACCATGTTGACCAGGATGATCTCGATCTCTTGACCTACCAAAGTGCTGGGATCCTTCTCCCTCTTTAAATGAATCAATTTCTACAAACACTTTTGAGTCCAGCATTTACTGAACATTTACTTTCTGTTTTTCTCTCTCTTTAAGTAAATCACTTTCTACAAACACTTTTGAGTCCGGCATTTACTGCGCACTGTGCCATGGTCCCCTCTCTCATTCTTGAGAGGGCAGGAGAAACCTGGAGAAACATCCTCTCAGGGGAGCTGAGGGCACCCTGAATCCCTGAACACCAATATTACAATACAAATAGAAAAGTAGGGGATTTTGAAAAGAAAACCTGACTTGAACAATGGAGCTGAATATACAGGATATATTTGGAAGTAGCATAGTCCAGTTTGATTGGAGCATAAGGTATTTGTTAGTATGTAGAATAAAGCAAACAAAGAAAGATAACTTGGTTTCACATTGTGGAAAACTTTAAATGGTGAATTTTGTAGGTTTTATTTTATTTTAAAGGAAAGAAGTATTCACTGAACATTTTTATCAGGGGGATTATGCTGTTTCTTATTAAAGTATTGACAAGAATGAGATAAAGCAAATTATTGTAGTCTGGGATACATTTTAGAAAGCTATTTAAGTAGTTCAGATAAGATAATTAGAACAGGTCTAATGGAAATGGAATGGAAGAAATGGTTTTCAGAATTATGATCTATAAAGAGTAATTAGTTACAGATTTCTGAGAAGAGTTAAGGATGTTTCTAAAATTCTGTTCATAAGCGGTCTTATTTTCCAAAATAGACATGTTATAAGAAGTTCCTGGTTTGTAATTGGGGAAGATAATGAGATGAAATTTGACTATATCTTGTGTCCTATTAATACCTAGAATTTCCTTTCTATCTCATGTTCCTTCTTGGTGAGATTGCTGTTCTAATTCTCAGAATTCTGGCTGAGAAAATAAGGGCTTACTTAACCCTGCCTTGTGGTACAATTAATGTGGATGCCTGACCCAACTTCTTCTTCCAAAAATTTGAAATTATATTAAATATATTTGACACTCAAGCTGGAATACCTGGAGAAGCAGAACTAGAGAAAACCAGAAAAGGCAGTCTCCAGAGAAAATTAATAACAAATATAGTGTGTGGAAAGAGAGAGATGAGAAATCATTGAGCATTAGAGATCAGAGAGAGCATCCTTGATTTCCGAATTTCCAGTTTTATAAAAATGTTTATATTAGTACATATTTATACATATTTATGAACACAAGTAGTATTTTGATACCTGCAAACAATGTGTAATGATCAAATCAGGGTATTTAGATTATCCATTGCCACAAACATTTATCATTTCTTTGTGTTGGGAACATTTCAAATATTCTTTTCTACCTATTTTTAAATATTAAAGTTCCAAAGACACAGATACCATTTGATCCAGCAATCCCTTACTGGGTACATATGCAAAGGAGCAGAAATCATTCTATTATAAAAACACATACATGCATATGTTCATTGCAGCAGTATTCATGATAGCAAAGACATGTAATCAACCTAAATGCCCATCAATGATAGACTGGAAACAGAAAATGTGGCATAAATATACAATGGAATAGTATGCAACCATAAAGAAGAACAAGATTATGTCCCATGAAGAAACGTGGGGCCATAATCCTTCAGAAAGTAATACAGGAACAGAAAACCAAATACTGCATGTTCTCACTTATAAGTAGGAGTTAAATGATGAGAACGCAGACACATAAAGAGCAACACAAACTGGAGCCTTTCAGAGGGTAGAGGGTTAGAGGAGGAAGAGGATCAGGAAAAGTAACTGACGAGTACTAGGCTTAATACCTGGGTGATAAAATAATCTAGCACAACAAACCCCTATGACGCAAGTTTACCTGTGTAAAATACATGCTCTTGTACCCCGAAGTTAATAAAAAGTTTTTTTTTAATTTTTAAAATACAACATATTAACTATAGTCATTCTACTGTGCTATCAAATACTAAAACTTAGTTATTCTATGTACATATATGTTTATTCCCATTAATCATTGATATTTGCAAATCGGGCATAACTTTCACTTTTTTGGTTTGACTTTTGCAGGTAAAGAATTTTTCCCCTAGGTGTTTCATTAGTGTTGGTTGGGTAGGGTGCTTTAGCGTTGATTTTGAGTGCATACATTAGTAGTAGTCTCTATATGATATTGGGGTTATGATCATTGTCAGTGATGTCTGTGAGTCCCTCAATGGCATAGGCTGCAGTTGTTAAGGGAGGCTCTGGGGATGGGAATGACAGGTGGGCTGGTGGTGATAGCCACAGGCTGAGCATGCCTATCTTGGGACTCCAGGTGGTGTACACAGGCACTGGTGTTAGGAGGTCCAAGCAGGTTTATCTTTGGGCTTCCAGGGAGCTTGCTCGGGTGCCAGCAGTGACAGTGATGGGCCAGATGGGTGGGATTTTCCTTAAGCCCCTGGGTGGTGAGTCTTCATTTGGCAATAGCAGTAGTGGTGATGGGCCAACCCTTGGGCCTCAGGAAACATGTGCAAGTGCCAGTCATGTCTTGGGCTTCCCAGTCCCCAGACCTCCAGGGCCCCAGATAACATGCATGGCTGGGTGCTGATGGCAGCAGTGGAGGCAGGCTGAGTTGGTCCTTCACACTCCCAGGAGGTGTGGGCATATGTCAGATACCAGTGCTGGTGAGTGGTGGGGATCAATCCCCATTCCCCTGGATGATATGTGCAGGAGCAAGTAGGCCTGGTAGGCCTATCTGAGGCCACCAGGAGGAATTCAGTGATCCCAGTGATGTCATGCAGAATGGGATTGATCTCCAAGACCCCAGACAACACACACACACAGGCACTGTCAGGGTAGTATCTGGCAAGGTGGGCATATCCTCAAGTCCCTAGTGGTGCTCAAGGGACCAGGCTCTGTGGGCAAAGCTAGTCAATCTGCAAGCCCCTGCTCAATGTGTGCATGCACTGACAACCTGCGCTGTCCTCTCCTAGGCTCTGGCAAGTTGTGCATAAATGCTTGTAGCAGCATGCAGTACAGATTAATTATCTGGTCTCTGGACAACATGCTGGCACTTGCAGGAGTGGCTTTGAGTGATGTGGGTTTGTCCTTAGACCCCCCCGTGCTGTGCATGGGTCAGGCTGTGATGAGCAAGAGTTGGGCAATTCCTAGTCCCCAGACAGTATGCTTGAGTGCTTGTGGCAGGTGGGGTGGGTTTATTCTTAAGGACCTTTATAGTTCATGTATTTGCTACAAGTGGCAGATAGGGTGGGATGATCCATAGGCCCCCAGACAGCATACCTGGGGGCTGGCAGGGTGGTGCCAGGTGGGTAAGCCTATTGTCAAGTCCCATGATTGTGCATACAGGTGCAAGTTGTGGTGGCAAAACCACACCGACAAACTTTATAAAATTAATCAGGGAAGAAGGGAGGGGGATAAACAAAAATAAACCAAGCTTGCAGCACATTTAGTATTGATCATTAAGTCAGATTACTCTCTGACCTGTTTCCTCATAGTTACTTGGTGCCTATTGTCCTAAAACCATGTAGATCATGTTACAAGATTATAATTCTCCTTAAATGCTCTTAAAATAACAACTTGAACAGTATGAAACATTACGTTTTCCCTCTGAGACCCTCCTTCGAGTTGTATGTACTGATGAAACTATTACATAGCTGGTCTGAAGGACCTCAGCTGGTCTGAGGGACCCCATAATAAGCGGACTCACCAAAGAATGCAGTTTCCATTTTCTGATGTTTGTATGGCCCTTGTCCCAATAAATCAACAACCCAATTTTCCAGACCCTTGCCCTCCAAAATCCCTTCAAATTCTCTAGCCAGGATTCCTTACAGAAACAGATTTGAGAGACTCCCCCATCTCTCTCACTCAGTGCCCTGTGATGATTAAATTCTTTCTCCAATACAAACTCTGCTGTCTTAGCGTAATGTGTCTGTTACTGCACAGTTGGAATATAAACCTGTTGGTTCTATAACAGTGGGCAGGGTGGGGCGATCCCCAGGCCCATGGAAGGTGCTGGGGCAAGTGCTCAGTGGCTCTGCTGCTGTGGGGTATATTGCTGTCAGTGACTTTCATATTCTGGGGAGGCTTTGGCACCTTTTTTCCCTAGGGCAGCCTCCTGGCATGCTGCACCATCCTATTTTGGGGATTTAGGACACTTCATGGCTAGTGCCAGGTACTCAGTCATTCCATTGGGTACAGCCAACATCATGATGCTGAGGCCCTGTGGGTGGGTATAAGGGGATGTCAGTGGGTCTATAGGAATGTGGAGAGGCAGGGGTTGTTGGGCCTTAGGGGAGAATGACATCTGGTAGTAGCTGGGCTCTCAAACTGGTGCTGTGCTACAACTGCTTGGGTTTTGGGGTAGGGTGTGTGGGACCCAGCACAAACTCCGCCCTGGAACATTGTCCTTGTACAAACTCCAAGCAGCTTCCTATACTAATCTTACGGCCTATAATGGCTGAGGGGCTCTCCTATGGCTGGGATTGCAGGAGTTCATGAGGGGACTGTGGTCCACTGGTCCACGTTCTGGTCTCATCTACTGTTTCCTCACACTTGGCAGTTTCTCCTCGTTCTCAGCTAATCCCAGAGAGGCTGCCTGCTTTGCTTTATTCTCCTTCAGTGCCTCAAAAGTTTATTATCACTTCCCTGATGAATTCCAGTATTTTCTCTTAGAAATTCCATTCAAGGCAATCTACTCACCATTTTGGTGTCTCTTTATGGAGGAGATGAATGATAGGTGCTTCTGGTCACCCATCTTGAAGCGCCTCCCTGAACTCCCAGTTCTCAGTCCCAAAAGTTGGTGAGGACATAATTTTCTTCCTACGCTTGCCTAAGATATGTATTCTTTCATATATTTCAACTTTTCAAATGTTTTTGAAGTTAATTTTGTTTATTGATAACCAACAATTCTTTACAATCTCTACAATAAACAACAGTATCATGGCTTGCAGTTTAAAGGACTAGAAATTGCAATGGAGTAATTTCAGACTGACCATGATGGCTCCACAGATGAAGGAGCCATAGATCACAGTGTGAAGAGTGACCCCTGGAGATGTGTGCTGGGGCAACTATTATAAATAGTCTTGCTTCTTACAACTGAAAATCTTTTCACATAGGAACTCAAGTAACTTTCTTATGTTTCTAGGTGTAGGAAATTCAAAATACAAAAAGAATCAGGTTATTATTCAACAAGTGTTATCAATGGCCTAATATATTCAAAGTATAGTGTTAGGCACTGGGCGAGAAGTGGTTAATAGTACAGATAATAATAATTGTGCCTAGCCTCAAATTACTGAATGCATATTTTTCATGGAATTATTCTGACAAAAATGGGAATGAGTGGGAAAATTATATGAAATTGATTTTAGTGTTTATAATGAGATTAAAATTATAGGATCCGATAAGTCATCACACTGAGGAGCCCAAAGCAACTTGGAGATATAATTCTGATCCTGTGAATTTGGGAAGTGCTGCCCAGTGAGAGGGCAAATAGGACAAAGGGGATGAACATTTAAAATTCATTTCTTTATAATTATGCCTGCAGTTAGTCCTTATTAGCAGTATATTTTGTCTTCATCCTATAAGTACGCACATTTTAAAATAGTCAATTTCCTAATATTTTACTTATTTTTTTATTTTTTACCCAAGTTTTGGAAGAGATTATGAACTACCATAAGCCTATAAAGATAAAAAGAAGGCAAAAACACCTATATTTCTTTGGAGAAAGACAGCTAAAGACAGAATAGCGAGTTACGAGCCTAATCTCTTCTTACGGAATTCCATGAGAAACTCAAGTTCTTACAGTGTATTTAATCCATCAAAATAAATACCTAGTGCTACATGTATAATGTGTTCTCACTCATAGGCGGGTGTTGAACAATGAAAACACGTAGGCATAGGGAGAGGAACATCACACACTGGGGTAGGTTGGGGATGGGGGGCTAGGGGAGGGACAGTGGGGGGCACTGACATGTAGGTGACGGGGTGGCGGGGGACTGCAAACCCCCATGGCATGTGTGTACCCATGCAACAACCCAGGGGGATGTGCACACATACCCCAGAGCTTAAGGTACAATTAAAAAAAAAAAAGAAAAGAAAAGGTAGATCTTTTAAACAATGTAAACTGTCTGCAAACAATAACTTGGGGAAGTGATCTGGAGCATAAGATGGGAATGCCAGATAATGGGAAAGAAATGCTGTTAGGAACTCTTAACAGTTCATGGTACCATTGGAGTAGCTGTAACTACAGGGAAGAAAGATCAAAAATCTGAGGAAAACAGTAACTCTATGGTTTCCTGCTTGTGCTTTTAAGTGACCCCATATCCTCGCATGCCTCTGTAGAGCTACAAAGAGGAATCTGTGTGAGGTTTTGGGTAGAGAATAACATGACCAGGAGGGATCATAGTTTATCTTTGTGTGTGTGAAAGAAAATAGTTTTAAAAAGTCATATTACAAAGAAGATTACTAGTTTATATTACTTATAAAGGTTGTTTATAGCCATTCTTATTCTGTTCCAATGTTGCTTTGAGAAGGTGTACTCATTCTTTTGGCCAGTATCCCATTGTAGAAGATAAGAAAGGGTGAAAGGGGTAGAAGGAGAGTGAGGGAAACTGGGTAAATCATGGGTATGGGTATGATGTGTTCAGTCATTAGCCTCTAAAGTCACTCATGGTTATTCCTAAAAGTTGTCTTTTTCTAAACTCTGTGGGGAGGACTAATTTGTAAGCATTTCAAATATTTACATATACACTAATAATAGTATAATTAATTTGGGAGACAACTATTTTCAAAGGAGGAAAAAGAAATGTGGTTTAATTTATAGTTTTTAAAAACTCGCAGTTGGTGGATCCCAGTCTGTGGGAACTGACATGAGGTTGAAATAATTTATTGACAGTACAGCCCTCACCACCCTCCACACCCTCTGCATCTGTGTGAGTTTCATCCCTAACCCCTGAGCTTCTTGACAGAAGGAGCACTTATTTTTATACCTAGCACAATACCTTTCACAAAACTATGGAATTTTTCTTGAATTATAGTTGAAGTGCATTATATGGATCAGCAGTTTTTCTTGTTAGTGTTGTAGTTACTACCTCAGGATTCAGGCTTCTAGAAATATTTTTGTTTTGTCACTATCTACTTGAATTTTATATGAGCTACTTGTTATCCACACTTTTTTCTCCTTTGTCCAGAAAACTGTCAGCTTTTGCTGTGCAACAAGTCACTACAAAACTTTAGTGACTTAAAATAACAAGCACTGGGACAAGTGCAGTGGCTCACGCCTATAATCCCAGCACTTTGGGAGGTTGCGGTGGGCGGATCACTTGAGGCCAGGAGTTTGAGACTAGCCTATCCAACATGGCGAAACCCCATCTCTACTAAAAATATGAAAATTAGCTGGGTGTGGTGGTGGGCACCTGTAATCCCAGCTTCTCAGGAAGCTGAAGTGGGAGAATTGCTTGAACGCAGAAGGCAGAGGTTACAATGAGCTGAGATCCCACCAACACACTCTAGACTGGGTGATAGAGACTCTCTCTAGTTCTCTTTCTCTCTCTCCTCTCTCTCTCTATGAGAAAATATATATGAGAAAAATATATATTGCCTGATATATGTGTATATATATATATATATATATATATATATATGTAAAATTATCTCTCTCGTTCTGTCTCTCTCTCTCTATATATATATATATATAAAGATATAGCTATATCAGCAATATTATATATATCAAGACCTTTATATATAATATATATCTTATATATATAAAGGTCTTCAAAAACTGTGACTTAAACCACATTTCTTTTTCCTCCTTTGAAAATAGTTCTTTGTCTCCCAAATTAATTATACTATTATTAACATATATGTGAATATTTGAAATGCTTACAAATTAGTATATAGAGCTCACGCAATACATTTCTCATGCTACTGTGTGTTGACCAGGTGATTTTCTTGTCAGGGCTGGCTCAGGTGAAACCTGTGGTAGGCTGGCAGCTTAATCTGGTTGTCTTGGAGAGTCTCTTTGCTCCAAGCGGTCCCATATTCTTTAGCAGGCTAGCTGGACTTCTCCATAAGATGATCTCAGAATTAAAGCAGCCAAAGTCCCAGTATACAAGAACTTTTACAGTCTTTGTTGTACCATATTTGCTTGGCTAAAGCAAACTGCATGGCCAAACCCAGATTTGTTGTTAGAGGGTTCATTGTCAAGAGCATGAATTCAAGAGACTGTGAACCAAGGGGTTGCAACTACTTTAATGACCTCACATTTGAACATGCTCATGAATCAAAAGGCTCATACTTGTACCTTGGAAATCAGGCATCTGATTCACATACAATTCTTCTACCAAAAGCCTTTTTAAAAAGTTTAAATTTTATGTACATATATAATTTTAAAAATCATAATTAAAGACCTACCATAGAGAATTTAGATTGACTTCAAATTTCTATAGGATGTTAAACTTACAACCATAATTCTCTCAGCTTTTCCATGTTGACAGCTCTCTTTCCACTCCAGTTCTTTTTTCCATTTCTTTTACCCCAGCATCTTTATTATATAGTATTTTCATATTAATTTCTAAGTGGTAAGAAACTATGACTATGCCTGTTCTAATGCTGTTTTTCACTTTAATTTTAATTAACAAAACAGCTTCATAGTATACTTGCTGGCCACATCCCCTGAAGTGTTCTTCCCAACAGTTTTGCAGGGCTCTTTCCTTCTTTCATCCAGATTTCAATTTAAATGTCACCAACTAGAGGCTCAAAGCTAAAGCTCATGTTTAGTCTCTCTTAGGCCATTTCTGTTTCATTTTTGTCAAAGCAAAAGATTATCTTTCTCATTTATTTAATATGTATTACTTATTTCTTCACTTCAAATGGCAAGCAACAGTATGATCAACCAATTGATAAAATTTTGAAATACTTCCATACAGTTTGACAAATAGCCATTTCTATAATATTCCCAAAGCCCATAAGCCACCCAAACATCCAGTCCACTCTTTGACACCCATTGGACTTACTTGTCATCCAGAAACCAAAGAGTTAATTCTGACTTAGCAAGGACAGTCTAGGGCTGCCTGGAATGGCCAATGTTTACTCTGATTAAGTAGAGGCTGTGCTGTAACTGCTGTTAGATGTTTGTAATTATCACTGCTTATATAATATGTGCTATCGGCCTCTATTATTGAGCAGTGTGTTAATTTGCTATTAAAAGCAAAGTGGGTTGTTTTTAATAGAATAATTTAATAAACCTTATCTTTTAGACTTGGACCTTAGCAAACTAAAAAAAATAAAAGATAGACGGGTGTTAGGTATTCCTTTGTCAAGAAAATAATCTATTTTCTTCTTTCAAATTTGTGTTTTCATATTCCGGAAGTGGACTATTACCTCATCTTTCTCTATGCCTACAGCTTTAACAACTCCTAATCTCCCCTTTGACAAATAAATATTTACTAATATTTAATGGGCAAAAGCATAGTTTAAAAGTAGAGGGCCAGGCGCGGTGGCTCACACCTGTAATCTCAGCACTTTGGGAGGCCGAGGTGGGTGGATCACAAGGTCAACAGATCGAGACCATCCTGGTCAACGTGGTGAAACCCCGTCTCAACTAAAAATACCAAAAAAATTAGTTGGGCATGGTGGTGCGTGCCTGTAGTCCCTGTAGCCCTCTGTAGTGCCTGTAGGAGGCTGAGTCAGGAGAATGGCCTGAACCCAGGAGGCAGAGGTTGCGGTGAGCCGAGATCGCGCCATTGCACTTCAGCCTGGGTAACAAGAGCGAAACTCTGTCTCAAAAAAAAAAAAAAAAAAAAAGTAAACGTGGGAGCAGGTGTTGGAGAAGAAAATACCACACAATGTTTTTCTTAAAATATTGCTGCATTCAAAATGCTAAGTAAATTGTGATCTGAACATTAATACAGCATAAAAAGCAATACTTTTTGATGCAGGGCTGCAAACGAATGGAGAATAATGTACCTAAGTTACCACCATAAAACCACTAAGATATATGTCTAAAAAATTAATAAAAATAAAAGCTTTGCATGTATCTATACAAGCCCATCTTATTATTGTAGCTTTTGCAAAAATAGTCCTTATTACATCGAGAAAAGGTCTTATCCATTTTGATAACCCTAGTGTTTGGTCCATTCTAGGTACACAGTAAATTATCGTCATTATCTTTTACTTAAGCAGATGAAGACCAAAAATATTTTAATCTTCCAGGGAGACTTGTACCCTCACCTCACTCTAGACAATCTGAACTTCCCCCAATACTCTATTCATTTAATTTTTCCTTGTCCTTACAGGTAAATTTGCTTTTTAAAATAACTAAAAATACAGACATCCATATAGAAAAAATCTCTTGTAAGTTGAAAAAATGATGGGTCTAAAGTAGCAAGTACTAAATGTACTTTTATTAAAAATAAACATTGCTCTTAAATATTAGCTTAAATATTCACAAAGAACATTATAAAGAAGAGAGTGTGTTGTCTCCTAAGGCATTATGGGAAAGTTTTTGGTCATGGTGCTTCTGAATGGCCCAGGTGGACATTCCTTGATTAAGCTAGATAGGATTATCTGCATTTGGATCTTATCTTTCTCATGTGAACTTACATTTTTCTGAACTCTTTAGATGAGTAGTTACCTTCACCACATTTTAAGAGGAGAATCCAAAGTATGAATGTCTCCAAGATATTCAGATTATTTTCAGACAACGTGGTATCTAATGAAGGAAAGTCTGGCAGTAGAATCTGACAAATCTACTACACATTTTAAGCTCCTGCACATCATTAGAGTTTCCAAAGGGAGTTTGATTCTGATCTTCATTGTCTCAAACATTAGAGAGGGAGCTACTTTGCATTTAGTAATCCATACTTTATTATATTGTCCTTCAAAACTCATGGGTATTGACAGACCCAGAAATAGGCAGATGCCTTTGTTAATATAAGCCCCTTAAAATGAGAATATACCTTACTGTATAAATTCTAGAGGAGAAAATATATATGTGAAAATGAAGCTTTTGAAGGATCTGTTTTGAGTATATGAATGACATAAGGAACAAGGCTTATCTTCTAGGGCTTAACCTTGGAGGAAATGTATAAGCAGAGGACTGGAAGGGATCATTGAATTGCTGTAGGTTTACATTACATTAGCCAGAGCCTTTATGATTACAGAAAAAGAGAGAGCAGCCAGACTATCTTTGCCTGCTATACAGTTTTGGATTTGCTAAAACACCACAGGTGTTATTTTCATAGAGTATTGGAGAATTTGTTTCAATTGTGTGCATTATTTTTCCTACAGTACATTACAAAATCTTGAAAAAGGCTGACCACCTCTTCTTAAAAGTTGTCAGATATTAAGACAGCAAGAAAACAAACCTCTTTGCATTTAAGATCTATTTGGCATCGCTGTCTCATGTTCTTGACCACTCTTCCCTTTCGCCCATGTGTACTTTCAGCTTCTTCCTCCAAACTAACAGCTCTGGCCACACACTTGGCAACTGGCAGGCTAACATCCAGATGCCAAGCTCTTGAACAAATTTTCTAGGAGTAGACTTGGGCTCTATGGCAGCTGTCCACAAACCCCCCTCCCTGCTAGCTGGTTCCTTGGCAGTTCTTTGATTCATTTGATTTTTGGCAGAGAAACTCCCCTGCTGACTATGAAGTCTCTGAGTCTGTCAAACATATTAGTCAGTCTAAACGTTTATTTGACTGCCCCTTCTTACCATGTCTAAAGATGAAAGTTGTCCAAGATCTATGTTTAATGTCATACAGAGTTAAATAAATACTGGCACAGTTGAATTATATTACTATGAAGGATGAGAGTAAGCCTTAGCCCCAAGGCCAAACTTCCATTGATTCTAGCCTCTTTCCAATTAGGGGTTTGTAACATAATGCTGTGACCATTTCTTGGCAGAGACAACTTTTCCTTCCTTATGGGGTGGCAAGTTACCAAACTCTCAAAGCAAACATTTGGCCCAGACATGAGATACTCTCTCTTTCTCTTAATGGTGAAAATATGGTAAATTATTTCCCTTAAATGACTCTCCTTCACAAGTAAGTTTGCTGAACAGATTTTGGAAAAATCTGCTTTAGGTACTAATTGGAATTGGCCTTCTATCACTCATAGACCTGAGTTCTGCCGTGATTAAAAGATTTAATTGAAAAGATTTACTCTGATTCATTCTCTGTCCTTCTACATGCATTTGAGAAATAATGCAGGGGAACATCACTAGCTTTACATTTATGTGTCAGAAAGTTTACACAGGTGCATCTGAGAAGATTTTTGACTTCCTTGAGAATGTCTCCTTTTTAAAATAATTAATCAACTCGTATTAATGCTATGCAATAATTCACCAAGATCAAGAGAAGTAGAGAATAAACATTTGGAACAATAGCTAGTACATGGCAGACCTGACTCTTCAGTCTGAATGGATGCTGACTTATTCCTGCTTTGGGAAGAGATTGTAGCAGAGAGATATTGTATTTGTCTGTTTTCATTTAGCATTTCACTGCTATAAAGAATTATTTGAGAATGGGTAATTTATAAAAGAAAGAGGTTTAATTGACTCACAGTTCTGCATAGCTATAGTTGTAAAAACTTGAGGAAACTTACAATCATGGCAGAGGTGCAGGGGAAGCAAGGCACATCTCACATAGTGGCAGGAGAGAGAGTGAGTGAGGGGGTAAGTGACTCATTTTAAAACCATCAGCTCTCATGAGAAATCAGTCAACAATCTCCTAGCAAGCCCATCCTCTGACACATGGGGATTATAATTAGAGATGAGATTTGGGTGGGGACACAGAGCCAACCCATAATATTCCACCCTTCACCCCTCCCAAATATCCTGTCCTTTTCACATTTCAAAACCAATTATGCCTTTCCAATGGTCCCCAAAGTCTTAACTCATTTCAGCATTAATTTGAAAGTCCAAGTCCAAAGTCTCATCTGAGACAACGCAAGTCCCTTCCACCTATGAGAGCCTGTAAAATAAAAAACAAGTTAGTTACTTCTAATATACAATGGGGATAAAGGAATTGAGGAAATGTTCCCAGTCTAATTGGGAGAAATTGACCAAAACAAAGGGGCCACAGGCCCCATGCAAGTCCAAACCCAGTGGAGCAATCATTAAATCTTAAATTCTGGAAATGATCTCCTTTGACTCCATGTCTAACATTCAAGGCATGCTGATGCAAAAAGTGAGCTCCCATAGGCTTAGACAGCTCTATCCATGTGGCTTTGCAGGGTACAGCCTCCTCATTTTCTTTCACTGGCTGATGTTGAGTACCAGCAGCTTTTCCAGGCACACAGTGCAAACTCCAGAATGGATGCACCATTCTGGAGTCTGAAAGACAATGGCCCTCTTCTTACAGCTCTACTAGGCAGTGCCCAACTGGGATCTTTATGTGAGGGTTCCAGTCCCATATTTCCCCTCTTCATTGCCCTAGTAGAGATTCATCCTTAGGGTTCTGCTTCTGCGGCAGATTTCTGCATCCAGACATTTCCATATATCCTCTGAAATCTAGGCAGAAGCTCCCAAAGCTCACCTCCTGTCTTCTGGCAAACTGCAGGCCCAACACCCCATGAAAGCTGACAGGCATAGGGCTTGCAGCCTCTGAAGCAATGGCCCAAACTGTACCTGGGACCTTTATAGCCATGGCTGGAGCTGGAGCACCTGGGATGCAGGATACCATGTCTCAAGGCTGCATACCGCAGTGGCTACTGGCCCACAAAACCATTTTTCCCTACTAGGCCTCTAGGACTGCAATGAAGACCTCTGAAATGCCCTGGAGAATTTTTTCCCATTGTGTTGACTAGCTACATTCAGTTTCTCTTATGCAAATTTCTTCAGCAGGTAGCTTTATTTTCTCCCCACAAAATCAGACTTTCATGGTTCAAAAAAAAATGAATCCAAGAGCCAGTTTTTTGTCCATATTACCATCAGCATTTTGGTCAAAATCGTTCAACAAGTCCCTAGGGATTTCCAAACTTTCTCACACCTTCCTGTCTTCTGAGACCTTCAAACTATTCCAACCTCTGCCTGTTACCCAGTTCCAAAGTCACTTCCTCATTTTCAGTTATCTTCATAGCAGTACCCCCAAATTCCAGTACCAATTTTCTGAATTAGTCTGTTTTCACACTGCTATAAAATATTACCTTTGACTAGGTAATTTATAAGAGAAAGAGGTTTAATTGACTTACAGTCCCACATGGCTTGAGAGGCTTCAGGAAAATTACAGTAGTGGCGAAGGCAAAGGGGAAGCAAGGCACACATCTTACATGGGGTCAGGAGAAAGAGATTGAGGTGGGAGGTGCTACGCTTTAAAACCATCAGCTCTCATGAGAACTTAGCATCACAAGAACAGCAAGGGAGAATCCATTCCCATAATTATAAACAATATATATAATATATAAAATTTAAAAAATTAAATGTAAATCAAATCAAATAAATAAAATATAAAATTATATATATATTAAGTGTTATATAGATATTATAAATAAATCTCCCACCATGCTCCGACACATGGGGATTGCAATTCAAGCTGAGATTTGGGTGGGGACACAAAACCATATTAGATATTTATACCAATGGTGTACATCCTGCTTTCAGGGTCTTATTCAAATATAGTATATTTTTATGGCATATTTGACTAATTGTTTTAACCTTTCCCTTTAGATATACTATCACATGGTTCATTATAAAAGCAAAGGTGCATAATATCATCCCAAATTCAATCTGTTTATAAAATATTTATTAAGTGCTTATTGTGTATAGTGGTTCAATCTGTTTATAAGATATTTATTATGTGCTTACTGTGTATAGTGCATTTTGAGGAATACAGTGATATCACAGGCACCTTCCTCACCACTCATCAGTTTACAGTTCACCTTAATTTAAATTAAGTTATACACTTGGGATAATTCTGTTAATATAGATTACATTGGTTTCATGCACTAGATTATAGCTGCATAATTTGAAGTTCCATAGAATATTTTGCAGTAAAACACAAAGTGAAAACATCTGTCATCATAGTTTAATAATAGGATTTTTAATTTGATAGTAAAATGTTTAGATAATAAGTATGCACCTGGCCAATTTTCTAGGTATTAGAAATATATACACAAGAATACATGCATATTATATATATATACATATATCATAATATATATATGAAATCCTAAAGAAAAAGGCATTAGTGGCCGCGCAGTGGCTCACGCCTGTAATCCTAGCACTTTGGGAGGCCGAGGCAGGTGGATCACGAGGTCAAGAGATTGAGACCATCCTGGTCAACATGGTGAAACCCCGTCTCTACTAAAAATACAAAAAATTAGCTGGGCATGGTGGTGCGTGCCTGTAATCCCAGCTACTTGGGAGGCTGAGTCAGGAGAATTGCCTGAACCCAGGAGGCGGAGGTTGCGATGAGCCGAGATCACGCCATTGCACTCCAGCCTGGGTAACAAGAGCGAAACTCCATCTCAAAAAAAAAAAAAGACGTTAGTTTTCTTAATACTAAACACATTTTTCTTAACATCTATCACTAGGCAAAGAAGAGCTTATCTGAAACCTTCATAAAGCACATATTTCAAGACAAGAATACTGTTTTATCCCTTTTTATAGGACACTGTTTTATTAGTCTATTATTTAATAAATATAAAACATATAGTTATGTAATTTTTCAAATATATAAATGAAATATTCTTTACTTCCATTACTAGTTTGACTAGAACAAGTTAACTTTAAATTTTGTAACTCAATGCATTTCCCATTTTCATATAGGGAGTTGTCATACATAAGATCTAACTTAAAATTATACCTATAAATTATCAGTACTTTAGTGCCTAAAATGTATGCATGTACATAATTTGAATAATAGAAAATCTAGGGACCATGTAGTCAATAAAATATATGGTATTAAAAGATGTGCACAAATTGCTTCAGGGATCTGTTAAGCAGTCATTCACTTTGAGAGGGTGGTAGTAGAAATAAATTAACGGAATCATCAGTGGAAATGGGAACGGTATGTAATAACAACAAAATTTAAAATCGTTTTGGAAATAATAACATTTTTGAAATAGTAAAATTTTATCAATTATTTTGGACATTTAGTGAAGTCATGAAAATCTTTTCATCTCAAGAGATCTAAAACTGCTAAATCAAGAGTTGGCTAGAATTTGATGAAAAGATGAGATAGAATTACTTTTTCTAATGTTCCAAATTTTTAAGACAGACGGATTGATAGACTGATAACTCCTTGCATGCAGTGTAAAGCACACATTACCACAGTTTCCTAAGTAAATAGGAACTGGTAGAACAGATCTATATTAAAATCAGTCCATATGAATCCAAATGGAGTCTATATCTTCTAAGCAATCGTATCTGAGTTGGGTGATACCACTACTATGATTTCTAGGCCATTAAGTAGCCCTCATGAGAATCATTGATTCCTTAAGCTTAGTTACTTATAATTCTCATAGATTTCTGGCAGAACTTTCACAGAAAAATGCCTTGGAAGCCTTCAAGGTGAAGCCAAACTTAACAGCAGGATAGGAAACTACTATAATGGTATGAAGATATTTATTGTTATGCATTTAATAGAAAAATTTCCATTTTTCAGGTGCCATATTGTCATTACAGAAATGTAAATTTGTATTTGGTTCTAGGTGCAGTAATGCTTTCTCGGTTTAAAGTGCAGAAGCAGAGAGTGCATGTTATCTCTAAATCTTCTGCCCAGCATAGTAGTTATTGCTTCCAATTCAGCAGCCAAGACACTCAGCCAGACAAAGATTCCACCATTCACACCCACAGGCACAAACAACAGTCACCTTTAGGGAAATCTTCCACACAGTGCTTGCTTTTCTATGTCCATCCATCAAGCAAATGAGTAATCTATTTCTGCCATGGTACACTGCCACCTCAATGAATCCCTAGACATCTGCTGCTGTCAATTTGTACATCAGCAAAGGAAACCACAAATAGATACAATTTGTCTAATTTTATAGGGGAATTTTCAAGTAGTTTCCAATATACCTATTTAGTTGGTTGTAGTGAAGAGACTCTGTTCTGAAAGGGGCTTTAGAATAATAACTCAATACTTAGGATATTCTAGAAGAAGTTGTGAGATATCCTAAGACAATTCAACTGGGTATGCATAACCGCACACTATGGTGAATTGTACCTCAGCTATGAGAAAAAGCTAAGAGAAATTACACTCAATCTGAAATTAAACTTAATCTGTATAGTAGCCCATGAGGATGTCCCACAGATAATAGAGTCTATCATAGTAGCAGAAAACAAGACTCACAGCTTTATGTTAGATATACATCATATACTATTAAAAAATTTGACACATTACCTGATACCAAAAAATGCAATTACAAAAAATAGTAATAATAATTAAGTTTTGAAAATCATCTAATATATTTTGACCTTGATTCTTAGGGATATACCTAATAAACTTATCCAATTAATTATTATCCTAATAAAGTTATGCAATCAATTATTAAATTTAAATAGCATTTAGATAGGTTTCCCAGTATATCTAAATTAAGCTTTGGTAATGAATATAAAATCATTTCTAAAAGGCAGAATTTCTGGACACATAAATGGCATTACAATAAAGGCATACTTTAAAAAGTATATTAGAAAAGGGTTTTAATATACTATATTCTATATTATGAAACTATAGTTCTATAATTTTAATATTTTACTATGATTCTTGAAATGATTGATGCAGTTGTAATTACACAAAACATAGAGGCATATTATATTAAAATATTCTAATTAAAATATCTTAAGCATTATTTAATAAAGAAATAATGCCTTTGTTGAATTTAGGCAAAAGCTATCTTTAGATATAAAAGATTTTTATTTTATTCAGTCAACTGCATCAAAGAAACTGCTCTATAATGATATGACATAAAGGAAATTTGTAGTGCATTCGAGGAAAAAAGATAAGGACAATAAAAAGCAAGATTTTTCACATAACAATGGGAACTTGGTTGTATTTTGTTACCTGTGAAACAACGTCTCCAGGCAGTAAACTTTAGTATTAAAAATTATTAGAGTACCTCCTGAGAGTAACTGTAAACAATTTTTACAGGGAGAAGTAATGTCTAATGATACAGAAAAAAGGGAGGAGCAAACCTGGAATCACGGAGGTCTTGAAACAAAGAAGCAAGTGTAACAGTAACTCAGCTTGAATAAAAGAATTTTATATGCTGTGCTTCTTGTCAACTGTTACCTATGTCAAGCTGCAAAGTATCTGCACAGAAGGGATAATAATTTGATTAATACAATGGGGAAAATATGGTTCTTAACTATATAGCACAGGAAAAACTACTAAGAATTTTGGAGAGCACAAAAATACTTTGCTAAAATTTAGCTGAGTTTGAAAGAATTTGCATCAAAATGGACTTAAATGAAGAAAGGGCTGGCATAGCAACCCGAATATTAATTACTTATTCCTTAATAGAGATTGTAGAGAATCAGTGATTTACAGAAAATGACATCTAATGATAACTCTTTCTTGGGCCCTCTTTATAAAAGGAAATATCAACTTCCACTCACCTATTTTTAAAAATAAATGATGAAAAATATAACAATTTACTCAGTAAATACATCCAAGTTCAATCATCTTCATTTCCTTAAGACTCTATAGGGAAGAATAAAAGAGAAAGAACTGATGACAGAAAAAGATAAATGAATGGGAAGGAGAGAAAGCAGAGACATAAGCAAAAAATATATGTAGTTGTATAGAGACAGTAAGATAGACAATTATGATTTAATTTCTGTACAGTAAGCTTTAGAATGCCAATATCTGTTTAAAGCCCTTAGGTGGCATATTGGTTGATTAATTACTATCTATGACTTCCTAACTACTCAAAATATTGCCATAAAATCATAAAACTATTGAATCATGTAATATTAAGTCACTTATAGTAATTACTCAAAAACCACCAATAGGAAAATTATCATTTTAAGAAAGAAGAAGTGTTACTGAAGATTTGTTAAACTAAAGCAGAAGTCTGAATTGTTCACCACTGGTTTTATTATTTTAGATTTATATGTTTTTACAGTGATAAAAACTTAAAGAATTAATACTAAAACTGCTTAGTCCAGGATATCAACTACATTTTTTAAGGCAGCTTATCTACTTAGCATTTTCTAGTTTCAATTTTACATAGTTAGCAGGTACTATGTATTTTTGTTCTGTTTCTGAGTCACAAATTGTGTTGCCAGACTGAGGATGAGTATAAGCAAACCTATTAATAGTATGGAATTAGCATATATTATGACTTAATACTTATAAGAGTGCTTATCCCACTTGTAAAATGTTGACTATATAATATTGATTTCAGAGTGTTAGGAAGAACACAGGTAAAGATTAACATAAAGACTGACAATTCTTAAGACAGAAAACCTATAGCTATTATTATATTTTACACGTAGTATAAGGAGGATAGAGTTTTAATGGTCATGATGTGGAGGTAATGCAATTTGTAATGACTGTTTTCTGTGTAGGCTGGTGAGTGGCCATTTAAAGCAGATATTATCATATCAAAAGAACCTTCCTACAAAGAGAGAAGACAAATATAAGGAAGTTTATTTTAATTGTCACAAGCTTGCAAGGCTCAAATTCAAATGATTCTCAGAAAGGTAACAGAATAACTAGAACTCTGAACTAATTTGAAATTTTAAACGTTTTAACATTAAAAAATATATTTTAAAAAATGCTAAATGTATATTTGTAGATGGAACATTAGGTAATAATTGAGCATGCCTCGATACCTCAATATAATTCAAGGGACTGATATTGTAGACAAAATTTCTGATGGAAATTCAATAAAATTTGAAATAATAGCTGATTACTTTTTAAATGACTCAAAAAATTTTTTAAAAGTTAGGTTTCTAAACATTTCTTTCTTCAAAATGAAAATTATAACTACAATTTCAGCTTATTGTGGTGATAATGGTATTGAGAACTCTTCATATCTAAACATATGAGTTGCCGTAATAGCTGTATTCAAAAAAATCAAATCTTAGTTTTAAATACCTTTAATCACAAAATAATTAAAATAAGTGAACTAATTCAATAGATTAGAGAAAAAGCACATTGTATAACAGAAGAAAAGTAGAAAGTTGTAAAAGATAAAAATCTGAAATAAGTTTTTATTTATATAATACATGATTTTACATTTACATACAGTTACGTATATATTTTTATTTATATATAATTTTGAAAATGAATAAGATATTGTTCCAATAAAAGTTACCAACCTGTGGCAAAGCACAATGGCTTACACCTCTAATCCCAGCACTTTGGGGGGGATGAGGCAGGTGGATCACGAGGTCAAGACATCAAGACCATCTTGACCAACATGGTGAAACCCCATCTCTATTAAAAATACAAAAAATTAGCTGGGCTTGGTGGCAGCCACCTGTAATTGCAGATACTCTGGAGGCTGAAGCAAGAGAATCGCCTGAACCAGGAAGGCGGAGGTTGCAGTGAGCTGAGTTCATGCCACTGCACTCCAGCCTGGCAACAGAGTGAGACCTGTCCCCCTGACCCCATAAAAAACTACCAACTTGTTTTATGTCCATTGTCTTCTGCACATAATTGATGAGCATCTTACCAAAGCTATTGATCCCCATTCCATATGGCTTTTGGAGTGGAGGTCATGAGCCTTAGGTTTCTGTCTCCTGAAATTAAAAGTTTTAATGAATTCATATAGACAATTGAATAGATGATAAAAATGACCTCTGACTTTCTTAACAATGTTAATAATAATAATATCAATGTCAAAATTAACAATTATTGACATTTAAATGTATGTGCTTTACTTTATGATTCTTTTAATCCTTGCAACAAAATAAAGAAAAAGTTTAGCACTTTCCTTAATTTCTTTTCCAGATGAAGAGTCTGAAGCATGGAAAGGTCAGATAATTTGCTCAAAATCAAAATGTGTTTAGGTTTAAAGTTTTGGTTATTTTGTTTCTATATTTGAGTTTAAACTGTAGCAAAACCAGATTTTATTTTATTAAGATTTCCCTGTTTAGAGGAAGCTGAACTGCAATGTTACCTAAGAGTGAGGAGAGGCAGTGTAATGTATTTGTCATAGCTATTCCAAGTTTGACTCTGGATTCAGACTCCTGATAGATGTAAAACAATTCATGTGTTCACAATTTATAGTTTTCTATATAATAACAATAAGTTCTAAGAAGGAAAATTTAAAAGACATCATAGGAAAAAATTAAATTAACTTAAATATCTAAATGAAGAAAAACATAAAGAATACTGAGAACTTGAGGAAATGGAAAGATACATTAAAAATACTGTAAAAATATCAATTTTCTCAAATATATTAGCTAAAAAATCTCTTTAAATTTAAATGTTTACTATAAACACAAGAATGTAGTGAGGACAACGTTGAAAATGAATACTAGACCGGGTGCAGTGGCTTTTGCCTGTAATCCTAGCACTTTGCGAGGCTGAGGCTGGCAGATTGCCTGTACTCAGGAGTTCGAGACCAGACTGGGCAACATGCTGAAACCCCATCTCTACTAAAATATAAAAAAATTAGACAGGCATGGTGGCATGTGCCTGTAGTCCCAGCTACTTCGGAGGCTGAAGCAGGAGACTTGCTTGAACCCAGGAAGTAGATGTTGCAGTGAGCCGAGATCGCACCACTACACTCCAGCCTGGGTGACAGAGGGAGACTCCATCTCAAAAAAAAAAAATGAATATTAATGAGGTGAAGTGTGTTTATATATATTTATCAATTTTTTAAAAGCATAATAATTAAGTGGTACAAAATTAGCACAAAAAGAAATAGATATATAGAACATAGCAATTTGAAAGGAGACGTATTTATGTGAACACAAACATATATACACACATAAGACATTTGCTAAAAGCTACATTTGAAACCAGCATGATAATTTAAAATAGTAAATGCTTTTGTTAATACATGGAGACTTAGAATTCCAATTAATACTAAACAATAAATTTAATTTGGATAGACTTAATATTCAAATAATTTTTTAAAATGAAAGAATGATATTACTGAAACTCTATATATGATAAAAATTTTAAAAATCTTAATTGCAAAAGGTATTAACAGTTTTCCAAAGTTGAATATTGCAGAAAATATTGACTGACAGGAATAAAAAGGACTTACCACTTGAGTATGTTAAATAAAACAAACTACAAAAGCAACAAAAACAAAATCAACCAAGGAGACAAAAGACAATCTGGAAAAAAATATTCAAAAATATATTAAATTAGATAAATATCCTTAATAAATGAGAACTATCTCAATTGACAACTAACATTCTTAAATATGTGCAAATAAGCTTAACAGATATTTAGTGATCTTTTTTTATTTATTATGAATGGAGAGGAAAAAAAATATAGCAACCACAGAAAAAAGAAAAAATCATAGTGTATGGGAAGAAGGAAGTTTTAGTTATTCTTTGCTTCCCAAAATTAATTCTTAGCTAGTTAGTTTTAAATGCAGTTTTATAGGCTCTA
>CM052650.1:81204892-81247413 GCA_028533165.1 Leontopithecus rosalia | reverse complement strand
AATTGTGAAGCTTAATTTGGCGGGATATGAAGTGATGTTTGTAATGGCAAATAATAGAAAATCATATAGACCAAGATGGTGTTAATTATAACTCATCATATATACATAGCCATTAAAAATGTTAAGGCACATTTTAAAGTCCTTAAAAATGTTTACTCTATGTTCCATTGGGGAAAACATGTTCCAAAAATTAACTACAACTTTCATCACACAGAAGGAACTAAGAAAAAGCCAAGCATAGTTTTTCTGTGTAGTCAGGGGAATCACTAGAACAAAAAAGCAATGCTAGTCAATTCAATTGACTAGGAAGCCATGGGATTTTCCTTAGATTATGGCCAAAAACCCTTGGATAAGTAGAAGATGAATACCAAAAAAGTACTTTATTCAGCATAAATCTGGAGCACTGAAAAAAATGAAATAGAGGAAAACTTCATGCTACAAAGAAACACACGGAATATAGAAGTGCAAAATTAAAACAAACATTGCATAAAACCACATAGACTATAAAACCACAGTAGTGTCAATTCAGGACTTTGAGAGTAAAGTCCTTGAAATAGAATTGAACATTCTCTGGCTTTTCTTGCATTCATAAAACATATATATAAGGAGAAAGTGAGAAAGCCTATAAACCTTTGCAATTATAATCTTGAAAAGAAATGGATAATATGGAAAAAAGTAGAAAGCAGGAATGAGCTAGAACTAATATTCGAATATTCACTTCATTGAAAATATTTCAGTACATTTTATTTATCTTCAGACTCTCCTATCTATGTAGAATTTAAAATAGATTAAAGATGAGGAAACTAAGGTTCAAAGAATCTCAAGAAAGCCCTGGTGTCTTAACATACACACAGCTAGTAAATGAAGACACTAACTTCCGGAACCAAGTCTACCCGACTAAATAGCCTAGGTTTTTTCCAACATGCATCTGTGCCCCTAGCAGAGTTCCTGGACAGTAGTGGTGCTTAATAAATATAAGCAATGTCACCAACACCACACTACTCATAAGCAGGTGCCCATTTAGTGATGATAACATAATTTCAGTATTGATTAGGGCTGAGTTAAAAATGGATGTCATTATTTGTCAGCCATACTTATAATTTATTTTGTGAGGCAGAATATTATAGGAGTATGGTGGATTTAGACAAGAATAACTTGGGAGCCATTCAAAAGTATTTTCTGAAAGAGAAAAGACAACAAAAATAAGATGAAATTTATAGCCAATTTTGCTCATGAGGTCTTGGATGCAAAATTTAATGTGACTCATACTCTGAGTATCTAAAAATAAGGTTTTGAAGGTGACACTTTCCTCTTTAAAAGTTTGTGAAACAGTTTTTTTAGTCTTTGCTTAATAATGTTTGTTTTCAACAAGTATGTAAGGCATCTAAATGCATTTGTGAAACATTTATCAAATGTCCAGAATTATTTTATGCATCATTAACACTCAAATCATACACATTACTCATTCTGCACATCTTAATTGATTCTATGTATACCCTTTAAAAACTGCACCTCTGTGAGAGTCACATGGGATTAGAAATGAGAAATTTATTTTCTAAAGTGCTCTTCGAAGTATGTGCTCAGAAAATCTGAAGACCTGCACAGAATGGAGTGATTAAGTAACTGTTGCAATAACCTATACCTGGATTACAAATATACCTATTAATATCGAGTGCTAATCACACATCTCAATGAATCACAAAATTATATTACTGAAAAAGATGTTAATTGCTGTTATGGTAGATACGGAATACATGTCAATGAAATTGTAGATGCAAATTCACTTTTTTCTGGTTCAATATTCTACCTTTTTTTTTTCACAGTGCTAAGAGCAAAAGCATAAAACCTAGTGTTATCATCAATTAGTTAATTTTTTCCCATCCCCTTCAATTAATTGACTTTTTTCTCTTTCCTTCTTTGCTTGCTTTTATTCTTCCTTCTTTTTATTTGTAATCAAGAACTTGTCTAAATGTTTTCTAAAGAAAATATTTTGGCATGTGTATTGAGCATATTTTTATGATTCAAATTTATAGGATACTAACTGAATGATATATCTATAATTGTAATGAGAGAGGTATTTTTGCATCTACTACATTTGAAACCACTGGTGGCATTATTGTTATTGTGCAAAATGTGGTCTCAATTTTCTTGGATAGCTGCCAAGGACAAACTATTTCAAATTTTCAAGCAATAAAAAATAAATGGAGTAAGATTTTTTTTTCCCAGTATAATACCAGAGGACACTTGTATAAGACTCAGGAGGACATTCAGAAAATTTCTGTTTGCAGCCAGTGAATAAACTAAAGCCTTTCAGTTGTGTTTCATTGTCAGTTGAGAGATACTGGCAAGAATGCACAATGACTGTAAACCTTCCCAGAAAATCCCTGAATGAAACAGTGCATTGACCCCCAACAAAATGTTCAATGGCAAACATATTCCCAATAATGCCTTTGACATACATGCTTGAATTCTTATGTGAATTATTTATATCAAGGCAAGTGCATATATATAGACTTTATTATGCAGTTGTCTTACGAAAACTAACTTAAATCTTATTATCCATTATAAGGTTGTTAGCATGCTTCCTTGAATCATCTGCAGGATAATTAAAGCTCAAATTCCAGAGTTTTTGAGTTCTTTTTCACCAAGGGATTGGTGACAGAACTATGAAAGCACTCCATAGAAGTGTAGCAAAAGATAAATGAGTTCTTTCAAGATCTTTTAATACATGGACTTATTTTTAAAATGAAGGGGCATATTTTGTTTCTTAAATATAGCATATGTGGTGAATAGAACATTTCATGATGATGAGGGATCTCAGGAGGACAGAAGAAATTCCAAGGATGAAGCTATGATCTGAATGTTTGTGCATCCTAAAACTCATAGTTTAAAATTCACATTCTTAATGTGATCGTATTCGGTGTTGGGACCTTCAGTAGGTGATTAGATCATGAGGGCAAAGCCTTCATTAATGGAATTAGTGTCTTTATAAAAGAGACCCCAGAAAGCCATATGATGGCTTTACCCATCTGCCATATGATGTTACAACAAAAAGGAAGTTGGACATTCAACAGGCAATGAAACTGCATCTGGCACCTCATAGCCTCCGAAAGTGTGAGAAATAAATTTCTGTTGTTTATATTCTGCCCATTCTATGATATTTTGTTATAGTATCTCAAAGAAGGAGACAATCTCAAGAACCCTTCAATATGTGCTTTTACAAAGTAAAGCTAAACTCAATTCACATAAGCAGAATTGCAATAAATTAGGGGCTTGATATTAGATTTCTCTTAGGAAGTCTTTTTCTGCCTTCACAGTCACTAAAATGATGACCTAACAAAAACTTTATTAGGCTGGATATAGTGGCTAACATCTGTAATCCTAGCACTTTGGGAGGCCAAGGTGGAAGGATCACTTGAGCCAGGAGTTCAAGACCAGCCTGTGCCCAGGAAGACCCCATCTATACCAAAAAAAAAAATTAAAAAAGAAAAAAAATAGCCAGCCATGGTGGTGCACATGCAAATCCGCGGTCCCAGCTACTTGGGTGGCTGAGGTGAAACGATGGCTTGAGTCTGTGAGGGCAAGACTGCAGTGAACCGTAATAGCACCATTATACTCCAGCCTGGACAACAAAGCCAGACCCTGTCTCAAAAACCAAAGAAAATGATAGCAGTAACTTTTATTAACAAAGCACCAAGATATATTTGTTTGGAGTTTGAATAAGACAGTAATATAGGGGCCACTACTATTTTTCAGGTGACTTAGAAATGCATTTTAAAGGATACATTTTCTAAACAGGTATATATTTGTACTTTATTAAAATGTTTTAAACACCTTTTAGCCATTCCAATTTAGAGAATGCTAAAGACATATGGTCCAAAATCTTGCCAAATCTAATTTTAGTAGAATTGGACACATATTAAACAAAACGTTTTTCCTTGAGGAGCACAGTAAGTTGATTTCTTATTTTCAATAGGCTCACTTGATATATTCTTTTACAAAAATGGATAATTCTCCTTCTTGGTTTCTCATGTGATATTATGACCATATAAATTATTAACCAAATCATCACATCAATTCAGTTTTTAGAAAAAGTTAAGGGGCTATTAATAATTGTTCGAAGACAATAAGCATAAATCAAGGTAGTCCTAGGGAATCCAGGAAATACGGTTACCCCAATTATATAAGATAATGTTCATCTTCTCTTGTAAAATGCCCAAAAATGCAATTCTACAGAAGAGTGACAGATTCCCTTCCGCTCAGAAAAAGACCCATATTCTTATTTTCATTAAGGATACACAGCTAGACCACATTTACCAGGCTTCCTTATCTTTCTAGCCAATTGATTGTGAACAGGAGTTTCAGTTGTTATTTCCACACCTAGCCTGTAAAAATCTTTTACTCATTGCCCCCTGTGTTCTTTATCCTTTCTGGAAGTCTGATATGACTGTTCATTCCAAGGTATCATTGCAAACCAATGCTTTGATGATGTCAGGACTTCTGTTAGTCTGGTCTTAAGTGACTATGTAATATAACCCTGTCAAACTGTTTTACCTATACTGCAGGTTACCTTAACAAGAAATAAACTTCTTAGTGTTTGTTTTGGATTAAATTGTTTCCCCCCAAAATGACATGTTGAAATCATAATCCCCAGTAGCTCAGAATTTGATCTATTTGGACATAGGGCTGTTATAAATGTGATTAGTTAAGATGAGGTTATATTAGAGTATGGTAGGCCATTAATCCAATATGACTGGTGTCTTTATAAGGAATGGAAAACTTGGGCCCAGACATAGACACACGAAGAGAACATCATGTAAAGACAGGAAGACAGACACAATGTGAAGACAGCCATAAATATGGAAGCAGAGACGGGAGTAACACTTCCACAAACCAAGGAATACCTGGCTACCAGAAGCTGAAAGAGGCAAGAAAGGATCCTTCTCTAGCAGCTTTGGAGGAAGCATGGCTCTGTCTATACTTGGATTTCACACTTGTAGCATTTAGAACAGTGAGAGAATAAATTTGTGTTGTTTTAAGCTACTCAGTTTGTGGCACGTTGTCTCAGCATCCCTAGGAAAGTGATGCAATTTTTAAGTCATTGTGGACTTTTTTGGGTTAATTCAGTATACCAATTAACATCACCAAATACACAAGGAAGAGCCATGGTTTTAACACAGTGGGATTTTAAAGAATTATTGTTCACGTGACAGGATGAACAAGCTTTGAAATTGGAACAGAGGTCACAGTGGGACAAAAGCAGTTCCCCAGTTTCACAGTTGAAGCAATTCTACTTCCCTATAGTTATTTTGAGGTATTTCCAAGCAATGAATAATTTGTGATTAGCCATTTTCTCTCAGCATCAAATAGCCTTGCTAGGAAAAGGAGTTATTAAACAATCCCCTTCACTGGTTAGCAATTCTCTATGTATGTAAACGATCTTGTTTGGTAACCATCTAAGCTTAAATACAAAAATTAAATCTAATTATTTTAAAATTTCTTTGCTGTCTCAAATATTGAAAACACAAGATTTAAGCAAGCTCCAAAATTGGCCAATAAATTTTTTCTGTGCCAACTCTTACTGCATAAGCTGCTTTCCTCTCTGGCTACTAACCCTACGCCTTAACCAAATAAGCCCTGAAACTAGGACTCATGTTTTAAGTAGTATTTAAACAATACTAATTTATAACATAGGCTACATAATGCAGTTATTTAGAAAGAAAAATATCTCAAAGACATTTAAGTAGCAATCCATTTGAAAACAATAGCCTGCGAATTGTTTATGAAAAGCTTGTGGCTGGAATGGGTTTCCACTGTTATGTAAGAAAGACCAAAATGTACAGAATAAATTTTACAAAAGATCAGAAAAACAAAACAAAACAGAAATTAAAGCATTATGGCCACATTTAGCATTGGAAAGGGGGAAAACCAGTAATCATAACTAAATATCTGATCTATTTTACCACAATCAGTAAGACTTGTATCTATTTACCACTGGGAATACAACAAAAGCATCTGTGATATAATAAATGAATAAACAACAATAAAAATGACAACAAATCCCTGAGATAAATGAACAAGCTGACTACCACATAGGAATTATGTAAAGAGCAGTAATATCTGATGCAGAGGATGGAATATCCCTGAACTGCATTCAAAAATTGCTAACACATGGCAGCCTACCACAAACACTCAGCCAGCTCCCTGCCAGAGAAACATGCCTTATCCACAGGTTATAGAATAAACACAGATGCAGCAAAATGAGTCACCAGAGGAAAACAAAAACCTAAATTGAAGGTAAATGAAGCTTTGTGCACATGCATGACAAGAAATCCATTGAGCAAAACTAATTTTATATCTGTGCCAGAATGGCTGTGTTGTATGTTGGGAATAGGAAACAGGAGGGAAAGGAAATAATCACATAATAGTAAACCTTGAAGAATACTAAGATGGAGAATACCTTCTGCATTGGAAGAAAAAAGAAAAAAATGTATTCTAAGAGTTAAAATTCATCTATAGAGCTGTAAGAGTGAAATACTGGTGCATAAAAGAGAGAAAAAATGTATAAAAAATAAAATATTAAGAGTAAGAAAAATCTTTAACAGAAGATATAAGAAAAGTAAGTAATATTTTAGAAAAACGGCTTCCTTTGTAATGCAAATAAAATGATATAAAAATCAATCATTACCAGGGATTTATTTTTATAAAGTTGCTCTCTAACTCTGTTTTTTAAAGTTACCATATAACTATCTTATTTTATTAGAATCAATTATTAGTACTGAAGGAAATTAATTTCTGAACTGTGGCACAGACAGTTCTACTCATTCAAAACAAAAAGTCTATGAAATTTTTTTGCCCCTTTGATTTAATACAGCTTCTGCAGAATGCACATATATTTGTGTGTCTCTAAAATCGTATTAGCACAAATTGCCTGAGGCAGAGGGCCATACATTAGTTTCTTGACTGAAATTAGTTTAGTGCCTAAAATTTGTTTAGGATCTATAGTATTTTTCACATACTCAGAGCTCTTTAGGACTAATTTCTTATCAGAGACTAAAGTGGAATTTTCATACCTCTCTATAAGTTAACTTTAGTTAGCAAATTTAATGTGAATTCACTTTAGCTGCCTTGCCTTTTTAATGAGGCGATGTGATTGAATGAATTTAAGTATTCCAAATTCCTTTTCCAAGTGTGTCAATAGCATGAAGTGACCTTGGAGAGGATCTTGGCTCATACATAACAGTGTCTTGGTAGAAAGCCTTTTGGCCCTAATCCACCAGTGGATCAGCTCACCCTGCCCATTTGCCACAGACCTGCTATCTTGGGCACATGCTGCTCAGATGAACCTTCGAGGTTGATAGCCCCAAGTGCTGGCCCCTTTGAGGAAGGAAGGAAAATGAAAATCACTCTCTCTCCTGACACTGATTCCCTCTGAGGAAAATCTGTCTTTTATTTGTTTAGAAATCTTATATAGGTTAAAGAAGCAAGTTCAATCAGTGAAGCAGTCTAAACCAGAGTTTCTAAAATAGCTTACTGTACAATTGGGAAGGGATGAGAATGCATTTGCTAAAATTTGTTGATCTCTTTAAAAATGGAAATAGATTTGGATCCTTATAAAAGAAAACTATGATACTGTTAGAACAGATCAATGAAGACTATGTGGTAGAAAGACCCTGTACTTTTTTCTTATTTTTCTTTTCTTTGTGGAAGAAAATAAAAAATTAGGTGCCAACGGGAAAACAACAAAGAAGCTAGTGGCCAAAGGAAAAGCAAAAGGCTAACGATAATACATTTGTCATGTAACAAATGAGAGTGCCTGCTTATTAATATTTTCTGATAAAGATAGAAGCAAAATCGTTTATTTGAATTTTGATTGTCTGAGAAAAGTAATAGAAAACAAGGGACTTTTCATGAGAGAATGTAGCCCATAAGTAAAGAAATGCTGAACCTTCTCAACTTGTGATTCTAAAACACCTCAGAGTAAATAAAACCTTTCAATTCATTTATATTAAATCTACTAGTGACCCTAGGGCTATTTGAGCCCAGAATCAGGATCTGTAACTTATAATACATTTTGATTCTGTAAGAAAATAATCCATATAGGGCATAGGACTTTTAAAGTGGAAGTTTATTTACCTAACTGTAACTCCTGTTGAGATTTCTAGGACACTATGGTGGCATTTTATTTTTTATTCATTTATTTTTTAAATTATATTTTAAGTTCTGGGGTACATGCACAGATAGTGCAGGATGTTACATAGATATACACATACCATGGTGGTTTGCTGCATCCATCCCCCATGTCCTTTACTTTAGGTATTTCTCCTGTTATCCCTCCCTAATCCCCCCACCCCTTTCTGTCCCTCCCCTACCCCTCCATCCCCGCAACAGGCAGCCGTGTGCGACATTCCCCTCCCTGTGTCCATGTGTTCTCATTGTTCAACAGGCTTTTTAATGTCAATATGGCTAAGCTGAACTATGTTTCCAAGAATGTTTCTGGTTAATACTGGTGGTCACAAGACAAGTGTCTGAGATTTGGAAGGCAGAAAGGAAGCAGTGGCCATCTTTATTCTTGGGAGGGTGAATTCGATCATGACTGCAAATCTGCTAACTCATCTTGTTGATTTGGGCAACAAAGGATTCCAAAGGCCAGTCCCCTTGAAATTTCTTCTTTTACTATCTCCAAATCATTGTATGAGTAGGGCAAGTGGATCATCAAAGACCTTATCATGGATTCATCTCAATGAGAGATAAACAGCAAGTTTTAGCTCGTTCCTTGGGAGCCCCGGTTGTCGCATTGCTCTTCCCCACTTTCCCTCTGACTGCCTATCCAGTAACTTCACACTTAGCACCAAATGATGAAGAAATAGCCAAACCAAGATTGTTTTAGCAGCTCCTATGATCATATAAGTTTGCATTTCTCTCCAAATCTATTAGTTTACAACACTTCTAGTGATTCTGAATGAATGCTGTTCCCCTAAATGTTTCCCTAAATTTCTAATTCTGGTATATACTATAATCCACTTTCTTAGACTAACATGCTGTGTTTTGCATTATAATGTTAAAATTTCCTTATTAATATAATGTTACTTAGGTTGTTTTGATCCTACATCAGCCAAAAAAAATGGGTTATGCAACTAAGAACTTAGTAGTACCTTCACCACCTAACACTATCTTCTTTTCCAGATTAAACTCAGTTATCCATTGTTACAGCTTTCTAAGACTCAAGGCAACATCAGAAGTTATATCTTCTATACCTTTTATCACTTTTTGCTCCTTAAGGTCCATTTAGAGAAGAAGCAAGCACTTGATCCTATTGGTTCAATTGTTTATTTAAATTAGGATGATTAGTCTAGTAATATATGGGATTGCAATTAACAACATTCATTAGTAAATTCTATACAAAATATAACAACGTTCTATCAAAGTAGCTCTGATTTAGTTTAAGGTGATGATTCATTTTCTCCTGCCACAAGTCTGTTCTTGTTTTAAACTGCAGTCTCAAATTAATTAATGATAGTATTACTCTACAATTTTTTTCTTTTTAAAATTGATACATAATAGCTATATATTATATACTAGTATATATTTTTGGGGCACATGTGACATTTTGATACATGGATATAATGTGTAATTATAAAATCAGAAGTCACTGGGATATCCATCACCTCAAACCTTTATCTTGTCTTTATGTTGGGCCCATCCCAATTCTTCTTTTCTAGATAACATTAATTTTTATTTATCTAAATTGTTTAAATCTGATCATTATTTCAAAAAATGTGTTCCCCTTTAGGTCTCAAAATTTCCTGTTTTAGATTTGACCAGAATGGAATAAGACATTGTATGTGAAGTGTTGTGGACCTTTTCTTAGTGTCCCATTTCTAGTTTTACTTAGTTGCTTGTAGAGAGTATAAAGGATGTTTGAACAAACTAAGTAGTTTCTCAAAATAACAGCTAATGCTGTTTCACAGGAAATTAGGCAGGTTGTCATACTTATAATATGTTTTCAAGTGGAAGAAAAATGCTTACAAATACTCAGCCATAACCAGTGTGTAATTTATGATCAACAGTCATAAACACAAAACAACCAGCATTAAATTTCTTATCCTTATCTTGCAATAAAAGGATGTTAACAGCTGGCAATCTGTATTTGTTGGAAATTAAATATTACTGAATAAGGTTACAGAAAAATAAAAAGAAAATCTGAATGATTGGATTCTTTTTTTTTTTTTAACACATGCTGTTTAACTCAGAATGTTCTGGACCTCTAATAAGCCCAGCTGGTTTCCTATGTTTTAATTATACTTAAAAATACATTAGAGGTTAAAGTCTAATTTTTAATTTCAATTGTACCTGCCTACAGAGCTTTTGGTGGCCAGAATGATATTCAGTTGCATTTGCTTTTGGTGTACATGTATATTTATTTCTGCATTAAAATACTTATTTAGATGGATCCACATCCAAAAATGGTAATGTGTTTTATTTTCCTCACCCCCTTTGGTGAATGTACACTTAAGCTGTGTGATTAGAACAAAACATCAATATTGTACAAAATGTTGCATAGCATTTACTTACTCTTTATCAGTCATTCTGACATAAGCCTTATTTAAATTACTGAGTAGAATTAGTCACTCTTAGAAAACTTTCTCTCTCGATGGACTACCAACAGTGCTAGCATTGATTATTACTTTTCAAAGATATAGCTGAATAAAGCATTTTCTCTGTACTATATGCCATTATAGAGTTTATGGACTATGTATTAGAAAGGTTAAAGGCAGACTCCTTCATAACTATGGATTCAACGGTGCAGGTTTGTGACCTTCAAAAGATGAATTTTAATGGCCTTAAAATCTCTCTCAAATAAATTAATACTGCCATATGCGAGAAATAAGGATGAAATAAAATGTCTAAAATGCTAAATAAAGTAGAAAAGAAAACAGATAACTTTAACAGAACAACCACTTTAGTCTTTTGTTTCCTCTAGGAGGAAATGATGCCAGCTAACCACATGGACATAACAGAAGGTATTGTGGGCAGGAATGTCAATGTGCTTGCTTTTTCTCACCTTAGGAAAGTGGAGCAGGCTGTTAGCCACTAAAATGAATCACCTTGTTGGGAAGAAAGTGGTTCACCTTTGCCCCTTTTTCCCAACCCCAGGCCCCAGAGCAGTAAATGAGCTAGTGTCAGTGCTTCCCGGGTTGACCCTTGGCTTCATAGTTGGAAACTCCAGCATCAGTGGAGCCAGCGACTGCCATGCTCCCTGATAAGAGCATTTTGCCAAGAGAGACAATTTTTCTTTGAGTCACCAGACACCCCTAGCACGTATGGTGGTGTCAGTGCTGCTGCCAGATCTGTGAAGACAAGTTTAAATCTGGGAGGGAGACCATTCAAATTCTTGGCCTCAACATAAACAAACTCAAATGTTTCTTCATGGTTTTGCCTCTGCTTTTTAAATGTAAGAACTACATTCTCTTAAGCTGTAAGGCCAGGCAAATATAAACAGGCCAGAGAACAAAACATGAGTGTTTTGTGATTTAATTCTAGCAGATCACAACATAGAAGCAGCACACCTCCAAAATGGGAGTCCCCGAAAATGCTAAAGAGAACCAGCCAGGGTACACTCGGTATTTTTTAAACCTTGTGGTTTTCAATGTGTAATTAAGGAAAGAGATTTCTGAACTTGTCAAAGGGGATAAAATATGATGTCTCTCAGAATTAACATATTGAAGGTTAGTAAATGAAAAGAACCCTAAAGGGAGAGAAAGCCCGGAAATTGGTGTTTGTTCTTCTCTGCATTATTCTCTTCTCTATCTGATAATTCATTGTGGGTCTCTGCCAAAAATATTGAGGTCGTTGTGTTTCTGCGAGTGTGTGTATGCTCTGGGAACTGGGCATGAAGAAGTGGATTTGCATGTTTGTGTAATTTACAAAAGATAAATAAATTGCCTGTAGTATTAAAGCTATGATTTGAACTGGGGGGTCAGGGAAGCCCTGATTTAAGGACTCCTCATATTTCCTTGCATATGGCAGTTTAATTTAGTAACATGAAACAAATCAAAATAAGTAGAAAGTCTCTTGCAACCTTCTTTTGAATTAATACGGGGCTCATAGCAACTGAGATTGGTGCTCATTTTCTCTCCATAGGCTAAGGTACCTATTCATTTAATAAACATTTACTAAGACCATACTGTGTGCCAGGTACTAATTTAGTACTGTTCTGTCATCAAAAATCAAGGTCGCTGCCTTCAATGGAGCTTACATTTCAGTGTGGTGTATGGAAAGAGCACACAAAATAAACAAATTTTAGCATGACCTATCAAATGGTGATGCACGCTATGAAGCAAAATTAAAAAGAAGGATAAAGGTAACAGAGGTGAAGGAAACACTGTCATTCTAAATACGGTTCTCAAAAAGGACTTTCCACAGAAGGTGACATTTGAACAAAGATCGGAAGGAATTGATAAGACAAGCATGTGTGTATCTTATGTATTCAAGGTGGAGAGGAGTAAATCCGAAAGTACAAAGGCTTGCGTGCAACAGTGTGCTCAGGGTGTTTGAGAAACAGGGAGAAGACACCACTGAAGTGGGCAAAATAAGAGTAGAAGAGCTGAGTCGGGAATAACCATGAGGATGGCTCTGATATATGAAGTTACTTAAGTAACATGAACAGAAGAAAGATCTGATCTGGCTTACACGTTAAAAGTGTTGCTGTATTGTTCTATTCAACATACTGTGCAATACTTGGTAGGAAGCAGTAGCAGAAGTAAAGAGAAACACTAGGAAGCAAATGAATTATTAATTCGGAAGAGACACAATGCAGCACCACGTGGAGTGCTGGGAGTGAAGGTGATAAGGCGTGTGAGATTTTTCTCAGATCTGAAAGATTAAGAGAAAAAGATTTTCCGTGAATTAGATATAGATTATAAGAAAAGGAGAGAAGGTAAGGACAACCTTCACATTTTTAGCCTAAGCACCTGGAAACAGAGTTGTATTTACTGATCTAGTGACAACCTCAGGAAAATAGAGTGGGGGCACATACCAATTTGAACGTATGGAATTTGAAATGACAATCAGTAGTAGATGCTGAGCAGTCAATACGATGTGCAAATCAGGAATTTAGAGGCGTTGTCTATGTTAAAGGTAGAGACTGAGAATTTTACACATAGGTAATATTAAAGCCATCATACTTCAGGAAACCAAAACTGACACTTCCCCCTGTGTCCATTATAATGAAGCACTTTACACACCATAGTTTGAAAACAAGCAAGCAAACAAAAACCTGTGCATTCTGAGATGGAAATAAAACTAATAAGGTTTCTTTAACTGGTTCTGATATTCAAAATAAACTTTGGATATTGTTCACAAATCTGGACTTTGTAACACAAATAAATAATCCCTGAGTGATGATATGTTGATATCTGAATATGTCATGAACTTTGTGAATATAATAATCATTTGAGAAAATTGTCTTTTCACTGTGAATAGATTCATGAAAATTTAGTAACTATGAGAGATTTGTAGATGTTCCACCCTTCAAATATGCAAAGCATTTTTTATTCGTAAGTCAGTACTCCTGATATCTGACTGCCTTGCACGTGCGATAAATGTGTTTCCTTTTTCAAAGTGGCACCACATAAGAGTTAATCTAAATGGAGACAAGGTCCAAATTGAGGCTGGGCAGTAGCTCTCAAACCTGGACTCATGTTAGAAACACCTGGGGATATTGAAAAGCTACCTCTGCCCAGGTTCCATGCTAAACCAATTATTTCTGACTCCTTGGAGGTAAAGCTCAGGTATCTGTTTTTTTAAATTCTCAGTTAATTCTAGTGTGTAGCTAAAAAATTTAAAAATCATTGATGTAGAGGTTGCAGAGATAAGAAGAAACAAGAAAGGAAGACCAGAAGGAAATAGTGAGAGAGAATTGGCCCTAGAGCCAAGTGAAAACACTGATTGAAGAAGAAAAAGAGAAAAATCAGTATATCAAGCACCACTGATAGACCAATGAAATAAGTAATAAAACTTGGTCATTGAATTTGGCAATGTGGCTGTCCTTGGTAAATTTATAAAACATAGTTCAGTAGATTTCAGAGAAAAGAGAGGAAGAAGAGGTAGAGAAAGAATATACAGATAACTCTTCCGAGGAGTTTTTCTCTAACAGGGAGACCAGAGAAATGAAGACGTAATACATAAGGCTGTGAGATTAAGAAAGATTTTTTTCAATGGGGTAAAGTACCAGTTTATTATGTATTTGAGAATGATTCTATGTGTGTAATGAAAAATTGTGTACACATGAATTAAAGAAGTGAGTTACTGAAGCAGTGGCTCTGAGTAGATGAGTTGAAGCCAATGAATAAATAGTAGATTTGACCTTAAAAGTAGAAGCACAAAATTATATTCCCAGAGGAGGGAAAATAGGGGCATGTGAGTACAGATGCAAGTACATTGATAGATTTAGAGAAAAAAAAGCTTATGAAAGCTTTACCTGGTTCTCAGTGAAATATGAACAAGGTCATCAAGTACATGTAACAAAAGGAAGGCCACTCAGGGTGGGGTCCCCAAGTCAGCAGCATATTCATCACCTGGGAGCTCGTTAAAACGCCAGCATTACTGCTCCCACCTGAGACCTATTGAATTAGAATCTGTGTTTTTAATAAGATCCTCAGGTGATTTATATGCAGATTCAAGTTTGAGAGCCACTGATCTAGAAAAAAAGAGTGGAAGAGTGGAAGAGTGGAAGGATTGGGTAACATCTTTCGGGCAAACCATGAAAAGAACTATACTGAAGAGACCTTGGATCCAAAGGAGAATCGTCTTTGAGCACCAGTTGGCTGACTTTGGGTAAGTGGGGAGCGTATACCTGGGTAAAAAATGGAATTGAGATAGCGTCCAAACTTAGAGGAGTTAGAGTCTCTCCTAAAACAAGAGGGTTAAAGGCTCCTCTCAATAAAAGGCAAGGACGCCTGACTGACCTTGGTGTAGAGGCCTGACTTATGAGTGTTAGAGTCCTAAGATTTAGAGGTTTAAAAGACCTTCTAAGTAAAGTCCCTTCTGGCTAAGAACATGTTTAGCACTTTCTATTGTATTCTTTTTGGAATAATCTGTCTTGCATGCTTTGCTGATGGCTGTGGGTGACAGGATTAGGTATATACAGGATAGTGGGAAATCCCTTTAGGACAGCAGCCACCTGAACTTTTATTTATTTTTTTTTTTTTAATTTTTATTGCATTTTAGGTTTTGGGGTACATGTGCAGAACATGCAAGATAGTTGCATAGGTACACACGTGGCAGTGTGTTTTGCTGCCTTCTGCCCCCTCACCCATATTTGGCATTTCTCCCCATGCCATCCCTCCCCTGCTCCCCCCCCCCCCCGCTGTCCCTCCCCTATTTCCCCCAATAGACCTCAGTGTGTGGTGCTCTCTTCCCTATGTCCATGTGTTCCCATTGTTCAATGTCGCTGCAATGGGTCCGTTTTTCCCTGGTCTCCCTGAGCATTTCACATTCCCCACCCTTCTGCATGCAGTGCTTTCCTCTCTCTTTTCTCTTTTTTATCTTTTCTGTTACTCAGGGTGACCATCTTGCCCAGAGACCACATATTGAAACTTCTGGTCAGAGGTTGGATTAATGACAATTAGGGCAAATTTGAGCCTTGCCAGTTTGATACTGGGTGCTAAGCAGAGTGGCTAATGTCTATGTTTTGTCACACATATTTTACTCTGGGCAGGATGGAAAGAGATAATTTTCCTTTATGTTGCAGCTTGGCCCCCAGCGATAGGGTCCATCTGCCGGGTCACTAGGGCCACTCTAAGAAAGGGAACATAAAAGCCTGGCATGCCAGCAAAAAGGTAAGAATTTCTTACTTGTCAGACTTCTGGCCTCTCTCTGTCTCTGTCTCTGTCTCTGTCTCTGTCTCTCTCTCTCTCTCTCTCTCTCTCTCTCTCTCTCTGTGTGTGTGTGTGTGTGTGTGTGTGTGTGTGTGTGTATAAACTATATGAGGTTTCTTTCTGGTCAATCATGTCCTTGGGACCTTGACCTTGCAGCCATGTGGCAGTACTTTCTCTTGGTCTCCACCATCACAATGGCGGCTGGGATTCAGGATTAAATTCCTGACTTGGGGGGATGATATTTTATCTTTTGTCTGTCTACGGATTTGTATGTGTGTGTAATATAAAAGAGCTTTAATTAATTGGTTCAATAGTAGTAAGAGCTTAAATAAAATATTTTGTCAGAAAAGTAAAAAGTATAGTGTCTTTTGCTTCACATGACTTAAGTAATCTCAAGTAAATAAATCTTTATTTGGGAAATAAAGACAGCTTTAAAGATTATTGGTAAAATAAAGACACTTGGTCTAAATTATGCAAGTCAGATATTAAGTTTTCTGTATGCTTTAAGGTCATAAACTGCTTTTTTGACTTTTGGAAATTATTCAAATTACCTACTTTGGAGCATTAGATTCTAGATAAGGCATAGGGACATGTGGAATTAGCCATGACCCCTAGCTATGCAAAGAAGGTTCTTCATAAAATACCCCTATGACTCTTAACTGTACATCTTAACTGTTTTACAGCTAGGTGAGGCCTGGGGACATGTGGAGTTTGCCACAACCCCTATCTGTGCTGGTAAAGGTCAGACCTCATCTGCATTTCTGCCTGGTATGTCCTAGGCTAGGCTTCACACCTAGTATATAATTAAAATGAGTACTAACCAAGCTTTTCACCAGTAGTAAAACGTCGCTAAGAGTTAACCATGTAAAATGCATTTGAGACTGCTGAAGAAACAGTTCTACATGCAAGACATGTAAGGAAAGTGAAATGTGTTATCGGAGAAACATTAAAGCCAAGGGAATGTGAATTTTTTTTGCCCAAGTTTAAGGGGCTAAAGGAAGTTTTAAATTAAATAGAATAAAGCTAAAGGTTTGAGCAAGTTGTGAAAGGTTTGTGAAAAATTTATCGTAAAAAAATCTGTGAGTGAACATGTTAGCTAAAGTAAAAGGTGTATTCAGTGTTTCTATAAAATCGTTTATAGAAAAGAACCAGAAGAGCCCTCCTTTGGGGTCTGGATCAGGAGCCGTTTCCTGTACCGTCTTTCTGGAATGCCCCACTATGTGTATGGTGTTGCTGTACTTTCACTACTTACTTTCTTAATAAACTTGCTTTTACTTTGCAACCTTGCCCTGGATTCTTTTTTGCACAAGATCCAAGAACCCGCACGTGGGGTTTGGATCTGGATGCCTGTCCTGTAACTAAGATGCAGTTTCTAGCCCGGGGATGTTAAAGTACTGTTGGAGTTGTGGTGCTACATGGAATAAACTGAAAATATTTTCCTCATCTCTTGTTAATTATAATTGATTGCTAAGAATGGCATTTTACAAGATTGCTTAACTTTCTATTTTTCTTTTAAATTCATTTCTCCTGAGCTGGACATTACTCATTTTCCTACCACCTTGAGTTTATTTTTTCCCTTAATTATAGGGTTATATCTCAAAATATTTTCTCGGCTACTCCTTGGCTTTTTCACCTGTACCCCTAATAATAGTATTTCTAGTTTTACTCCAATAAGGATGAGACACAGTCTCTTGGAGACCAAGAGCTCAAAAGAAGTAGTTACTTATTGTAACCACCCAAGGGGTTCTTCCTGCCACTTTATAAAGAAAGAGGACAGCATTGTAGTAGAGAAAGAGGTTAAGAGACCTGAGACTGGCCACCCCACCTGGAAGATGAAATTCATACTCAAATCGTCTTGTTCAAAGCTCATAGGTTAGGAGTTGTTCAAAAGCAGTTTGGTGAAAGGGGTGGAGGTTGCCAGGTGACAGGTGCTTGCTGCTGAATGGTTAGGGTAGAGATGAAATCACAGGGAGTTGAAGCTGTCCTCCTGCCAAATCTAGGTGGGGCAACAGGAGAGTGGTTGTTTGTCCAGGTGGTGCCATGCGTGTCAGACATGCAAAACACCTGGAAAGATATCTTAAAAGGCCAATCTACAATAGTAGTATTATTTGCAGGAGCAATTAAAGACATTACATATCTTATAACCTCTGGAATAATGTCTGCACCTTAGCAGGTCTCAGGCTTCTCTCCCCAGCTCAGCCTGATGGCTTCCTATTAGCTTTACAAAAGCCGTTGAGTTTTGGGCAAGGCCTATTATTATTTAAAATATAGCCTGAAGGTCTTCCAAAGTTAGCTTGGCCCAATATCCCAGGAATAATTAAAGGAAAGACAAAGTAGGGATTGGGTTAGCTTAGCTTACTGTTAACATTTTCTTACTGATGTCACTTTTGCAAATACAGCATCATTATCAAGGGCCAGAAGAAAGACTGGATGAAAAAACTATGATAACTTCCTGAAGCTAGACCATATGCTGGTTGGGGACAAAAGAGAAAAGACTGACTACTCAGAATAGAGAAGGTTTGGATGAAAAACTTTTAGTTAGAAGTAAAATGTGTGTGGAGAATGTCTCAGCTTTTGGCTATTCCTCTGATTACAGTCAAGAAAAGACTATCAATTGTCAACTACTATACTTGTAGAACATGAATTTTGAAGTGTGGACCATCAGTAGCCTAGAGACTCTTTAACCTGTCAGAAAAAAATTGCACGGGGACAACTTAGACAAGCAACAAGTATTTTATTCAAGATGATGGCATTGGGATGAAGACTATTAAGCTCAACTCTGTTGGGTGAGCTAGTGGAAAGACACTAGAAGATGTTAGGTGGGAGGTTGGTTCGTGTCATTAGGCCATCTGTGTTTGCTAATTAGTGATTAGTGTAGTAAAACTCCTACCCTCTCATAGAAAATGGGACATAGAGGCACCATATTTCTTGATGATAACATTTCAAAGGGATGGCCTCCATGTACTTGAGAAAGATATTCCTGGGCTGTAAAACTGGCAGGAGTCTGGAAGAACATTTATATCTCAAGGAACAGAGAAATAATTTGCATTGCAAATTTTCTAAGGGGAAAAAGGCCAGGAGCCTATTGACAGGAGGAAATCTGTATAAAGTTTGATCAAGCTGAGAGGAACATGAAGGCCATCTTGTTCAAATTCTTCTTTTTAAAGCCTATCTCCTGTATATAACCCACTATCTCATAGTAACAAGGGAGCTGAGCATCTTGGGTGCCTTTAGCATAGAAGGAAAAATTGCGTCTAGATTGAAGTTGGGCTAGACAGATCCAATTGAAAATTACTCTAAGAACTCAATAAGAACTCATATTAATCTCCACTTCGTGTCACAATCTATTTATCATCTTACGAGATATTTTTAAAAATTTCATACAAAATATTTCACACGAGGTACTTAACACATAAGTGCAATATATTTAATATTAACAAATATCTTAGTGCTAAGTATAAAAAAGAGCAAACATATTAAGTAAAATGGCACAGCCAAATCATTCTGATAGAACTTCCACCTGCTTGCAAAGTGGCACAGCGCATTGCTATGGAGCACTGTTCATATTTATGAAAGTTTTTAACATTCAGTTTGTGATTTGAGAAATGTCTGTGCTATATTCTTGACTTGAAGAGATTAAAAATTCAAAACAAAACCCTCAAATCAGCCTTAAACAAATCAATAACTATCATAGATTATAGCAATATTTCCTCACATTTATGATTTAGTAGGTCATTCTCAGTGCCATGTTGCTTTGACCATTATTTATTTGTATACTCTTTTTTTTTTTTTTTTGAGACGGAGTTTTTGCTCATTACCCAGGCTGGAGTGCAATGGTGCGATCTCGGCTCACTGCAACCTCCGCCCCCTGGGTTCAGGCAATTCTCCTACCTCAGCCTCCCGAGTAGCTGGGATTACAGGCACGCGCCACCATGCCCAGCTAATTTTTTTGTATTTTTGAGTAGATACCGGGTTTCACCATGTTGACCAGGATGGTCTCGATCTCTTGACCTGGTGATCCACCCGCCTCGGCCTCCCAAAGTGCTGGGATTACAGGCTTGAGCCACCGTGCCCGGCTTATTTATTTGTATATTCTTTGAGCAACGTTGTTAACATGGGAGAAATTTCGTTGACATTGTGCCAGGATCCAGACCTGTTGAAGCAGATGTCTTCTACGTTGCTTTAGTGTAGTACAGTGTGCTGTTGCTCTAGAACAGGGTGAAAGTAAGTCTGCCTCATACACTGTCATATAATCCCAAACAGCGGAGTGCTGAACATAGTAGCCCCTCAAGAAATATTTGTTGTTTATAGATATAAATTTTGCCATTTTTTACTGAAAGTAAAATTTATATCAAAATCTAAAGTAATCATGCCTGTAAATCATGTGTACACATTAGGGTTCCACATCTTACTACTTAAAAGCAGTACACACTCAATAGTTCTCTGAATATTTGGTATGGACATGTTTATCTTTGTGCCTACATGTTTTACTCTTTGATTTGCACTTGGTTAATACTTTTTTCATTTTTGTTATCCCCCGGGAAATAATTGTATGCTTCATATAAAACTATTAATATTTATACAATAGCTTCTAATACCTATTTTGTGAAATTACTTCAAAGGAATAAAATTGGAATGACCTTAAAATTTAAAGATCCTTACATTTTAGAAATATCTTCTCTCCCCTTATTTTTTCTTTACTTCCTTTCCTTTCTCCCTTTCCTTTCTTTCCTTTTCCTTTAATAGAAATAAAGATATTATTGTCTAAGTAACTTTTAAGAATGGCAGCCTCCATTTGTCATGTTCTTAATTTGACTACTCTATCTGGTAGTTATAAAAATCTTATTAAATTGTTAAACTGATTGTTCAAAATACATTCCTTTTTCTACAAGTAAAAAAGATTGTATAGTTTGTATAGTGAGGTCAGACGGTCAAATGGATGGTGAGGCATGATTTGAAAGCAGAAATATATGTCATAAAAGTTTATGAATATTTCACTATTACCAGATGCCTCCCATGGTCCAAATTATAGACACTTACCCATTAAAATTATACTTAAGAATATAAGTAATTTTTCAGAAAATTAATAACATCATCATTAATGCTGTAAATTAGTATATCCCTCAGACACTGCCAATGAGAATCCTGGTTGTGTCATTAGTAGATAAATTCACTCAAGGTATCCACCAAACAATTGTTGTTTTCCTGAAAACATTCTAAGTTACTGCTATCAAGTAGCAATAAAATTCATCCAGGAAAATGTTGGAAAAATTGCTAGAAATGAGACTATGTACAAATTTATTTAGCTTGAATGCCTGTTTCAAAATGTCTAACACTTTTCAAACTGTTTTCTTTCTTTCTTTCTTTCTTTCTTTCTTTCTTTCTTTCTTTCTTTCTTTCTTTCTTTCTTTCATCTTTTTTTAATTTACTTTAAGTTCTGGGATACACATGAGGAATGTACAGGTTTTTCACGTAGGTATACACGTACTATAGTGGTTTGCTTCACCCATCAACCCGTCATCTACATTAAGTATTTCTCCTAATGCAATCCCTCCCCTAGTTCCCTAACCATCAACAGGCCCTGGTGTGTGATGTTCCCCTCCCCGTGTTCATGTGTTCTCATTGTTCAACTCCCAATTTTGAGTGAGAACATGTGGTGTTTTTTTTTTTCTATTCCTGTGTTAGTTTGCTGAGAATGATGGTTTCTAGGTTCATCTGTGTCACTGCAAAGGACATGAATTCATCCATTTTTTGGCTGCATAGTATTCCATGGTCTGTATGTGCCACGTTTTCTCTCTCTAGTCTATCATTGATCGGCATTTTGGTTGGTTCCATGTCTTTGCTATTGTCAATAGTGATGCAATAAACATATGTGTGCATGCGTTTTTATAGTAGAATGATTTATAAACCTTTGAGTATATATTCAGTAATGGGATTGCTGGGTCAAATAGTCTTTGTGGCTCTAGATCCTTGGAGAATCACCACAGTTTTCCACAGTGGTTGAACAAATTTACACTCCCACCAATACTGCAAAAATATGTTCCTATTTTTCCACATCCTCTCCACCAACCATTGTTTCCTGACTTTTTAATGATTGTCTTTCTAACTGGTGTGAGATGGTATCTCATTGTGCTTTTGATTTGCATTTCTCTAATAACCAGTGATAATGTGCTTTTTTTTCATGTTTTTTGGCCACATAAATGTCTTCTTTTGGGAAGTGTCTGTTCATATCTTTCACCCACTTTTGATGGATTGTTTGTTTTTATCTTGTAAATCTGTTTAAGTTTCTTGTAGATTCTGGATATTAGACCTTTGTCAGATGGGTAGTTAGCAAAAATTTTCTCGTATTCTGTGGGTTGTCAGTTCACTCTGATGATAGTTCCTTTTGCTGTGCAGGAGCTCTTTAACTTAATTAGATCCCATCTGTCTATTTTGGCTTTTGTTGCCATTGCTTCTGGTGTTTTAGTCATAAAATCATTGCCCTTGCCTATGTCTTGAGTGTTATTGCCTAGGTTTTCTTCTAGGGTTTTTATGGTTTTAGGTCTTATGCTTAAGTCTTTAGTTCATCTTGAGTTAATTTTTGTATAAGGTGCAAAGAAGTGGTCCAGTTTCAGTTTTCTGCATATGACTAGCCAGTTTTCCTGACACTATTTATTAAATAGAGAATCCCTTCCCTGTTGTTTGTTTTTGTCAGTTTTGTAAAAGATCAGATGGTTGTAGATGTGTGGCATTATTTCTGAGGTCTCTGTTCTGTACTGTTGGTCTATGTGTCTGTTTTGGTAACAGTAGCATGCTGTTTTGCTTGCTGTAGCTTTGTAGTATAGTTTGAAGTCAGGTAGCATGATGCTTCCAGCTTTTGTGTGTGTGTGTGTGTGTGTGTGTGCACTTAGGATTTTCTTGGCTATATGAGCTCTCTTTTGGTTCCATAAAACATTTAAAGTATTTTTTCTAATTCTGTGAAGAAAGTCAATGATACCTTGATGGGGGTAGCAATAAATCTGTAAATAATTTTGGGGAGTATAACATTTTCATGATATTCCTCCTTTTTATCCATGAGTGTGGAATGTTTTCACATTTGTTTGTGTCCTCTCTTATTTCCTTGAGCAGTGGTTTACAGTTCTCCTTGAAGAGGTCCTTTACATCTTTTACATGTTATATTCCTAGGTATTTTATTCTCTTTGTAGCAATTGTGAATGGAAGTTCACCCATGATTTGGCTCTCTGTTTGCCTATTATTTGTGTACAGGAATGTTTGTGACTTTTGCACAATAATTTTGTATTCTGAAACTTTGCTGAAGTTTCTTACCAGCTTCAGGAGATTTGGGCATTAGATGATGGGGTTTTCTAAACAAACAATCATGTCATCTGCAAAGAGAGACAATTGACTTCCTGTGTTCTTATTTGAATACACTTCATTTCTTTTTCTTACCTGATTGCCCTGGCCAGAACTTCCAACACTATATTTAATAGGAGAGGTGAGAGAAGGGATCTTTGTATTGTGCCAATTTTCAGTGGGAATGCTTCCAGGTTTTGCTCATTCAGTATGATATTGGCTGTGGGTTTGTCATAAATATCTCTTATTATTTTCAGATACCTTCCATCAATACCTAGTTAATTGAGAGTTTTTTTAGCATGAAGGGGTGTTGAATTTTATCAAAGGCCTTTTCTGCATCTACTGAAATAAACATGTGGTTTTTGTCAGTGGTTCTGTTTTTGTGATGGGTTATGTTTACTGATTTGCATATATTGAACCATCCTTGCATCCCAGGTATGAAGCCAACTTGATTATGGTGGATAAGCTTTTTGATGTGCTGTTGGATTTGGTTTGCCATTATTCTATTAAGGATTTTTGCATTAATGTTCATCATGAATATTAGCCTGAAATTTTATTTTTTAGTTGTGTCTCTGAAGATTTTGGTATCAGGATAATACTGGCCTCATAAAATGAGTTAGGGAGGAGTCCCTCTTTTTCTATTGTTTGGAATAGTTTCATAAGGAATGCTACCAGCTCCTCTTTGTACCTCTGGTAGAATTTGGTTGTGAAACTGTCTGGTCCTGGACTTTTTATTGTGTGGGAGTCTAAGTCTCTTTGTAGGTCTCTAAGAACTTGCTTTATGAATCTTAGTGCTCCTGTATTGGGTGCATATATCTTTAGGATAGTAGCTCCTCTTGTTGCATTGATCTCTTTACCATTATGTAATGTCCTTTTTGTCTTTTTAGATTTTTGTTGGTTTAAAGTCTGTTTTATCAGAGACTAGGATTGCCACCCCTGCTTTTTTTACTTTCTATTGCTTGGTAAATATTCCTCCATCCTTTTATTTTAAGCCTATGTGTGTCTTTGAATGTGAGATGGATCTCCTGCATACAGAACACAGAGGAGTCTTTACTCTTTATCCAGTTTGCCAGTCTGTGTCTTTTACCTGGGGCATTTAGCATATGTACATTTACAGTTAATATTGTTATTTGTGAATTTGATCCTGTTATTATGATGCTAGCTGGTTATTTTGCCCATTAGTTGATGGAGTTTCTTCATAGTGTCAATAATCTTTACAATGTGGTAATATTTTTGCAGTGGCTGGTACTGGTCTTTCCTTTGCATATTTAGAACTTCCTTCAGGAGCTCTTGTAAGAGAGGCCTGGTGGTGTCAAAATCTCTCAGCATTTGCTTGTCTGTAAAGGATTTTATTTCTCTTTCACTTAGGAAGCCTGGTTTGGCTGGATATGGAGTTCTGCATTGAAAATTCTTTTCTTAAGAATGTTGAATATTTGCCCCCACTCTCTGCTGGCTAATAGGGTTTCTGCAGAGAGATCCATTGTTAGTCTGATAGGCTTCCCTTTGTAGGTAACTTAATCTTTTTCTCTGGCTACCATTAACATTTTTTCCTTCATTTCAGCCTTAGTGAATCTGATTAATTATGTGTCTTAAGGTTGCTCTTCTCGAGGTACATCTTAGTGGTGTTCTTTGTATTTCCTGAATTTGAATGTTGGCCTGTCTTGCTAGGTTGGGGACGTTCTCCTGCAAAATATCCTAAAGAGTGTTTTCCAACTTGGTTCTATTCTCTCCAGCACTTTTAGGTACACCAATCAAACATAGGTTTGGTCTTTTCACATAGTGACATATTTCTTTGAGGCTTCGTTCATTCCTTTTCATTCTTTTTTCTCTAATCTTGTCTTCACACTTCATTTTGTGTGATTCGGCTATTGATATTTCTCATGCTGTGTTTTTCAGCTCCTTTAGGTCATTTAAACTGGTTATTCTAGTTAGCAATTCCTGTAACCTTTTTTCAAGAATCTTAGCTTTCTTGCATTGGGTTAGAACATGCTTCTTTAGCTAGGAGTTTATTATCCACCTTGTGAAGCCTATTTCTGTCAAATCATCAAACTCATTCTTAATTCAGTTTTGTTCCCCTGCTGATGAGGAGTTGTGATCCTTTGGAGGAGAAAAGGCACTCTGGTTTTTTGGAAATTTCAACCTTTTTGTGCTATTTTCTCCTCATCTTCGTGGATTTATCTACCTTCCATCTTTGATGTTGGTGATTTTCCAGTGGAGATTTTGTGTGGATATCCTTTTTGTTGATGTTGATGCTATCCCTTTCTGTTTGTTGGTTTTCCTTTTAAGAGTCAGGACCCTCTGCTGAAGGTCTGCTGGAGTTTGCTGGAGGTCCACTCCAGATACTGTTTGCCTGGGTATCACTGGCAGAGGCTGCAGAACAGCAAAGATTCCTGCCTGTTCCTTCCTCTGGAAGCTTCATTTTACATGGGAGTCAGGGACCCACCTGAGGAGGCAGTCTGCCCCTTAGAAGAGCTCTAGTGCTCTGTTGGGAGATCCACTGCTCTCCTCAGAGCTGGCAGTCAGGAATGTTTTAGTCTATTGAAGCTGTGCCCACAGCTGCCCGTTCCTTCAGGTGTAGTCATAGGCAGATGGGAGTTTTTAATCTATAAATCCCCTGACTGAGGCTGCTGCCTTTCTTTCAGTAATATCCTGCCCAGAGAGGAGGAACCTAGAGAGGCTGCAGAGCTGTGGTGGCCTCTGCCCAGTTTGAACTTCCCAATGGCTTTGTTTATACTGTGAGGGGAAAAGTGCCTACAAGCCTCAGTAATGGCAGTTGCCCCTCCCCCATCAAGTGTGGGCAACCCAAATCAACTTCAGACTGCTGTGCTGGTAGCCAGAATTTCAAGCCAGTGGATAGTAGCTTGCTGGGCTCCATAGGGGTGGGATCTGCTGAACTAGACTACTAGGCTCCCCAGCTTCAGCCCCCATTCCAGGAGAGTCAACGGTTCTTTCTCATTGGCATTTCAGGAGCCACTAAGGTATTTAAAAAAAAAAAAACTCCTGCAGCTAGCTCATTGTCTGCCCAGATAGCCACCCAGTTTTGTGCTTGAAACCCAGGGCCCTGGTGGTGAAGGACTCCGAGGGAGTCTCCTGGTCTGTGAAATGTGAAGACCATGGAGAAAGCATAGTATCTAAGCTGGAATGCACCATTCCTCATGGCACACTCCCTCAGCTTCCCTTGGCTATGGGAGGGAGTTCCCTGACCCATTGCATTTCCCGTGAGAGTCAATGCCCAACCCTCCTTTGACATGGCAGGTTGGGTTGTACCTACTGTCTAACCAGTCCCAATGAGATGAGCCGGGTACCTTAGTGGGAAATGCAGAAAGATCAACCCCTTCTGTGTTGATCTTGCTGGTAGCTACAGACAGGAGCTATTCCTATCTGGCTATCCTGCCAGCCTCCTCTTCAATCTTTTAACTTCAGAAGTTACTTTTCTAATTTATTGTCATCTTTATATAGGTTGATTAAGTTAGCATGCAGCTGCTTTAATACTAAAGTATACAGAAGATGAAGCCATGAAAATTAAGGGAAAGAAAGAAAGAAAGAAAATAATACAATCTACAAAGAAAGTCATTATGTACTCTTTAACCACTATGATTAAAAAAAAACAACTAACCATTTCAAATATTGTCAGGAAAAGGTAGTTTTGAAGGAAAAATACATTTTATGTTATGTTACAAAGCCTCTCTAGACTTAGTTTTAAAAAATAAAATATAGTTTAAATTGTGGGTTAGTACAAACTTCCCAGAAAAATTTAAGTGGCTTGCAAGCCCAGCTGAGATTAATGTTATTCGAAAAACAAAAGGTGTGCCAGAGGGGCTACATAAAGCCAAAACCAATGTACCTTTCAGGATTGGTCAGAAACAAAACTGTTTCTGAGCTTGTGCCAAAATTAATGCCAGTCCAAGCACAGACTATGCTGAAGGATTAGTAATTTTAATGATGCCACTTTGAAATGGAAACTTGGAGATAAGTTGACATGAAGCAAAATGACCGAGTTTTAAAATGCCTGAGGTCTTTAAATGTACTAAACGCTTCATTAGTACATGAAAATGAATCCAATAATGAAGTGATAGTTGGAGATCAGAAACATGCACAGAAGCAGAAACAAAACAGACAGTAACATATAGAGACATCTCATTTATCTGTCATTGTCAGAGGAAGAGCTTTTCCACTTAAATGAATTATTCAGAAAATTGACATTTCACCCATTAAGTACCATAATTATTTTCTGTTTTAACCATTTTAATGGATATCATCCTTAAGTGAATTACATACTTCTGTGCCTTATTAAACATGAGGTATTGCCTATGAGCTAATCATTCTTTGATGACCTGGGGTCAGGCAGATAGATGTAATGGAAAAAGGGCTTGATATTTAGATGGGTTTTAAACTGGGTTCACCAGTTACTAAATTTGAATAAGTTAGTATTATCTTGGATATTTGCTCTCGAGTTCTCACTATAATTGGAGATTAAAGTATATACTTTGTAATGATATTGTGAGGATCAAAATATTAAGATATTTGTAAATTACTAGAATATAATAGGAAGTAAAATATGTTAGTAACTATTTTGTCATGACAGAATATACAAGTTATTGAAATTAATGCAGATGTTGTCGAAGAGGGCAAAAAGGACTTGAAGTAAATGGCTCATGTTTGAGAAACACATTACAGATTCTTTACACATAAGGGACCCTGGGGCAAAAAAAAATACTGCTAAATATAGTAAGAAAAGAGAGTAAATAAAATGGGGAGGAAGCAGAGAGGGAGCACAAGGCTATACAAGAAGGTACAAATGTTTCACCCATAAATATATATACATTGTTTAAAGATGTTTTGATTTTGACAAAATAAATCTTCTCTTATCTCTTCATAACTTCAGTAAAATTTGCCACAAATAGATAACTACAATGCATGAATATTATAGCTTGTTTTAGAAAAACTCTCAAATCACATTTTCCTTTGTTTACACACAACAATAAGCACAGACTTCCGTGACCAAATGTGTTGGGAAGTTTTCCCCACTAACAAGCAGTGAACACCAGCTGGGTACCCTTGAATTTAATTCTGACACTGTCTATCTGGAGATAGTGTCAGATCCCACAAGTTGAGGGCTCAGTTCTTATGTCCCTCACCCACTTCAGACACTAGTCACAAGTCCAGAACTTCCAATTGATTAACTTTACATTGGGGTTCCCACACTCTCTTTCAGTTCGATTAATTTGCTGAAGCAGCTCACAGAATTCAAGGAAACACTTACTTACATTTACCAGTTTATTATTCAAGATATTACTTAAGAATACATATGAAGAGATGTGTAGGGTGTAGCATGGGGGAAGGGGTACAGAGCTTCTGTACCTTCCCTGGGTCCGCCACCGTCAAAGAACCTGCAAGTGTTCAGCTATCCAGAAGCCCTCCGGACCCAGTCCTTTTGGATTTCTATAGAGGCTTCATGACTGTTCTTTCTCCCTAGGTTATAGGGCAAGACCCTCTTTGGAATGAGGGTCTTAAGACCCACATTGGAATGAGGGTCTTAAGACCCACAATCAGAAAGGCAGGTAAAATTAGAGTCCTGCCTTGTGGTAGATGAAAGGAGGGCAGGAGAATGTCAGAGAGATTGTTTCCTGAGGCTGCTCCTAAGACATAAGATACCTAACATCATAACAAAAGGGAGTAACAAGGGCAATGGGAGTTATAAGCCATGAACTGTGGGTGAAAACCTACCTCTCTCTCTCTCCCTCTTCCTCTCTTTCTCTCTCTCTGAATAAAATAACACCATGTAAGTGTGGACATGTTTTGTTGTGTGGTGTTTGTGTGTATGCAAATACCTAGTATGTTTCCAGATGTTAATCTTGTCACTCTGGGCTTTTTAAAACTATGATACTTATAAAAATGAATAAACAAATAACCATAATATTATTTTCTGGAGTTGTATAATTTTTTTTCTCTTTTCTCAGCAGGTCCCTTGCTGGTGTTCATATTAAAATTACTTGGCAGATAATTTCTTAGATCCTGGTTTGTGTGTCATGACTACTTTCATATTTCAACAAAGAGAGCTTTTTTTCCTCCTATTTTTCATATTTTGGCCTAGATTTCATGATTTTTGAAGAACAGATGAATAGTAATATGCTTTAATACCCATAATTAAATTGAAATCTGGCAGTAATAATTTCTACTAATTAAAACAGTAGCAAAAAAAAACTGCTTAATTTTTGCCTTAAAGTTGCATAACTTATTTCATTCAGCATTCTGTTTCCATTCTGCAAAAGATGCGGAAGGCAAAATAAACATTGAAGACAAAAAAGCAAGAGGATCCAAAACTTGAAATTAGATCCAATATTATTTGTGAGGAATAAGCATGTTCTGCAAATTTTTCTATTCATTAAATTTTTCTCCCTCCAGTCATGACCATATTATATTCCCTTTAGTACTTTAATGATGTGTGTTTGTGTGTGTGTATGGTGCGGGACGGGACGGTATGTGTGTATGTACACTATAAATGTGGGCATATATAATAATTATCTATACATAGAGAACTAATAAATATGTAATAAAAATATTCAGTTCAATGAAACTGGAGATTATAGAAACCTGAAAAGTGACAAACTAACAAACAAACAGGGTAATTTTGAGGAAATGATTTTAAGAGAAAAATGAACGTCCCACAACTAAAACTTATGTGTAGAAGTTTCAGTTTCTTTTATGTATTGCCTGATTTTAAAGGAAAGTTCAAGAATCTGGATGAGTCTTATTAGGTTGCTAAATCCATAGAGGACAAAGTTAATGACATTTTAAGTTTTTATAATTACGTTATAATTATGTTCTCAATAAAGCACAAATTAATCAAGATGTGTGCTAACTGGATGGGGAAAAAGGAATGCTACTAGTTTTAAATGATCATTATAACAAATTATGTTTAAAATCTGTATTGTATGATAACCTTTTAAAATAATTTTAGTGAATCTAACTTGTTTCTGTATTATAAATAAAGTGCTCTGTGTACTTGATTGAAAGAAATGGCTAAACTACTCTTACTAGGAATGGCATAGGAATTCAAGGAGTGGCTTCTTTAGACATCCTCTGTGAATTGTGGCATGCCAAAGAATGTTCACTCTGCGCAAGTGGGAATGTGTTGTTTAAAGAAGAGTCACACTTGTATAAGCACGTTGTGAAAGATATAATTATAATAAGAACATGCTATGGGAAGGAACTAATGGGATAAAGCTTTCAAAATCAAGTCAAGCAATTATAAATTATATTAACTAATCAAGTCAAGCAAATATGTTCTCATCCTTTGCATTTTAGGAATACCAGTATCTAGTTGCTGCATAAGAATTTGAAGCATAGTTAAAAGATCTCTCTGTTGACATTTTTATATGTGCTGTAAAACAGTCAACATATTGTTACTGTTATTGCTTTAAATAGTCAGATATATTTTAGAGCAATTCAATATAAGAGAATTTATATTCAATCAATATTTTATGATCTTCATAGCTTTATGTAATCTGTTTCTGATTGGATTCTATAATTTCTGACTTAATAACCTCATTTTCATCCATCTTTATTGAGATATGATTAACAAGTCAATATATTGATTTAAGGTATACAGTGTGATGTTTATATATATATATATATATATACACACACACACACACACATATGCATTGTGAAATGATTATCACAATCAAGTTAATTAACATATGAATCACCTCACATAATTACCCTTCCTGTTTTCTGTGTGTGTGTCTGTAGTGAGAAAAGCTAAGGTCTACTTTCTTAGGAAATTTCAATTATACAATACATTATTATTATCTGTAGTCACCATATTTATTAGGCCTCCAGAACTTACTCATTTGAAAAGTGAAAGTTTGTATCATTTGACCAACGTCTGTATGTCTTCAGCATCCAGCAACCACACTTCTCTCCTATGTTTCTATGACTTCCAATTGTTTAGATTCCACATGTGAGATTATTTAGTATTTTCCTTCCTATCTGGTTTATTTCACTTAGCATTATGTATTCCAGATTCATATACATCATTGCAAACAGCAGAATTTTCTTCTTTTTTATAGATTCATATTTCATATAAATATTTACGCATGTACACTGCTGCCCTCCCTCACTGCCACACACATACACATCTTACATTTTTAGCCATTCATCTACCAGTAGACACTTAGGTTGTGTCCATAGCTTGGCTACTGTGAATAATCCCTCAATAAATATGGTATTGCAGAGTGCATATCTCTTTCAGATTATTATTGTATTTCTATTGAATATGTATTCAGAAGTGAGATTTGTGATTCATAAGGTAGTTCTATTTTTAACCTTTTAGCATTCTTTATAGTGTTTTCTATAATGTCTGTATGAATTTACATTATAACAAATAGTATATAAATATTCTCTATTCTCTATATCCTCAATAACACTCACTATCTTTTTTTTTAATAATACACATTCTAACAGCTGTGTGATCACAAACCATTGTATTAGTCTGTTCTCCTACTGCTATTAAAAGTACCCGAGACTGGTAATTTACAAAGAAAAGGGGTTTAATTGGCTTATGGTTCTACAAGCTGCATAGAAAGCATGATTCTGTCGTTCTGGCATCTGCTCAGTTTCTGGGGAGGCCTCAATAAACTTAAAATCACAGAAGAAGGCAAAAGAGAACAAGGCATGTTTTACATGGCTGGAGCAGGAGCAAAGTTGTTTGGAAGGGGAGATGCTACACACTTTTAAACAAAGAGATATCATGAGAACTCTATCACAAGAAAAGGGTTTATGGTAAACCATTAAAAAAGGATCCACCCATAATCATCCAATCATCTCCCATCAGGCACCATCTTCAACAATGAAGATTAGAATTGAACATGACTCTTGAGTGTGGACATAGATCCAAACCATGACATTATGTCCCTGGCTGCTTCCAAATCTCATGTACTCACATTACAACATAAAATCATCCTTTCACAGCAGTCCTCAAAGTCTTTACTTATTCCAGCATTAATTCAAAAGTCCAAAGTTCAAAATTTTATCTGACAGCAAGTAATTCCTCCAGCCTATGAGTCTTTAAAACAAAACAAAACAGTTAGTTACTTCCAAAACTCAATGGAGGTATAGGCATTGGGTAAATACTCTCATTCCCCCTGTGAAAATTAAAATAAAATAAAAATAAATTGGCCAAAAGAAGGTGACTACAGGCGCCTTTCAAGTCTGGAACCTAGAATTTCTAATGTCTGGTACAGACTTTAGAATGGTAGCCATTAACATTAAAGCTCTGAAATAATGTACTTTGATTCCACGTCTCATATCTGAGACACACTGATGTAAAGGGTTATCTCCCAAGGCCTTGGGAAGCTCTGTCCCTGTGGCTTTGCAGGGTACAGTGTCTGCAACTGCTTTCTTGGATGAGCGCTATGTGTCTATGGCTCTTCCAGTCTGTGGGTGTGATATGGTTTGGATGTGTCCCCACCCAAAATCTCATCTTGAATTACAATTGCCATAATCTCCATGTTTCAAGGGTGGCAGGTGGAGGTTATCAAATATTGGAAGCATTTTGTCCCATGCTGTTTTCATGGTAGTGAGTGATTCTCATGAGATCTGATGGTTTTTTAAGTGTCTGGCATTTCTGCTACTTACACTCATTCTCTCTCTAGCTGCCCTGTGAAGAGGTGCCTTCCTACATGGTTGTAATTTTCCTGAGGTCTCCCCAGCCACGTAGAACTATGAGTCAATTCAGTCTCTTTACTTTATAAATAATCCAGTCTTGAGTATTTCTTCATAGTGGTATGAGAACAGCTAAATACAATGAATTGATATCAAGGTAGAGGGGCATTGTTGTAAAGATCCCCAAAAATGTGGATGTGACTTTGGAACTAGGTAACAGTCAGAGGTGGAAACAATTTGGAGGACTCAGGAGGAAAAAGGAAGATGTGGGAATGTTTGGAACTTCCTGGAGACTTGCTGAATAATGTTGACCAAAATGCTGATAAGTGATATGGACAATAAAGTCCAGGCTGAGGTGGTCTCAGATAGAGAGGAGAAACTTCTTGGGAACTGGTGCATAGGTGACTCTTGCTATGCTTTATCAAAGAGACTGGCAGCATTTTGCCCCTGCCCTAGAGATTTGTGGAACTTTGAATCTGAGAGAAATAATTTAGGATATCTGCTAGAGAAGAAATTTCTAAGTGGCAACACATTCAAAAAAAGCAGAGCATAAAACTTTGGAAAATTTGAGGCTTCACAATGCAATAGAAAATAAAACCTCATTTCCTGGGCAGAAATTCAAGCCTGCTGTAGAAATGTACATAAGTAAGAATGAGTGGAATGTTAATCACCAAGACAATGGGGAAAATGTCTCCAGGGCATGGCAGAGACCTTCAAGGCAGGCCCTCCCATCACAGGCCCAGAGGCCTAGAATTAAAAAATGGTTTTGTGGGCTGGGCCCAGAGCCTTGCCACTTCGTGCAGTATTGGAAATTAGTGCCCTGCCTTCCAGCTGTGGCTAAAGGAGCCAACATATGTCTCCAGGCATTGCTTCAGAGGGTGCATGTTCCAAGTCTCAGAAGCTGCTACATAATGTTGGGCCTGTGGGTGCACAGAAGTCAAGAACTGAAGTTACAAACCTCCACTTAGATTTCAGAAGATATATGAAAATGCCTGGATGTACAGGCAGAAGTCTCCTGCAGGGGCAGACCCCTCACGGAGAAGCTCTGCTAGGGCAGTTTAGAAGGGAAATGTGGGGTTGGAATACCCACACAGAGTCACCACTGGGATACTGCCTAGTGGAACTGTGAGAAGAGGGCCACCATCCTCCAGACTCCACCAACAGCTTTCATGGTACACCTAGAAAAGCCACAGACACTCAATACCAGCCTGTGAAAAGAGCCAGGATCCAGGCTGTACCCTGCAGAGCCAGAGGGGCAAAGCTGCCCAAGGCTATGGGAGACCACTTCTTGCATCAGCATCACCTGATGTGAGACATAGAATCAAAGGAGATTATTTTGAGGCTTTAAAGTTTAATATGTGCTCTATTGAATTTCAGGCATGCATCTGGCCTATAGCCCCTTTGTTTTGGCGAATTTGTCCAATTTGGAATGGTGTATTTATTCAATGCCTGTACCTCCATTTTACCTAGAAAGTACTTAATGTACTTTTGATTTTGCAGGATCTTAGGCAGAAGGATCTTGTCTCAGATGAAACTTTGGACTTGGAACTTTTGGGTTAATGCTAGAATAAGCTGAGTCTTGGAGGATTGTTGGAAAGATATGTTTGTGTTTTAAAATGTGAGGACATAGGATTTTGGTGGGGCCAGGGGTGGAAGGATATGGTCTGGCTCTTGACTTTTAATTTTCATTATACTTACATGATGGGTGTCAAGGGTGGGACCAGGTGGAGGAATTGGATCATGGAGGCAGTTTCCTCCATGCTGTTCTCATGACAGTGAGTCTCATGAGATCTTATGGTTTTATAAGCATCTGACATTTCCCCTGGTGGCACTCATTTTCTTTCCTGCCACCCTGAGAAGAGATGCCTTCTGCCATTATTGTAGGTTTCCTGATGCCTCTCCAATCAAGTGAAAGTGAGTCAACTAAACCCTTTTCTTTATAAATTACCCAGTCTCTGGTATTCTTCATAGCAGAGTGAGAACAGACTAATACAAGGTACAGGCTCCTTCTGGATCTATTATTCTGGAGTATGGAGAATGGTGGTCCTCTTCTCACAGCCCCACGAGGTAGTGTCCAAGTGTAGACTTTTTGTGGTGACTCCAACCCCACATCTCCTCTCCACACTACCCTAGTAGAGGTTCTCCATGAGAGCTTTGCCTCTATAGCAGGCTTCTGCCTGAACATCCTGACTTTTGGGAAACATACTGGTTTCCCTTTAAATTAACTTCCCATTTTACATCATTATTTTTTCCTCACACACATGAGCATAGGTTGTTAGAAACAGTCAGGCAACATCTTGAACATTTTGCTGCTTAGAAATTTCTTCCACCAGTTCCCCTAAATCATTACTCTGACGTTGAAAATTTCATAGATCCCTAGAGCAGGGGCACAATGCAGCCAGGTTCTTTGCTGATGCACAACAAAACTGACCTTTGCTCTAGTTCCCAATAAATTGCTTCTTTTTAACTGAGATCTCGCCAGCCTTGACTTCATCATCAATATAACTACCAGCATTTTGGTCATAATCATTCAACAAGTCTCTAGGATGTTCCATACTTTCCCTTGTCTTTTTGTCTTCTTATGAGCTCTCAAAACTGTTCCAACCTCTGCCAATTACCCACTTCCAAAGCTGCATCAACAATCTCAGGGCTCTTCATAGCAATATGCTATAAAAAATACCCTATTTCTTGTACCAATTTTCTGTATTAGTTTATTCTCACACTTCTATAAATAAACGTCTGAGGCTGGATACTTTGTAAATAAAAGAGGTGGTCGGGCATGGTTTTTCATGCCTGTAATCCCAACACTTTGGGAGGCTGAGGCGGGTGGATCATGAAGTCAAGAGATCAAGACCATCCTGGCCAACATGGTGAAACCCCATCTCTACTAAAAATACAAAAATTAGGTGCATGTGGTGGCACATGCCTGCAGTCTCAGCTACTCAGGGGGCTGAGGAAGGAGAATTGCTTGAACCTAGGAGGCAGAGGTTGCAGTGAGAAGATACCATGCCACTGAACTCCAGCCTGATTTTGGTGAGATTCCATCTCAAAAATTAAAAGAAAAAAGAAAAGAGGTTTCATCAGTTCATGGTTCTGTGGGTTGTGTAGGAATCATGATTTTGGCTTCTGCTTGACTGCTTGGGAGGCCTCAGGCCTTATAATCAGGGCAGAAAATGAAGGGAAAGCAGGTGCATCTTGCATGTCTGGAGCAGGAGCAAAAGAGAATTGGGGCTATTAGCACACTTTTAAACGACTAGGTCCGGTGAGATTGCTATAATGAGAACAATACCGAAGGGATGATGCTAAACTATTCATGAAGGATCCACCCCAATGATCCAGTCACCTCCCATCAGGACCCACCTCCAACACTGAAGATTAAAATGGAACATGAGATTTGAGTGGGGTCATCCCATGTTTGGTGAGCCTACAATGGAGGTTGGGCCTGCCTTTTTAAAGCAGCTGTCTCTGGGATGTTGCTTCAGTGAGGTTTTATTATATCCTGCCTGGATCTTAAAGCTCCCAGAAAGATACTTTTGTCCTACAGATGGCTATTAGATTATTGTTTGTGTTGAACTATACTAGCTAGGTAGTTACTATTCTGCCATCTTGCTGATAACCCTCTGAACATCTTCTTATAAGCTGTCTTGGAGGATAGATCTGTTGTCAATGAAATCAGATTTTCTTTGCCTGAGAAAGTATTTATTAACTTTCACCTTTGAAGATAATTTTTCCGGATAGAGAAGTCTAATTTGACCATTTATTTTATTTTTCAACTTTGAAGACCTTACTACATTGTCTTCTTGTTCACCTGGTTTCTAATGAGAAGTCTTACATAATTCTTATATTTTTCATTTGTTGGTACAGTGACCCCATTATCCCTCAGTACAATTCTTAAATATCTTCAAGATTTTCTTATTTATTTATTAATTTGTAGCTTGGAACTAATATCCCTAGGTCATTTGCTTGCTTTGTTGGTATTTATTTATTTATTTGGTGTTCTCTGAGCTTGAAGTTGTGGGTTTTTGTCTGTCACTTGTGTTAGAAATTTTAAAGCCATTATTTCTTCAAAGATGTCTTCTGTGTTCTCAATTCTTTTCCATCTGGTTTTCAACTATACATGCTACATCACTTGAGATTATATGGCAGATGATATGTACTTTGCTTTTTTTAACCTTTTTTCTTTTTGCTTTACATCTCAATCTATGTAACTTCCATAGCCCTATTTTCAAGTTTACTTACTCTTTCCTTAGCTGTTTGAGTCTACTGATGAACTCACTGAAGCACTTTTTTGCCTGTTACAGCATTTTCAACTTTTTATTTCTATATGATTATTTCTTCTAGATTCTGTATTTGTGCTAAAATTACCCATCTCATCTAGCATGTTTTTCTGTCTTTTCCATAGACCTTTAACATATTAATCATAGTTATTTTAAAATACCTATCTGATAATATCAATATTTGTGACATAGTCTGTTTGTAACAATTTCTTTATTTTTTTATAACTAATTTTTCATTACTTTTTGGCATTCTTTGTAATTTATTTTGTGGTTGGAAGTTGGAAATATTGAATGTATCAGTGAATACTGAGGTATAGGCCTCTAAAGTGGAGATTTATGTTAATCTAGTCAGAGGTTGTGCTATTTTGAAGTATGGTGTTGCTATAGATACTAGAAGCCTCTATATGTGTAAGATTCATATAGTGACCTTGTTTGTTTCTCTACTCCTGATTCTAAATCTTCCCCTTCTACCACTCCACAGAAAAGGTGTGTCTTTTACAGATCAACCAGCTAAAACCTCTTGCTATTATTGGTCGTGGCCTATTCATGTGGTAGCAGCATGAGGGGGAAGGGAGCATGTGCTAACATCATGCATAAGTCTCAGTCACTAACACACACAGTGAGCCTTGTGTCTTAGTATGATGTTCACAAATATTTCTGTTACACCTTCATAGGCATAGCTTTTTTAATCCTTCATCTATTTTGTTCTCAGCTCTGATGATGTCTTCCAGTGTTCTCAGTTTATGTGATTGAGGTGGTCCTTCTTTGTAAACTTATACTTTTTCTTTTCTTTTAGGTGATACAGTGTTGTAAATGAATTGTATCCCATATGATTCACATGTTGACACCTCAAGTGCTAGCATCTCTGCATGAGACTGTATTTGAAACCAGAGCCTTTAGAGACATGTTTAGGTTAAAATAAATTGTAAGGGTGGGCCCTAATTCAACTTGACTGGTGTCTATAAGAAAAGAATATTAGGACACACAAAAAGGCAGCACCAAGACTGTGAACATACAAAGAAAAGCTCATGTGAGGATACAGCAAGAAGTCAGCCTCTAGAAGCCAAGGGAAAAGGCTGTAGAAGAAACAAAACCTGTAGACGTCTTGATCTTGAACTTTTGGCTTTTTAGACCTGTTAGAAAATAACTTTATATTGTTGTAACCATGCAGTTTGATATATTTTATGGCAGCCCTAACAAACCAATACAGACGGTAACTGGAGTTTCGTCAAGTTCCCTTCTTCCAATTGAGATTGGACTTGACATGTATCATTGGGTTGTTCTCTTCCCTCCACAAATTAATAAGGAAAAAGTATCTGGATAGTCATTCTTGGTAAGGTAAGTGACCTTTCTCAGTAACTTTCTTCATCCTCTTTGTGACAGCCTAGAGTTTTTTGGAGCAAAAGCCTCTCAAAGAGTGGGAATTAACCCTATGATTACATCCTCCAAGAAATACTCTCACACCAGCACACACTCTTCCTCTAAAAATTTGTCAAAATTTCTCCTTAAATGTATCTTTAAGATGATATGGTATTGTATTAGGGTTTTCTAGAGGGACAGAACTAATAAGATAGATGTATATATAAAGGAGAGTTTATTAAGGAGTATTGACTCACACAATCACAAGGTAAAGTCTCACAATAGACCATCTACAAGTTGAGGAGCAAGGAAGCCAGTCCAAGTCCCAAAGCAGAAGAACTTGGAGTCGGATGTCGGAGGGCAGGAAGCATTGAGCATGGGAGAAAGATGTAGGTCAAAAGAGTAAACCAGTCTAGACTTCATGTTCTTCTGCCTACTTTTATTCTGGCTGCATTGGCAGCCGATTAGCGTGTGCCAACCCAGATTGAGAATGGGTCTGCCTTTCCCAGCCCACTGACTCAAATGTTAATCTCCTTTGGCAACACCCTCACAGACACACCCAGGATCAATACTTTACACATTTCAATCCAATCAGGCTGACACTCAGTATTAACCACTGTAGGTATCAAGTGATTTTGTTCCTCAGACAGCAAATGCTCAGCTTCTGTCTCTCCCTGAAGATGTCTCTTACTTTCAGAAGGCTATTTATCTCATAATATCTATTATTTGATAGTTTCACAAAAAGTCATTAATTCACTGCATGTTCAGCTTTTTTCTATTATATAAGAATGGAAGCTTTTCTTTTTATAGCTACCTCCTTATACTTAAACTGGAAATCTTACTAGACTATCTTAAAACAATATAAACACTGCCTAAGTAGTTAAGCAATGCTGACACACAAAGACAAATATAATCTACCTTTGTCTAAGCACAATGTCATATTAAAAATAAAAGTACATATTTTATATAGTGAATATTTTATATTGTTTTAATGTCTAAAATCTACTTATGTACCACACCCAATTTCATTTAGAAATAAATTTCTCCTCCTTCTATTGTCACTAACCAATACTGATATGGGAGGCGGGCAGGGAAGTGCTGGGTAGAGAAAGGTGGGGTCCCTGGTGAGGGCTACACCCTTAAGCTTGTTCCCATGGACCTAAGTGAGGACAGACACTACTGTTTTTGCACCCAAATGTTGAATTTTCCAGGACCGCTCTGGCCCACCACATCCCCATCCTGTGGGGGCTTCAGCCCTGAGACTTCAGCAGGCACAGACACAGGCGGCTGGACATCAAGAGGAACACACTGGCAGAAGAACACACTGACAGACACCAGCAGGCTATCAATGGTAGAATAAAGCAGACATCAAAGGAAATTTGGCAGAGGGTAGTTGGAGTGTTTGGCTGCTGAGAGGCCTGACTCCAAGGAAGACCACCTCTCCACTGCGTTCCCCCTGCTGGCTCCCCATCCATCTGCTGAGAACTATTTCCACCACTCCATATAAAAACCTTGTACTCATCCTCCAAGCCCACATATGATCTCATTTTTCTGTTACAGTAAGGCAGGAACTCAGGATACTGAAAGCCCTCTGTCATTGCAATAAGGCAGAGGGTTTAATTGAGCTGATTAGCAAAGGTCACCTATAGATGGTTAAGCTGGAAGAGCACACTGTAACACATGCCCACTGGGGCTCTGGGACCTGTAAAAACACTAAACCCTAGACACTGCTATTGCCTCTCCAGGTTCCCGACTACCTGTCTGTCTGCATGCTCCTCCTAGGAGTTTGAGCTGTGGGACACCAAAGAGGTGAGCCACACCCCCATTGCACACCCTATCAGGGGTATAAGGGAACTTTTCCCAAGTCAACAGCACATTTTCTATGCTAGACTAATACATTGTAACTTATGAAAATTGGATAGTGAGTAGAATGACAATGAAACTGTAAATGGTTAGATTTTCAGTTATCACAAAGGTATTACTGATCATAATAATCCCTCTAGGACAGTGTTATTTTATTTCTGTTTTCTGGATCTTAGATATATCTTAGTTTTTATAATGTTTGGTTTGATTTTCTAGTATCTAGTGGATTCTGTGTTTCAAATATCCTTTCTATACTATCCATTTTGTTTGGTTTGGGTAGAATGAATTTCTCCTGATTATAGTCAAATAATCTGACAATAATCAGGAAAATGCATAATTATCATATAAGATGCTGCTTTCCGGTTTATTTTATTATAAATAAAAGTTATGTTTTCCAGTGCATTTGCTTTCCATATTTTGGTTATCTCACTGTAACATTTGAATATGCATAAATTTGCAATATTCTTAAAGCTTGTTTTTGAATACTAAACATTAAGGAATTGCAATAATTAATTTTTGAGCTGATTCAAGCATGGGCACACTCAGCAGGGGTAACTGAAACTGGGACAGGTGTGCAGCAGTTCAGCCAAATGTACAGTTGGTTGGAACACAACCATCATCTGAGTTGATTGTGAGAGTTAGGTACACATAAGCTGTTAACTTTCCCTGTTGGAGTTCCCCTACTTTCTTAATATGTCCTAGATATTTGACTCTATGAGCCACTGTTATCTCAAGGGTAGTACTGATGACAGACTATGGAAGCTGATTGTAATAACTCAAACATAGAGCTACTGAGTACTTAAATAAGAGGTAGAAATGAGTTTTATTCTAGGGTAAATCACTAGTTCCTATTAGTTTGTATATATTATTTTCACATAAAGAAGATATTGTATATAAAACATTTAAACAAGTGTTAGTATCAAAGAACATACAGTGAATTAAAAACAAAGATTCAAAATGAAAAGAAGCCAGAACATGACTAACTGGCTAACAATTAATTTTGTTCATGTCTACAGTATTAGTTACAATACAACATAACTTTTGCTTATAGAACTGCATTCTTCATTTAATCATGTGTTTTGACTGTAGGAATGTATCTTTTATATTTGCATCCTCAATACCTCACACTGAGCCTGACATACGATAACCTTATAGTATAGATTTAAGGAAAAGATAATGGAATAATACTAAAAGCTAAAGAAAAAGTATTTGACTCGTTACTGTCTTTGTACTTCATTTTTTTAAAAAACAAGGTCATTGGTACAAAGGGCTAGGAATGAGGGTCAGTAAAAGATTACATTATTAAAGTTTTGCTTCATATCTGGTCTAGGTCTCTAAGTATCAGCTTCTATGAATTATAAAGATAAGAGGATAGAAGGGTTTGGAGACAGTTTATCTTAAGTAGAATTTTTTTCTCAAATTACTTAATTAATGCAATTTAAAAATTTTGGTAAGCTAACCAGGCATGATGGCTCACATCGGCAATCCTAGATACCTAGGAGCCTGAGGTGAGACAATCTCCTCAGGCTAGCCTGGTCAATGAGGCAAGACATCATCTCTAAAAAATGTTTAAAAATTAGCCAGGTATGGTGACAAGTGTCTGTAATCCCAGATTTTTGGGAAGCTGAGATAGGAGGATTGCTTGAGCCCAGAAGTTTGTGGCTTCAGTGAGCTATGATTATGCCACCTCCCTCCAGCATGGGCAACAGAGTGAAACCCCAATCGCAGAAAAAAATGGTAAGCTGAATAATAACATCCTAATACAAAGCTGTCTACATCCAAATACTAATCTAGTACTAGGTTGCCTTACAAAAGGACTTTGCAGATATGATTAATTTAAGAATATTGGGGTGGAATATTTTCCTGAATTCTTCTGGTGGGTCATATGTAATTGCAAAAGTCCTTTTAAGAAGGAAGCAAGATACAATCTTTGATAAACCTGACAAAAACAAGCAATGGGGAAAGGATTCCCTGTTTAATAAATGGTGTTGGGAAAACTGGCTAGCCATGTGCAGAAAGCAAAAACTGGACCCCTTCCTGACACCTTACACTAAAATTAACTCCAGATGGATTAAAGACTTAAACATAAGACCAGGCACCATAAAAACCCTAGAAGAAAATCTAGGCAAAACCATTCAGG
>CM052650.1:81165152-81204392 GCA_028533165.1 Leontopithecus rosalia | reverse complement strand
AGAAATGCCAAATATGGGTGAGGGGGCAGAAGGCAGCAAAACACACTGCCACGTGTGTACCTATGCAACTATCTTGCATGTTCTGCACATGTACCCCAAAACCTAAAATGCAATAAAAATTTAAAAAAAAAAAAAAAAGGAAGCAAGAAGGTTGGAGAGGCAAAAACAGGAGTGATGAGGGGATGAGGGACGCAGAGTTTGGAGTAATGTAGGAAGAAATTAGAAGCCATAACATTCTAGAAGCTGGAAAGTCAAATTTATCTCTGGAGCCACTAAAAGAAATGCAGCCGTTCTGACACTAAGATCTTAGCCACGTAAAATTCATGTTTGCCTATCCGACCTCCAGAATATCTGAATAATACATTGTTTCATCCCCTCAAGCATTTATCCCTTGAGTTACAATCTAATCATATCCTTAAAGTTATTTTAAAATATGCAGTCAAGTTATTTCTAACTATATTCACCTATTATGTTATCAAATAGTAGGCCTTATTTGTTTTTTTCTATTATTTTTATACCCATTAATCAACCCCACCACCCCTCAAACTCACTACTACCCTTCACAGCCACTGATAACCATCCTTCCACATTCTGTGTCCATGAATACAATTGATTTGATTTTTACATCCCACAAATAAGTGAGAATATGCAGTTTATCTTTCTGTGTCTGGCTTTTGCACTTAACATAATGATCTCTAGTTCCATTCCAGTTATTGCAAATGATTGGATCTCATTAATTTTTATGATGGAATATAATCCTGTGTTGTGTATATGTATCCCATTTTCGTTATACATTTATTTGTTGCTGAACATTTAGGTTGCTTTCAAATCTTAGCTATTGTAAACAGTGCTGTAACAAGCATAGGGTACAGATATCTCTTAGTCTTATTTCCTTTAAGTATATATCCAGCAGTGAGATTGCTGGATCATATGATAGCTCAGTTTATTTGTTCTTTTAGAAATCCCAAAACGTTCTCCATAGTTGTACTAATATACATTCCCACCAACAGTGTACAAGAGTTCACTTTTCTCCACATCATCGCCAACATTTTATCAATGCTTGTCTTTTGGAGATAAGCCATTTTAACTGGGGTGAGATGATTTCTCATAGTAATTTTGATTTGCATTTCTCTGATGATCAGTGATGTCAAGCACCTTTAGATGTGCCTGTTTTCTTTTGAGAAATGTCTATTCAAATTTTTTCCCTTTTCTTGGATTGAATCATTAGATTTTTTTTCCCATAGAGTCCTTTGAGCTTCTTATGTATTCTGGTTATAAATCCCCTGTCAGATGGGTGGTTTGCAAATATTTTCTTCTATTCTGTGAGTTATCTCTTTACTTTGTTGATTGTATTCTCTGCTGTGCAGAAGTTTTTTAGCTTAATGTGATCTCATTTGTCCATATTTGCATTGGTTGCCTGTACTTGCGGGGTATTGTTCAATAAATTTTTGCTGAGAACAATGTCCTAGAGATTTTTCCTAAAGATTTCTGGTAGTAGTTTCATAGTTTCAGGATTTATATTTAGATGTTTAATGCACTTTTACTTGAATTTTGTACATGGAGAGCAATAGTCATCTAGTTTCATTCTTTTGGATATGGTTATTTAGTTTTCCCAGCACCATTTATTGAAGAAACTGTCTTTTCCCCAGTGTATGTTCTTGGAAGCTTTGCAAAAAATGAGTTCACTGTAGGTGTGTAGAATTGTTTTGAGATTTATTCTTTTCCATTGATCCATGTGTCTGTTTCTATGCCTGTTTTAGTACTATGCTGTTTTAGTTAGTATAAGTCTGTAGTATAATTTGAAGTCAAGTAATATGATTCCTCTAGTTTTTTTTTTTTTTAGTTTAGAATAGCTTTGGCTATTAAGGTTCTTTTGTAGTTCTATGTAAATTTTAGAATTGCTTATTCTATTTCTCTGAAGAATATCATTGGTAGTTTGATACAAGTTGCATTGAATATATAGATTACTTTTAGTAGTATAAACATTTTAACAATATTAATTCTTTCAATTTATTAACATAAAATATTTTTCCATTTTTTGGTGTCCTTATCAAATGTCCTTCATAAGTGTTTTTTTAGTTTTTATTGTGGAGAGCTTTCACTTCTTTGCTTGAGTTAATTCCTATGTATTTAATTTTATCTGTGGCTATTGTAAATGGGTTTACATTTTATTTTTTTCAGATTATTCACTATTAGCATATAGAAATGCTACCGATTTTTGTATGTTGATTTTGTATCCTGCAACTTTATTGAATTTATTTACCAGTTTTAATAATTCTTTGTGGAGTATTTATTTATTTTTTCCAGATAAGATATATCATAAGGTTGCAAACAACCTTAATTAATGTGACTTCTTTCCTTTCAATTTGGATGCATTTTAATTTTTTTAATTTTTTGTTTTGTGAAGGAGTCTCACCCTGTCACCCAGGCTGGAGTGCAGTGACATGATCTTGGCTCACTGTAACTTCTACCTCCCAGATTCAAGTGATTCTCCTACCTCAGCCTCCTGAGTACCTGCCACCATGCCTGGGTATTTTTTTTTTGTATTTTTAGTAGAGATGGGGTTTCATCATGTTGGCCAGGCTGTTCTTGAACTCTTGACCTCAAGTGACCAGCTCACCTTGGCCTCCTAAAGTGCTGAGATTATAGGCATGAGCCACTGCACCCAGTTCATGATTTTTTTCTCTTGTCTGATTGCTCTAGCTAGGACATCCAGCACTATACTGAATAGCAGTGGTGACATTGGGCATTCTTGTCATGTTCCAGATTTTAGGGGAAAGGCTTTCAGTTTTTCTCCATTCAGTATAGTAAGTACTAGCTGTGGGTCTGTGATATATGGCTTTTATTATGTTGAGGTATGTTCCCTCTATGCCCAGCTTTTTGAGGTTTATAATCATGATGGCATCTTGAATTTTATTAATTGCTTTTTCAGCATCATTGATTCTATTGATATGATGTTTCACACTTATTGATTTGCATATGTTGAACCATTCTTACATCAATCTCACTTGGTCATGATGAATGGTCTTTTTGATGTATTGTTGAATTTGGTTTGCTAGTATTTTATTGAGAATTTTTGCATCAGTATTCATCAGAAATATTGGCCTGTTGTTTGTTTGATGTGTCTTTGTCTGTTTTGGATATCAGGGTAATATTGTCATCATAGAATAAGTTTGAAAGCATTCCTATCTCCTCTATTTTTTGGGATAGTTTGAGTAGGATTGCTATTTTTCTTTAACTGTTTGGTAGAATTAAACTGTGAAGTAATTGGGTTCAGGGCTTTTCTTTCCCAAGAGACTTTTTATTATGCCTTCAGTCTTGTTAGTTGTTATTGGTCTGTTCAGATTTTGGATTTCTTCCTGGCTCAATCTTGGTAGGTTGTATGTATCTAGGAATTTGCCCATTTTTTCCTAGACTTTCCCATTTATTGTCATATAGTTGCTCATAGTGGCCACTAATTAGCCTTAGCATTTCTGCAGTATTGGTTGTAATGTCTCTTTTTACATTTGTGATTTTATTTATTTTGATTTCTTCTCTGTTTTTCGTAATTAGTCTTGTTAAAGGTGAACGAAGTTTAACTTTTCAAAAAAATACTTTTATTTCAATAATATTTAGTATTGTTTTTCTCATTTCAATTTCACGTATTTCTGCTCTGATCTATATTATCTACTTTCTTCTACTTATTTGAGGTTTAGTTTGCTCTTTTCATTTCTAGCCCTTTAAGATGCATCATTAGATTACTCATTTGAAGTTTTCCCTTGTTCCTGATGTAGGCACTTCATAGCTATAAATTTCCCTCTGAGTACTGTATTTACTGGATCCCATAGGTTTTGGTATGTTGTGTTTCCATTATTACTTGTTTCACAGATTTTTCAGTTTTCTTCTTAAGTTCTTCATTGACCCACTTGTAATTTTGGAGCACATTGTTTAATTTACATGTATTTGTATAGTCTCCAAAATTCCTCTTTTTATTAATTTTTAGTTTCTTTCCATTTTGGTCATAGAAAGTGCTTGATATGATATTAATTTTTTTGAATGGTTTAAGACTTGTTTTGTAACCTAACATGTGGTCTGTCCTTGAGAATTATTCACATGCTGAAGAAAGGAATGTGTATTCTGCAACTTTTGGATGAAATGTTCTGTATATATGTATTGGATCCATTTGGTCTGTACTGCAGATTAAATCTGATGTTTGTTGACTTTCTGTCTGGACAGTTGGTCCAGTACTGACGGTGGGGTGTTGAAGTCTCCAATTATTATTGTACTGGGGCATATCTCTCTTTTTAGGTCTAATAACATTTCCTTTATGTATCTGGGTGCTCCATTGATTGTTGGGTGCTTATATATTTAATTGTTTTGTCTTCTCACTCAATTGGCCCCTTTATTATTACATACTGACTATTTTCATCTCTTCTTACAGTTTTCTTCTTGACGTTATTTTTTCTGACACAAATATAATTTCCCCTCTTTTTGTTTTGTTTCCATTGGCATGGAATATTTTTCTCTATCCCTTTATTTTCAGTCTATGTGTGTCTTTATAGGTGAAGTGTGTTTCTTGTGGGCAGCAGAATGGGTCTTGTTTTCACATCTATTCAACCAGCCTATGTCTTTTGTTGGGAGAGTTTAGTCCATTTATGTTCAATGTTATTATTGGTAAGTAAGGAGTTCTGCCAGTTTGTTATTTGTTTTCTGGTTGTTTTGTGGTCTTCTTTCTTTTTCTTTTCCTTCACGTTTCCTTCTAGTGAATATGATTTTCTCTGGTGCTATAATTTAGTTTCTTTCTTTTTATTTTTTGTGTATCCCTTATATGTTTTTTTCATTTTGGGTTACCATGAGGCTTCAAAACACTATCTTTAACCAATTATATTAATGTGATAACAACTTAACAGTATTACAGAAACAAATACACAAAAAGGTAAAACTCTATTTCTTAACTCTATCCCTGCATTTTGTAACTTTTTGTTGTTTTTATTTATATATTATTGTATTCACTGTCTTGAAATATTGTTGAAGTTATTATGTCTAATAGATTAATTATTTAGTCTTTCTACTTAAGAGTAGTTTACATACACAGTTACAGTGTATGATACTGTGTGATTTTCTGTATTTAGTATTATCAGTGAGTTTTGTACCTTCAGGTGATTATTTATTGCTCATCAGTGATCTTTTCTTTCTGATTGAAGTACTTACTTTAGCATTTCCTGTGGTACAGGGCTGGTATTGGTAAAATTGCTTAGCTGTTGTTTGTCTGGAAAAGTCTTTACTTTTCCTTCATGTTTGACAGACGTTTTCACCAGGTATCCTTTTCTAGGGTAAAAGGTATTTCTCCCCACCCCCACCACTATGAGCACTTAAAATATGTCATGCCACTCTCTCCTGGCCTGTAGGTTTTCCCTGGTAAGTCTTCTGCCATATGTATTGTAGCTCCATTGGATGTTTTTTTTATTTTTATTTTTATTTTTTATTTTCTCTTGCTGCTTTAGGATCCTTTCTATATCCTTCACCTTTGGGAGTTTGATTATGAAATGCCTTGAGGCAGTCTCCTTTGGGTTAAATCTGCTCAATGTTCTATAACCTTCTTGTACTTGGATATTAATATCTTTTTCTAGGTTTGGGAAGTTCTCTGTTATTATCCATTTGAATAAACTAACTTTCTTCTTTTTTGGGACAGAGTCTCACTCTGTTGCCTAGGCTGAAGGGCAGTGGCACAGTCTTGCTCACTACAATCTCAACCTGCCAGGTTCAAGCAATTCTCCTGCCTCAGCCTCCCAAGTAGTTGCGACTACAGGTGTGGCCACCATGCCCAGCTAATTTTTTTTTTTGTATTTTTAGTAGAGATGGGGTTTCATCATGCTGGCCAGGATGGTCTTGAACTCCTGACCTCATGATCCACCCACCTTGACCTTCCAAAGTGCTGGGATTACAGGTGTGAGCCACTGCACCTGGCCTCTTTGAATAAACTTTCTACCCCTATCTCTTTTTCTAACTCCTCTTTAAGGCCAATAACTATTAGATTTGCAATTTTGAGGCTATTTTCTAGATCTTGTAGGTATGCTTTATTTTTATTCTTATTTCTTTCGTCTCCTCTGACTGTGAATTTTCCAATAGCCTGTTTTCAGGCTCACAAATTCTTTCTTCTGCTTGATTATCCCTGGTATTAAAGAACTCTGATGCATGCTGCAGTATGCCAAGTGCATTTTTAGCTCCAGAATTTCTACCCCATTATTTTTGATTATTTCAATTCTTTGTTAAGTTTGTCGATAGAATTCTGAATTCCTTCTCTGTGTTATCAATTTCTCTGAATGTCCTCAACACAGCTATTTTGAATTATCTACTAAAATGTCTTGTATCTCTGTTTCTCTATGATTTGTCCCTGGTGCCATATTTAGTTCATTTGATAAGGTCATGTTATGCTGGATTGTGTTGATGCGAGTAGATATTTTTTGGTGTCTGGGCATTGGAGGCTTAGGTATTTATTGTAGACTTCACTGTCTGGGTTTATTTGTAGCCATCCTCCTTTGGATGGCTTTTCAGGTATCCAAAAGGACTTGGGTCTTTTGATCTAAGCTGTATCTGCTTTAGTCAGCACCCCAAGCATAATAGTGCTGTGGTTTTTGTAGACTTATAGAGGTACATTGATGGTTTTGGGCAAAATCTCAAAGAATTCTCTAGATTACCAGGCAGAGATTCTTGTTCACTTCCTTACTTTGTCTCAAACATACAGAGTATTTCTCTCTCTTCTGAGCCACCTTAAGCTGGGTGGAGTGACCACTGTGGCTACCACAATTATGACTGCACTGGGTCAAACCTGAAGCTAGCACAGTTCTGGGTCTTGCCTGAGGCCTGTTATAACCACTCCCTAGCTATGACCTATGTTTGCTCAAGGCCCTAGAAATCTGTAATCAGCAGGTGGCAAAGCCAGCCAAGCCTGTGTTCTTCCCTTCAGGGTAGTGAGGACCCCGAAGCCACCTAATGAGTCCAGAAGCCAGGGACTAGAGTCAAAACGTTAGATGTCTACTGGTGTCCTATTGAACTGTGGCTGAGCTGGCACTCAAACCATACGAAGTAATCTTTCCCACTCTTCCTTCCCCTTTTCAAAGGCAGAGGATTCTCACCCCACAACCACTATCAACTCAGGCCATGAGGAGTACTGCCAGATGAACTCCAATGTTCCTTTAAGGCCCATGGTCTCTTAAGTCAGCCTATAAACTCTGCCTGGCCAAGGACTCGTCCTTCAGGGAAATGGGCTCCCTTCTGGGCCATGGAAGGTCCAGAAATGACACCAAAGGGTTAAGTCCTGAATCTGGGACCTCAAGAGCCTACTTTGTGCTCTGCTACCCTGAGGCTGTGCTAGTATCTAAGGTGTAAGACAAAGTCTCCTTTCCTTTTCCATTTACTTTTCTCAAACAGAAGTTTTTCCCTTTAGCCAACATAGCTGGTTATATCCTGAGTCTCATCAGAAGCCTGTAAGTCTCAGAGATTCACCAAGGCCATCAGTTTTGCACCTTGGTGCTGGTTATTCAGGGCCCAAGGCTCTTCAGTTAGCAGATTATGAATGTTGACAGGACCGTGTCTTTTCCTTCAAGGCAGTGAGTCCCCTTTTGCTACAGGGTGTGTTTAGAAATGTCATCTAGACTCTAGGGTATGAAATGGAGATCTCATAACTCTGACTGGTGCCTTATCCTGCTGTGGCTGAACTGGTGTTCTAGATGCAAGACACAATCCTCTCTCTCTTCTTTTCTCTCCACTTCTCAAGCAGAAGGAAGGGGTCTCTTTTGGAGCCGAGAGCTGTGCATTAGGGGAGGATTGATGGCAGCACACCTTTGGCTGCCTCTGCTGGTGTCTCAGTATGTCACATGCCCCCCAGTCCATTGTTCCTGAGACTAATTCAGCACTAGGACTCACCAAAGAGTTTCAGTGCTTGTGGCCTCGACTGCCTTTTCAGTTTACCTGGAGACAAGAGTGCTGTAGTCCTCAGTGGCAAGATTTGCAGACATTCAAGTTCAGAGGGCTGGCATCCGTGATTCCTGTCTCGCTAGAACTGATTTAAATGCTCCCACTGTGAGCAGGCATTAGATGAGTTCAATCTGGTTTTCTGTTCGAAGAGGATAGCACTGAGTTCTCTGCCTCACAATTGCTGTTTTCTCCTTTCCCCAGCACCCAGAGATGCTCTCTGCACCAAGCCAGAGAGCTTGTTGCTGTGGGTGGGGGCAAGGTGGCTTGGTGATTTAGTACTGCTTTTTAATCTCTTCGGTGCCTCTTTCAGCGATATAAAGTTAAACCAGGTACTATGAGCGCTCACCTAATTTTTGGTTCTCATGAAGGGTTTTTTTTTTCTGTGTAGATATTTATTTATGTGGTGGTCTTGTAGGGGGTGGAGGGGTTGACAACCAATGGAACTTCCTATTCTGCCATCTTGCTCTGACTTTCAGGTATTTTAAGTCAGTAAGTGTGTGGCAAATCCTTATAGCAACAATAGGAAACTAGTACCCGAGTGAATAATCAATGACATAAGTCCTAAGTGTTGCATCAGAGTCACTACTATTTAATACCCCCAACTGTGCAAAATAACATGGTTATTTATTTCAGGGTACTCAAATGACATCAATATGTAATGGTAATATTATGGTTATTGTCATTTTATAATAGTGGAAATGTCAATTGATAAGGTAAAAACAATTCTAAATTACAATTTTCAAATCACTGGAATAAGAAAATTTCCTAGAAATTTCACAAAGAAATATTGCTTAGGTGATTTTAACAAATTACACATTAAATAACCTATGGAAAATTAGACTGCTTTTAAGTCTTTCATTTAATTCAGTGTTGCGAGACAACTAGAAACATATTTTCAGAAACATAAAAATTGGCAATTTTAGAAAAATATTCTCATTAGAAATTCAAAATTTAATAATATGTAAATAAGTATGACATCATGTGATACTGAGGGACTTCTCTTCCCAGATCCATGAGGGACGTGTTTTCAAAGTCAGTAGTTTCCCAGCTCCACACCTCCATTCGGGAACCAGAAGGGTTTCAAATGTAAAGTTCTTCGTCTGGGTTTCCCATTTGTGGGCTAGGTAGAGAAAGCCAGGTAAGGCTCCTTTGTCCATAAAAAACAGCCAAAAGCTCTGGAAGAAGGAGGCTCTGTAACTCAGTTGTGGACCAAATAGCCAACCCAGTATCCGAGTCAAAGATCAATCACTCCAGAGGAAGTTTTAAAGAACCTCTCTCATTGGATGAGAACATGAATGGGGAGGGAATAACTCAAGGGTTAAAACTCCAGCTGCTCCTTACCTATAGGGATTCCTTCTCTGGGTCCCCTCCCAGTACAGCATGGGAGCTGTCTCCTTTCTCTCTCTCTCTCTCTCTCTCTCTCTCTCTGTCTAATAAATTGCTTTTCCACAAAACTCTTTGGATCCACAGTATTTATTTGAACGGCAAACTCACCACGCCCCTGGGGCCCCCTTCCCCATTCTTTGGGGTTAGTGAGGCTAAGAACCACTTTGGAATGGGGAGCTGAATATGCTTCCCCAGTTACAATATCTTCAATGACAGATGTATAACTAAGTTAAATGAGAAAAGAGAACTTTCACAATGAGGCCCATAATGATTTACCGAAGGAGGCAATGCCCTTGGCCCTATGTTAACAAAACTAAATTGGTTGTTTCTAGTTTATTTTTTTCTTCTATTTTTATCTACATTTTAGACATATATACTTAGACATCCTAAAAGGGCCTCTAATTTTTCATTTGCAAATCTAAACTCATCCTCTGTTGAAAGAACCCTATTTCTCCAACTGTACCCTCTCTCTTTTTTAATAGTGCCTACATTCACCTATTTTCCTAGGCGCTAAATCCCAAAACCATACTTGGTGTTAAAGACATACTCTATCGTCCATGTTTATGGCATCACAATCAGTATCCAATGCAGAGTTTTATCTGTCCTTCAAGCACATATCAGATATCTTCTGAATATCACAGATATTCTTAGGTTGCCCAGCCACTCACCTTCAGTAGCACAGCTGTCAAATCTACATTCATTATGTCTTCTGGTTCTTACTGAATTTTACTACTTGTAAGGAAATGTTTTAATAATTTCAGGACAATAGGGTCAGAAGATGAGAATGTTTCTAGAAATTAGTCCTACCAGTTTTCTCTGTTTAGGAAGTGAGATACAAAGAACACAAGCAGAAATTAAATTAAAGACCACGTTATTATTAAGAGTAAGCCTGGTCATGTGAATTGTAAAAATTAAATTCGAGGATGTGTCTAATACAGCAAACCTTAGCAAAGTCCTTTTTTCTACTGCAATATTTTTATCCTTTCCCCCAGGCTCCTTAACTAACTTAGAATGAATTCTACTTGCCTACAAGGCCAACCCATGACCACAGAGCTTACAATAAGCTTTTTTATCCAGCCACAGGTCACTGTTATTTGAGGAAACATCAAAGGTGATAGAGAAAAAACAAAAAAGTTATAAAAAGAAAACATTTGGAGCAAACAGCCAATGCAGAGGGCAGAAAATAACTTAGAATATATCATTAATGAGCCAAAAGAAATAGTGTGTCCAAGCAACAAGGACAGGATATTATTATAAGAAAATTCAGAAAGTAAAAAAGAAATACTGGAAACAGAAAATGGAAAAAAATTATTCATCAAATATTTATATTCCTAATATGGCATAGATTGTGTTCTCAGAAATTGAGATATATCAATAAACAAAACAAATTAAAATCCCTAACTTCATGGAGCTTAAACGTTGGCAAGTGAAATTGGAATATGAAATGCATTTGATGATGTATTCTAGAAAATATTGCTGTAGCAAAAAAGTAAATTGGAATATGGGAGAGAAGTAATAAGAAAATGAGAGGATCCATCTAGAAATTTCAGTATATACCTAATAGAAATTCCAGAAAGAAGCAAACATAATAAGGAATGGAAAAATATATCAAATAATTACAACTGGATATTTCCTGAAAATAAAGAAATTTTATGTATATATTAGAAGAAGGGTCAGTGGTTACTAAGCACAGTGAATGAAATTGACTTCATTCATTAATAGATATGGTGATATTACATAAAATGTCAGAACACTAAAGAGAGGAATAATTTTGCTAAGGAACACACTTATTAGATACTCAATAAGCATTTCTTGAATGTAAATAAAGAATGTCTAATAATATAAAGTGGGGGGAAAGTCCTCCATAGTAAAGAGTTGAAAATTAGAATGCCACCAAACTTTTAACAGCAATACTGAAATCTAGAAAACAGTGAAGAAATGTTTCCAAAAATCTGAATGTTTTAACATATCAGGTTCTATATTCAGCTATGTCAGTTATCAGTTTATCAATGCTCAGCTCTGAATACACTCTTCTGATAAACAATGGATTTCTGCTTTTCAGTGAACACAATGTTAAGCTTTTCCTGTTGAGAGCACTAGAGGCATATTACAAGAAGAAACTCTCCTGCCATTTCCTGATGTGGCAAGGGGAAGTCTTAGGGGTGTGTGTGTGTGTGTGTGTGTGTGTGTGTGACAGACAGAGAGAGAGAGACAGAGACAGAGAGACAGAGAGAGAGAGAGAGAGAGAGAGAGAGAGAGAGAGAGAGAGAGAGAGAGAGAGATTATGTATGTGTTGGTGGAGCTCTGCCCAGAACAGTCTTTGCACTGGTGCAACATCAGCCTGGTGATAACATTTCTGGGGCCTTCTCAACATGGAAACTGGTGCCTTGACTCCTTCAGCATATCTTCTTTACATACTCCAGTGCTGATCACCTATTACTAATTGCTCTCACGTGAACTCTGGCAGGTTAGCTACTCCTTGCCCAGTGAATGTAGACTGGAAAGAACCTGGTCAAACCCACATACTCTCTGCTATCCTCTAACCTGAACTATAACTTCCCTAAGGAAGTCTAAATTCTTTTTAAGTTCCTCCTTTTTAGGCACTCTCCCTCAGTCCTAGCATCTTATAGAGTTCCTATATCTGGCAGTTTCTTTTTTGCCAAGTTATAAATTCTGTTTTTCTGTAGTTTCTTTCTCCTGATAGGACTTAAACTAGTAATAAAATGTGAGGATAAAATAAAAGCATATTCAACCTTTCAAAACTCCAAAACCCCTCAGATTCAAACCTGTATACCAGACACTTCTAAAATATGTAAACGAGGAAATACACCAAGGCAAAGGAAAACACGCAGTTAAGGAAATAATGAATCTAATGGAGCGGCAAGAGGAAGGAAATTTTTAGGATAATCAGAAAAGAAAATCTCAAAATAAATCCAAAGGAGGCCAAGATAACAACCAGTTTAGATTAGAGAAACAAGACAAATGGTTCTAAAACCAATACTCAAACAACAGAAACAAAATTAGTGAGTTTTTGAAATTTAGTAGTAGGGTTGAAGTAAGAATTAATGATAGACACATCGAATATTAGGGGAAGAAGGTAATTTTTATCTCTAGAGAAATGCAAAAATAAAGAAATATAATGAACATGGGTATAAAATAGGGTTTGATAAAATAAAAAAGACCTAGTGTTTGATCAGTATGGTCAAAATAATTTACAATAATCTATTATATATTCCCAAAATAGTTAAAACAAAATAATTTGTATGTTTCTAGTATAAAGAAAGAATAAATATTTAAGGTGATAGATATCCCAAGTACACTGATTTGATCTCTGTAAATTATGTAAATGTATTACATTATTACATTACCTCAAAACTCTGTACAATAAAAAAGTATAAAAATATTAAAACAATAAATAAACAGAAATATTTTTTAAAGAAATATAACACACTCTGGATCTGAACTGCAAAAATATTTAACATTGATAATAAAAACACAAATACTGATTTAATAAAAAATCGTATAGGTTTGACTTGGTTTGGCTGTGTCCCCACCCAAATTTCATATTGAATTGTAGCTACCAGAATTCCCATGTGTTGTAAGAGGGACCTGGTGGGAGGTAATTGAGTCATGGGGGTGGGTTTTTCCTGTGCTGTTCTTGTAATTGTAAGTCTCATGAAATATGATGGTTTTATAAAGGGTAGTTCCCCTGCACTCACTCTCTTGCCTCCCACCATGTAAGATATGACTTTGTTCCTCCTTCACTTTCTGCCATGATTGGAGGCCTCCCCAGCAAAGCTGAATTGTTAGTTAATTAAATCTATATCTTTTATGAATTACCCAGTCTTGGGAGTGAAAGGAAAATATATTGGGCCCTAGAATCACTAAGCTAAAAGGAAAATTTAAGCTGGGAACTGCTTAGGGCAAACCTGCCTCCCATTCTATTAAAGTCATCTCTCTGCTCACTGGGGTAAACACATATTTGATTGCTTCCTTTAGAAAGGCTAATCAGAATCTCAAAAGAATGCAACTGTGTGTTTCTCACCTACCTGGGACCTGGAATGCCCCTTCCTGCTTGAGTTATCCCATGTTTCCAGACTAAACCAATGTTCATTTTACATGTTTTGATTCATGTCTCATGTCTTCCTAAAATGTATAAAACCAAGCTGTGCTGTGACCACATTAGGCACATGTTGTTAGGACCTCTTGAGGTTGTGTCATGGGTGTGCATCCTGAATCTTGACAAATAAACTTTCTAAATTAACTGAAACCTGTCTCAAATTTTAGGGGTTCACATTTGATAAACACAAAGGGATTCTGCATGGAGAACCAAGTGGAGATGCCCCTGACCTTTGACAAATCTCCTATCAGTGCTTGGTATCATCATGAGCCAACTTTATGGCTCAAACCATCAGGACAATTTGCTGAGGTCTGAGAGGACCCCCTACAGAGAATCCTTGATCTCACCAAATCTGGACAAGATCTAAAGTTTATTTTGCTGTATAACTCCTCTTTTGTTTAGAGTTTTAGTTGCTTCCAACACAATGAAGGCAGTTTTTTTTCCAGTTTCCATGATGAAGGAAGGCACGTATGTCCTTTATAGAGTTTGAGTTCACCTTCAACAGGGAAGATGATTTTGTTTTTTAACCTTACCATTAGAGTGCTCAGTGATCATATTATTGGGTTTTTCTTGTTGTTTGTTTTTATCTTTCTCTCATTGGATTTGACCAACTCTACCTAATTTGATCAAATCTGAGTGAGAATCCCAAATTATGCGTAGCAAGTCCTCTCTAATTTGGCAAAAATTCCTCATAGCTGCAAAATAAAAAAAGAAAAAGAAAAGAAAAAAAAACCATGGTTTTGGTTTCTGTGTTTGCTTCCTGCTTTAAAAAAAAAGTTCTTTCATTTGCTTTTCTTTCGTCCTATACTTCCTTTCCACTTTGCCATCAGCAGTACCAAAAGATTTAGAGAAGCTTTTAATGATTTGAACCCCTTTAAATAATTCAGAACAGAGGCACCACTCACCCCATTTTGGGGTATTCTGTTTTCTTTGTGACGTTTCAAGAGTCATGGGTAGATTCGTTTCAGGTCTAAAGCTCTGTGACCTGACTTTTTGGCTTTGGGGTACCAGAGATGACTTTGCATTGTGAGAGGATTTGGCATTGGCATGTATAATGGCGATGAGAGCTACAGTTACAGGTGGCTGAGTAGAATTTACAGGAAGTTGTCTTGGCTGGTTATTATTATTATTATTATTATTTTTTTTTCTCTCCTAGGAAGTAGTTGTTTAAGGATCCTAATTCTAGTTGGTAAATAAATTCTAAAGGGTCTTCTCTATTGCTTTTTATTCTCAAATTTATATTAATTCAGTTTGTCTGTGTGCATTTGCATAAGGAACTGAACTGTTGTTTTCATATGCTAATGAGAAACTGAGTTTTCTCAGCTCCAAAAAGAAAGGGCAATTTTCTCCTCCCAGGTAAAAGGCACCCTGGGTGACCAGGGGCCTCGTGGGAATGTCTGGGGTGTTGAGCCCCCACAACATGTACGGGTCCTGTAGAGAAATCCTTAACAATAATTGGTTTTAAATATATTTCATCGAGAAAATGCTTATAACGGGTGATCTCCTAGTGCTCTGAGTCATCATACTTTAGGTTCTGAACTAATTTACACTCCCACCAGCTCTGTAAGAGTGTTCCTATTTCTCCACATCCTCTCCAGCATTTGTTTTCTCCAGATTGTTTAATGATCTCCATTCTAACTGGCGTGAGATGATATCCCAATGTGGTTTTCATTTGCATCTCTCCAATGACCAATGATGATGAGTATTTTTTCATGTTTGTTGGCCTCATATATGTCTTCTTTTGAAATGTGTCTATTCATATCCTTTGCCCACTTTTGAATGGGAGTGTTTGATTTTTATTTGTAAATCTGCTTTAGTTCTTTGTAGATTCTGGATATTAGCCCTTTGTCAGATGGGTAGATTGCAAAATATTTTGCCATTCTGTTGGTTGATGGCTTACTCTAATGATTGTTCTTTTTCTGTTCAGAAGCTCTTAAGGTTAATTTGATCCCATTTGTCTATTTTGGCTTTTGCTGCCAATGCTTTTGTTGTTTTAGTCATGAAGTCCTTGCCTGTGCCTAAGTCCTGAATGGTTTTGCCTAGGTTTTCTTCTAGGGTTCTTATGGTGTTATATCTTATGTTTAAGTCTTTAATCCATCTGGAGTTAATTTTAGTGTAAGGTGGTAGGAAGCGGTCCAGTGTCTGCTTTCTGCACAAGGCTGTCAGTTTTCCCAACACCATTTATTAAACAGGGAATCCTTTCCCCATTGCTTGTTTTTGTCCAGTTTGTCAAAAATTATATGGTTGTAGATGTGTGTGTGATGTTGCCTCCAAGGCCTCTGTTCTGTTCCATTGGTCTATATTTCTGTTTTGGTTTCAGTACCATGCTGTTTTGATTACTGTAGCTTTGTAGTATAGTTTGAAGTCAGGTAGCATGAGGCCTCCAGCTTTGTTCTTTTTGCTTAGGATTGTCTTGGCTATGCGGGCTCCCTTTTGGTTCCATATGAAGTTTAAAGTGTTTTTTTCCAGTTCTGTGAAGAAGGTCAATGGTAGCTTCATGGGGATAGCATTGAATCTATAAATTGCTTTGGGCAATATGGCTATTTCCACAATACTGATTCTTCCTAACCATGAGCATGGAATGTTTTTCCATCTGTTTGTGTCCTCTCTTGTTTCCTTGATCAGCGGTTTTTATTTCTCCTTGAAGAGGTCCTTTATGCCCTTTGTTAGTTGTATTCCTAGGTATTTTATTCTCTTTGTAGCAATTGTAAATGGGAGTTCGCTCATGATTTGGTTCTCTGTTAGTCTGTTATTGGTGTATAGAAATGCTTGTGATTTCTGCACATTGATTTTGTATCCTGAGACTTTGCTGAAGTTGCTTATCAGTTTCAGGAGATGATGGCTGAGACTATGGCATTTTCTAAATATACAATCATGTTGTTTGCAAATAGAGACAATTTGACTTCCTCCTTTCCTAATTGAATACATTTTATTTCTTTTTCTTGCCTGATTGCTCTGGCTAGAAGTTCCAATACTATATTGAATAGGAATGGTGAGAGAGAGGGCATCCTTGTCTAGTGCCAGATTTCAAAGAGAATGCTTCCAGTTTTTGCCAATTCAGTATGATATTGGCTGTACGTTTGTTGTAAACAGCTTTTATTATTGCAAGATACATTCCATCGATAACTATTTTATTGAGAGTTTTTAGTATAAAGGGCTGTTTAATTTTGTTGAAGGTCTTCTCTGCATCTATTGAGATAGTTGTGTCATTTTTGTCTTTGGTTCTGTTTATGTGGTGAATTACATTTATAGACTTGTCTATGTTGAACCAGCCTTTAATCCCCCGGATGAAGCCTACTTGATTGTGATGGATAAGCTTTATGATGTGCTTATCATAAAGCACAGTTAGTTTGCATGTATTTTATTGAAGATTTTTGCATTTATGTTCATCATGGATATTGGACTGAGCTGTTCTTTTCTGTTGATTGTCTGCCAGGTTTTGGTATCAGGATGATGTTAGTCTCATAAAATGACTTGGGAAGGATTCCCTCTTAGTGTATTGTTTAGAACAGTTTAAGAAGCAGTGGTACCACCTCCTCTTTGTACATCTGGTGGAATTTGTCTGTGAACCCATCTGGTCCTGGAACTTTTTTGGTTGGTATGCTCTTAATAGCTACCTTAACTTCAGCCCTTGTTATTAGTCTACTCAGGGTTTCAGCTTCTTCCTGATTTAGTCTTGGGAGGGTACAAGTGTCCAGGAATTTATCCATTTCTTCCGGGTTTACTGGTTTATGTGCATAGAGTTGTTTGTAGTAAACTCTGATGATGGTTTGTATTTCTGTTCAATCTGTGGTGATATCCCCTTTATAGTTTTTTATTGCATCTATTTGATTCTTCTCTCTTTTCTTTTATATTAATCTGGCTACTGGTCTATTTTGTTATCTTTTTAAAAAAGCAACTACTGGATTTATTGATTTTTATTGAAGGTTTTTTTTGGTCTCTGTCTCCTTCAGTTCTGCTCTGATCTTAGTTATTTCTTGCCTTCTGCTAGCTTTTGAGTTTTTTTGATCTTGCTCCTCTAGCTCTTTCAATTTTGATGATAGGGTATTAATTTTAAATCTTTCTTCACTTCTCATGTAGGCTTTTATTGCTATACATTTCTCCCTAGACACTGCTTTAAATGTGTCCCAGAGATTCTGTTACATTGTGTCTTTGATCTCATTGATTTCGAAGAACATCTTTATTTCTGCCTTCATTTTATTGTTTATCCAGTCAACATTCAAGAGCCACTTGTTCAGTTTCCATGAAGTTATGTGGTTCTGAGTTAGTTTCTTAATCCTGAGTTCTAATGTGATTGCACTGTGGTCTGAGGGACTGTTTTGTTATGATATCGGTTCTTTTGCATTTGCTGAGGAGTGATTTATTTCCAATTATGTGGTCAGTTTTAGAGTAGGAGTGATGTGGTGCTGAGAAGAATGTATATTCTGTGGATTTGGGGTACAGAGTTCTGTAGCTGTTTATTAGGTCTGGTTGGTCCAGATCTGAGATCATGTCCTAAATATCCTTGTTAATTTTCTGAATCATTGATCTGTCTGATACTCACAGTAGAGTGTTGATATCTCCAACTATTATTGTTGGAAGCATGTCTCTTCATAGTCATTGAGAACTTGCCTTATGTATCTGGGTGCTCCTGTACTGGGTGTGTATATGTTTAGGATAGCTAGCTCTTCTTGTTGCAGTGATCCTTTTACCATTATGTAATGCCCTTCTTTGTCTCTTTTGATCTTCGGTTTCAAATCTGTTTTAACAGAAACTAGTATTGCAACTCCTGCTTTTTTTTGCTTTCCATTTGCTTGGTAAATCTTCCTCCATCCCTTTATTTTGAGCCTATGTGTATCCTTGCACATGAGATGGGTTTCCTGAATACAGCACACCCATGGGTCTTGACTTTTTATCCAATTTGCCAGTCTTTGTCTTTTGATTGGGGTATTCACCCCATTACATTTAGGGTTAATATTGTTATTTGTGAATTTATTCCTGCCATTTTGATGCCAGCTGGTTGTTTTGCCCATTAATTGATGCAATCTCTTCATTGTGTCGATGGTTTTTACCATTTGGTAAGTTTTTGGAGTGGCTGGTACTGGTTGTTCCTTTCCATGTTTAGTGGTTCTTTCAGGAGCTCTTGTAAGGTATGCCTGGTGGTGATGAAATCTCTTGGCAATTGCTTGTCCATAAAGGAATTTTTTTCTCCTGTGCTTATGAAGCTTAGTTTGGTTGGATATGAAATTATAGGTTGAAAGTTCTTTTCCTTAAGGATGTTGAATATTGGTCCCCACTCTCTTCTGGCTTCTAGGGTTTCTGCCAAGAGATCTGCTGTGAGTCTGATGGGCTTCCCTTTGTGGGTAACCTGAGCTTTATCTCTGGCTGCCCTTAGCATTTTTTCTTCATATCAATTCTGGTGAATCTGACGATTATGTGCCTTGGGGTTGCTCTGCTTGGATTCATTCTTCTGTCACATTCAGGTACACCTGTCAAACATAGATTAGGTCTTTTCACCTAATCCCATATTTCTTGGAGGCTTTGTTCATTTCTTTTCACTCTTTTTTCTCTGATCTTGCCTTCTCATTTTATTTCATTGAGTTGATCTTCAGTCTCTGATATTCTTTCTTCTGCTTGGTCAATTTGACTATTGAAACTTGTGTATGCTTCACAAAATTATCCTGCTGTGTTTTTCAGCACCATCAAGTTGTTTATGTTCTTCTCTAAGCTGGTTATTCTAATTAGCATTTTTCTAACCTTTTTTCCAGGTTCTCAGTTTCTTTGCATTGGGTTATAACTTGTTCTTTTAGCTCAGAGACATTTATTATTACTTACCTTCTGAAGCCTGCTTTTGTCAATTCATTAGACTCTACCTCCATCCAGCTTTTCTGCCTGCTTTAAATTTGCTATACTTTTCTATTGAGATACTAGCAAGTTTTATTTTTATTTTTATTTTTTTTGCAAACTGGTGAATTTGTATTTATCTCATGGCTAAAATACAGAAGTAAAAGCTATGGTATCTTTGTGTCTCTGTGTGTATGTATATGTATGTGTGTATATATTTGAAGGCCTTTATGACAGACTTCTATAATTTTATGTTCAATTAGCAGTTAAATCTATTTTAATTTCCCTCTAGCTCCTCAGACTTTTCTGTTAGTACCTTATAATGTAAAGTTTGCTCTCAGATTTTCACCTGAGTTATTTCATCTAATATGTAGATTTAGGACTATTAAGCTAACTAAGATAAGTAAGATTAAGCTAAGCTAAGATAACTGCCCGGGTCAGGAAACAGGTTATTAAGAGTTTGCAAGTCTAAGGTTGGTGGGGGAGAAAAAGGAGGGCTTAGGAATCTATAAGATGTACTTCTACTGGAATGCCAAATGTGTCTATGTATTTATGTGTTCTGTTCACAATGTTTCACTACCTACACTATATAAAGAGCTCTAAATAATTTGCTTGATTAATGGTGGTTCCATAACTTTAAATGATGACTATCTCCGTTTTCATAAATAATCTAGGTAAACAATTAAAATAAAATAATTAGGTAAATGTAATCTGATAAATACAGACACAAGTCTTAATTTAGGGTATAAATTAAATGATAGATATTTCGTTATTTGGATATTTTCAAATAAAAAGATATTACAGGAAAACATTTTTGGCAAAAGGAAGTATCCTTTTTAGCTGAGCATGGTGGCTCATGCCTGTAATCCCAGCACTTTGAGAGGCCGAGTTGGGCAGATCACTTGAGGTCAGGATTTTAAGACCAGCCTAGCCAATGTGCTGAAACTCTATCTCTACTAAAAATACAAAAATTAGCCAGGTGTGGTGGTGGGTGTCTGTAATCCCAGCTACTTGGGAGGCTGAGGTAGGAGAATCTCTTGAACCCGGGAGGCAGAGGTTGCAGTGAGTCAAGATCATGCCATTGCACTCCAGCCTGGGCAACAGAAGCAAAACTCTGTCGCAAAAAAAGCGTCTTTTTTAAAAAAGATAAAATAGGTATTTCTAGTTCAAAGCTTATTTAAAGACTATGTATAAACCAAGGTAAAGGAACCAGGAAATAAGAGAGATTGAAAGAGGTAATAAAAATAGAGGGTTTTTTTTTTGTAGTAAGAAAGCTTAAAGTAAAATAATTTTATATGAGAAAAAAAGTATGGTAAATGTAGTCCTAAAATAAAATGATTGGTTGTTTAAGGAAGAAGAATGTTCAGGATAAATAAGAAATTTAAGCATGTCATGAAGGATCTCTGTAAGTCACAATAAGGAGGTTTATTAAAAAAAAACTTCTACATGATCAAGTTGTTTATAATTAAAAGAAATGTCACGCTCTTTCTAGAGATTGGGCTTAACATAAAAAACACACTTATACACTAAATTATTGGTTAGAACAATGAAATTTTCTTAAGAGGTCGATTTATTCTGAAGAAATTATAAGATCATTAATTTTTTTGTAACCCAAACTCCAACTGTTATTGCATCTCACCAATTTTTTTTTTTGCTTTCTCTCCCCTTTTAAATGGCACATTTTCTTAAAGTCTAAAGAAAATGGTTTCATGTAACATAATATTCTATGCATTGCAGAAGGTCTTTTCTTTTGTTTTTTGGTAACTGGCAAGATAGATTTTAGTTTTTATTGAAATAATTCCTATGCCATTATTATTAAGTTTGTTTTGCTTAGGAAAAATCCAGAGATTTAATTTTTTAAAATGAAAGTTGTCACATCCATGCATTTCTCTATATGTGCTTTTGAAGTCCCTGTGACATTTAGTTACATGGCTTTGACTCCAAGGGTCTTAAGAGGACACAAAGCTCTGCTAAACTTAAACACTGACATTAATTAAAGCCTCATTTTCAGGCCCCACAGAAGATGCCAATTAAAATAAACTGCATTCCTGAGACACAGGGACAAAAATTAAAGCTATTTAACTCCTCAAGGCCTGGAGACTGCCATGGAAGTGATAGGTGCATGAGATTGTAAGCACCAACTTTGAAAGATGTAATACATTTAATTTCTTTGTAAATTAATCATTAATGTCAGAGGTACACTGATGTAAGACCAACATGTGCATCCCTGTGTCAAAATAACAAGTTTGTTTTGAAGCATTAATCAAATCCTAAATAAAGGTTATAAAGTTTTTTATAAAAGGCTTATAGAGGTTATATCTTATGATCAAGATTAAAATTTTGTAGATTATTCATACAATTTTGAAAAACAAATTTAATTGGCTTAATGCTATTTTTATTAGGGTTTATTTTTTGGAAAATTATTCTTCTCTCAAAGAATGAAGGTTCTTACCTGTTTTTGAAATCCTTGAATTATCACTTTGTTAAATGAATGACATATTTTACAATGACCTGTGATCCTATTTTGTGATATCAAGTGTTTTAAACCTTTGATATTTGATGAACTTTCCAAAATCAAATTATAAATTATGTATTCTTCTGACTTTAATTATTTGAGATATTAGGTTCCCTAAATCCAAAAGCCAAAAAAATGACACAATTTGGCTTATTTGGTACAAAAATTTTATAGGAAGAATTGTCCAATATAAAATGGTGTTTGGTTTTATTTGGGCTTTTTTGCATAAATATATTATTGATTTGTGATCCAAAATTATGAAAAACTACTATAATTCTGACATAACCTAGTATACATTATCAATAATAATCATAATTGCTATGTTAAAATTATTGTGTGCCACAGAGGTAACAAACACATTTCCTTGTCAATTGTGTCTATGACCCTGGCTGCCCTAAAACTTTTTACATCCATGGACAATTGTTGTCTTGTTTTGGTTCTCTTTAGAAGGTGGTTTTATAGTCAGCCATAAAACTCTAACAGGTGCTCTTGAATGCAGCTTTCTGATAACTTTGGAGATTGTGACATCAGAATAGAAGAAAAACTTTCAGGATTCACATAAAGCTAAAATGTTCATGAATATCAAGGAGAACAGGAATTAACTGTATGGTCTGAACTAATCTTTTTGAATTTTTGCTTAAAACATTGCTTATCCTTTGTTTTGCTTTTCTGAGACTGGAAACTTTTCTTTTGAGCTGTTGAGCTTTTAACAATTTAGTATTCCTCTATGACCAAAATTTGGAGCATATTTGTTTCTATTTGATTTTTTTTCAGAATTTGGAAACTATATGTGAGTATTCTTAAACTCGTGGCAATACAGTTATTTGCATAAGTGCAATAAGAATCTGTTTTTGTTTGTAACAGGACACAATTGGAGAAACTGGTTATTTTGCCAAGATATTTGTATTGCCTAATATTTTTCAATTTTTATTATTTTCTACAGATTGGGCTGAATTCTAATTTTTCATAGCTACAAGTCTCCAAAGTTATATCTTCAATTATTTCTCTTCTTTCTTTTCATTTTCCCCCCATTTTTTCTTTCTGATTTTAAATAACTGAAAACTAAGCTGTGCTTTTGTAAATCCCTATGAACTGAAGCTAGACAATTTAAACTTCAGAAGAAAATAACAGCCCCCTATTTACACACATAAGACACTTTTATACCTGTCTATTGAAACACAAACTTCAGAGTAATGTGGTCTGTATCCGTTTTCTAGGATTATTCTTTTGTTTCTTGTTTTTTTCTCCTTTCCTCCTCCTTTTTCTTTTTATAGGGCATGAGACTTTACATCCTTCTAAAAATAATCTTTCCTAATAACTTTAGACCTTCTTGTCTAGGAATAAGCCATCTTAGCAATCAGACGAAACCTGGGAAAAAATACTCATTTTCTTCCAAAATGCTTTCTCTAAAACATTTTAAAAAGGAAGAGGGGGAAAATGTGAAAGGAAAATGTCTTGGACCCCAAAATCACTGAGCTAAAAGGAAAATTCAAGCTTAGGGCAAACATTCCTCCTATTCTTTTCAAAGTGAACCCTCTGTTTGCTTAGATAAATGCATATGTGATTGCCTCCTTTGGAAAGGCTAATCAGAATATAAAAAGAATGCAAACATTTTTCTCTCACCCACCTGTGACCTGGAAGTCCCTTCCCCACTTGGAGTTGTCCCACCTTTCCAGACTGAACCAGTGTTCACTTTATATATATTGATTAATATCTGATATCTCCCTAAAATGCATAAAATGAAGCTGTGCTTTGACCACCTTGGGCACATGTTGTCAGGACCTCTTGAGGCTGTCTTCAACCTTACCAAAATAAACTTTCTAAAACAACTGAGATATCTCTCAACTTGTTGGTGTTCATATGGGTATGGCTCTATTAGCAACATGAAAAAGTAATACAGTAAATTGGTACCAGGTAGTGGGGTGCTTCTGTAAAGATATCCAAAAATTTGGAAGCGACTTTGAAACTGGGTAACAGACAGAGGTTGAAACAGTTTGGAGGCCTCACAAGAAGACAGGTTAATGTGGAAAACTGTGGAACTTCCTAGAAACTTGGAGGGCCAAAAAGCAAGAAGATGTGGGAAACTTTGGGACTTCATAGAGACTTGTTAAATGGTTTTGACTAAAATATTGACAGTGATATGGATAATAAAGTCCAGGCTGAGGTGGTCTCAAATGGAGATGAGGAAGTTGTTGGAAACTGGAGTAAGTCACTCTTGCTATGCAAAGGGATTGTTGGCATTTTGCCCCTGTCATAGAGATCTGTGGAACACTGAACTTAAGAGAGATGATTTAGGGTATCTGGCAGAAGAAATTTCTAAGCAGCAAAGTGTTCAAGAAAATGCAGAGAATAAAAGCTTGAAAAATTAGCAGCCTCATGATGCAGTAGATGAGAAAACCCCATTTTCTTGGAAGAAATCAGGCCAGCTGCAGAAATTTACATGAGTAGCAAGGAGCCAAATTTGAATCACCAAGACAATGGGGAAAATGTCTCCAGGGCATGACAGAGCCGGCCATGGCTGCCTCTCCCATCACAGGTCCATAGGCCTAGAAAGAAAAAATTGTTCTGTGGGCCAGGCCTAGGGCCCCCTTGCTGTGTGCAGCCTAGGAAACTGGTGCCCAGTGTCTCCAACCATGGCTAAAAGAGGCCATACATCAGAGGATGTATGGAAAAGCAGCTTCCACATGGTGTTGAGCCTGTGGTTGCACAGAAGTCAAGAACTGAAGTTTGGGAACCTCCGCCTAGACTTCAGAGGATGTATGGATAAGTCCAGATGTTCAGGCAAAAGTTTGCTACATGGGTGGCATCCTCATGGAGAAGGTTTTCTAGGGAAATGTGGAAAAAAAATGGGTAGTAGCCCTCACACAGTGTAGGGGCTCTATCTAGTGGAGCCATGAGAAGAGGACCTTGGTTCTCCAGACTCTAGAAATCCAAGCACAGCTTTCACCGTGTGCCTGAAAAAGCTGCAGACACTCAACACCAGCCTGTGAAAGCTGCCAGGAGGGGGACTATATCCAGCAAAGCCATAGGGGCAGAGCTGCCAAGGCCATGGAAGCCCACCTCTTGCATCAGCATGTTATGAATTTGGGACATAGTGTCAAAGGAGATTATTTTGGAACTTTAAGATTTAATAAATGCCCTATTAAATTTTGGACTTTCATTGGGCCTGGAGCCCTTTTATTTTGGCCAATTTCTCCTATTTGGAATGGGTGTATTTATCTAATACTTTGTACCCCTATTGTATCTAAGAAGTAAATAATTTGCTTTTAATTTTATAGGGTCTTAGGCAGAAGGGACTTGCCTTGTCTCAGATGAGACTTTGTACTGTGGACTTTTGAGTTAATGCTGAAATTAGATAAGACTTTGGGGAACTACTGGGAAGGCATGATTGGTTTTGAAATGTGAGGACATGAGATTTGGGTGGGGCCAGGGGCAGGATAATATGGTTTGTCTGTGTGTCCCCACTCAAATCTCATCTTGAATTATAGCTCCCATAATCACCCTGTGTCATGGGACAGAGGTGGGAGGTAATTGAACCATGAGGGTGGGGTTTTCCCATGCTATTCTCATGATAATAAGTCTTACTAGATCTGTTGATTTTATAAAGGGCAGTTCCTCTGAACACAGTCTCTTGCCTTCCACTATGTAAGATGAGCCTTTGCTCATCCTTTACTTGTCACCATGATTGTGGGTCCTCACCAGCCATGCTGAACTGGGAATCAATTAAACCTCTTTCCTTTATAAATTACACAGCTTCACGTATGTCTTTATTAGCAGTATGAAAACGGACTAATACAATATTCACTTGGAGATGGGAAAGTGTGACTATGTCAGAACTGAGAAAGTACAAAGAGAGAAGTAAACACTGCCACAGTACATATTGACTCAAAATTAAAAATCAAGAAATAACAGGATAAACATGAGTTGTAGAAATAAGGAATAAGAAGAAGAACTGATACATTTAAAAGATTGTTATAGAACTTGGATTTAGGTCAGAACAGATTGAAAAGAGTTATTTTTCTCATTACTTACATTATACTTTAAGCTAAGTAAAAATTGCTTTATTGGGGAGAAAATGATTCCAATTTTTGGAAATCTTTAGGATATTAGGAATCTAGAAGATATCTAAATGTAGATCAATTTCATATGAACTTATTCTCATCCCCATTTTTAGATTTTATTTAAATATCATAGTTTATTAAATTTATGTGCAGTACTTTATTAATATATTCATTTGCATTATCAATTTTTTCTGTTAATAAACCTATGAAATAAAGAGAGAAGGAATTATCTGGATGAAGATTGTCCTGATATGTGTATATGAATATCTGTTTAATTTATAAAAGAGTGTACATAACCTAGCTATCAAATTTTTAGAAAAAACTGAGGTCTTTCAAGTAATTAAGGAAGTAATCAGCAGCAGAATATTGTACATGGTTATGTGAACATATTGAACAATAGTAGAAATACTATGTTTAAGTATGAATCATAAAAAAATTAATTCTGTGCTATCAGTAAAATGGACCTAAAATATTATTATGTTTATAAAAAACTATTTAGCGCATAGTAGATTGAAGATGTTGTCTTACAAATGGAATATAAAGAGAAGGATAAACTTACTGCTGAACTCAAAGAGATTACAGTGAAATATAGGGTTAAAAATTATTTAACATTAAGTGTTTTTTATGTTCCAAGGAGCATTTTACATTTGCTATCTCACTAGATGTCACATGATTCTTGGAGTTGGTTCCCTTTATTATCCCAGTTTATAGGGGATGGAACCAGGACTTAGAGAGATTAAATAATATGCACAAAGTGATACATAGCTGGTAAATGTTGAAGCTGGAATTTAAACCAAGACAGTCTTGCTCTAGAGACAATGTTTATAAAAATTACAATCAAAAATATTTTTAATGTATAGATACAATGATAATAAAACTACACCATGGAAGTATTTTTTTTAAATAGATAGTGTGTGAATAATTCTGTTTGGAGGAAAAAGTACTTTATCATTTGTTCTCTTATACACAGCCAGAATGAGCAGAATACTTAGACTGATTGTATTGCACCACCTTAAGAAAGGTAATCACAACAGGGATTAAAAAAATAGAACCATATTGGATGAGTCTTCTGAATAAATAAAAGTTATTTTTAGAGGCTTAACAGTAAGGCAGTTGGCATAAGTGTTAAGAGCACAGACCTTGGAACCAGGCAGCCTACGTTTGAAACTTGGCTCTATAATTTACAAGCTCTGTGACCTTGGGCTAGTTACCTAATAGCTTTGTTCTCAGATTTTTTTCACTGGTTCAATGGAGATATTAACAGTATCTACTTCATAGATTTGTAATGAACATTAAATCATTGGTATCCATAACATGATAAGAACAGAAGAAGCAATATGTGTTTGATATTAGCATCATAATCACTATCATGTTTATTTCTATGATTATATGATGATTTATTGGTGATAAAGACTGCTACTATAAAAGGTTGAAATTGTGAAAGTCTAAGTGCAGTAGAATGTTAATGTGATTATTTTATTAAGGTTATGGTCAAAGAGAGAATATTTATTAATGAGAAATATCTCAAAGAAAGGAAGGGGGTCTGGTTTTTTATTGGGACAAATGAACAAGTGAGTTATTTGGGTCTTACAGAGATCATGATAATGTTAAAAATTGTCAATCCTCCTTTTGGTACAAGACAAACATCTTCATTGATAAATAACTTGAGTTGATCATTAACTTTCTGAGTGAGGCAGAAAAGCATGTAAGAAATAGTCTCTGGAGGATTCTTTTTTTTTCTATAAAACTAGTTGAACCGTCTGTTGAATGGCTCAGCAGAGTTGAGAAACTTTGTTATGATGGTTGTTGTCCTGGGGTTTATGAGTCTTAAAATAGGGATGCCTAAAATAATAAAAAAGATATTGATATAAAACATTATATTAAAATAAAGAATCCATATTTGTACTCTTAGATTAACCAGTCTAGAGGATTCCAGGTGGTTATGCAGCACTGCTAATTGAGTTCTTGAAATTTTCAAGGTAGAAGGTTAATGCCCTGGTTGATACTGACAATTGTCTGGTTACCACTTGTATGCATGACATGGGTATTTTCCTAGATATCCTTAATGATCCAGAAAGCACCTTGTCCAGGAAGAATTTGGGCTCATGGATGGCCTCTTCAGTGGTTAGTCCTTTAAGATTTATATTAAGTAGACAGGATTTGCAGAAATTCTTCAGATCCTAGTAAAAATGGCTGGTCCCAAGGCAATCAGAGTTAAGACAAAGAAACACAAAGTTAGGTTTTACTTCTGGGTGACACTGACAAAGGAGAAAAATTAGAAAAGGTAGTTTGGAGGGCTATGGGAAGATATTAAAGAAAACTTTGATAATTGAAACTTTGTTAGGGATTGACAATTTGGACAAAGTAATATCTGTCCGATCTACAAGTAGGTACTAAAACTGGTTTTATATGCAAGGTTAGGAAGTCAATTGAATATCTATCAGGCAAGATGAAATTTGCAAATTCATCAGCTATTGGCAAATTACATAGCAGTAAAAAATAGCTCAAGGTGAATGTGGGCTCCAGATAGCTCAGAATGAATAAGGCTAAAATATGATAAACTAGAAGGATATGCTATTGATGACACATTGTTTGTCACTGATGCACACGGTTTCTCTTTAGAGAGACCCATCTTTTGATAAAAACAAATTTCAAAGAAAGGTTATTCTTGATCACAAAATAGTATATATATTTTTTGAGATGGAGTTTCGCTCTTGTTACCCAGGCTGGAGTGCAATGGCGCGATCTTGGCTCACCGCAACCTCCACCTCCTGGGTTCAGGCAATTCTCCTGCCTCAGCCTCCTGAGTAGCTGGGATTACAGGCACGCACCACCATGTCCAGCTAATTTTTTGTATTTTTAGTAGAGACAGGGTTTCACCATGTTGACCAGGATGATCTCGATCTCTTGACCTCGTGATCCACCCGCCTCGGCCTCCCAAAGTGCTGGGATTACAGGCTTAAGTCACTGCGCCTGGCAGTTAAATGTTCTTAAATGCGAAGAAGGAAGCAGAAGAGAATCTAGATAGTGTGATGTGATGAAATAAACTTGTACTTGCTGGCTTTGAAGATGAAGAAAGGTAGTCACAAGCCAAGGGATAAAGGAATATTGGGGTGGCTTTTAAAAGCTGGAAAAGGAAAGAAATTGAATTATTTCTTACAGTTTACAGAAAGGAATATAGACATGCTAATATCTTGAATTTAGCCCAGTGATAATCCATTTCAAACTTCTGAGTTACAAAACTTTAAGATAATAAAATTGTTTTGTCTCATCTACAAGTTTGTAGTATTTTGTTATAGCTGCTCATCACCTGAAACACCTTTAAATTTCAGTGATACTTTTTTTCTTAAATTCCCCAAAATATTCGAAGTTTCATAGTCTTGTTAGGAAGTGACCTTCTTTACAAATCTGTAATGTTGGAAATCCTGTAAGCCATGTATGATGGCAGTTTTCCCAAGAGGGCTTTGTGATCATTGCCTCGATAAGCCAACCTTAGTTCCTTAAAATTATCTGGTCATATCTGACTACATGAGCATCATCCTCAAATATGATAGCCCAGAAAAAGCTTTTGTTACATGAATTTCTAATTATGTTTTACTAACAAGGAAAACATGCTCTTATTGAATATATTAAAAGACTTGTATTTCCACAAAAATAGTGTTACTCAATCAGATTTTTTTGAATTCAGAATTGTCAGAGCAAAACACATATTTACAAATGTATAATTTTAGCTTGCAAAAGCATAGTTTGCTAAACTGTTACAAGTTATATATAGCTTAAAAGAAAAGATTAGAAGACTAGTTGTATGTCTGAAAAACAGAACATTAAAAAATCAGAAACATTTCAATCAAAATCCACAATAATCTCTCATCAATACACTCAGTCTTACATAACTAATTCTGTTTGCTATCTATCTTAGTTGAGCATATTGTGAATCCATCTACCTCTTACTTAGAGTTTTGGAAATACAAAGAAATGGTCCAAAAGCTGTTTAAGAAGTGTTATCAGAGGCCTGTACCCAAAAAATTCCGTGTAGTCCTTTTCTATGGATCTCTAACACTGCTTCTTTTGTTGTTGTTGTTGTTGTTAAATATGAAGTATTGTGACTTACAGCTGATGGCAAGTGCTTTCAGCATAGCATTAGAATAAATAAAAACTATGCATAGATGACAAAAGAATTAAAAAGGCTATGGGTAACTTAACATTAGTAATTTTAAAACTGAAATATCTGATGAAAATTTATTACAAGAATAATGCAAGTGAAAAAAATGTTTATTTCAGGTGGCATACAAAATAAGATAAAGGTCAATCCAAAATTATATTAGACAAAATATATATAAGCATAGTCTTCATTAAAACTATTTTAAAAAATGGTGGATACAGTTATTACATTTAACTTAGAAAACTGAAGGAACATACTATTCACAAAGAAAAGACTCCAGATATCAACCATGTAGTCAGAATATGTCAAGAAGAAAAAGAAATTCTGTAAGTTTGGAATATATGTATATTAATAAAACTCCTCAGTTAAATGATGTGACTCCCCAGTTCAAAACCAATGGCCTGTTTGAATTAAAGAAGTCGATTTACAAGCAAGTTGATGTCCTAAAAATAACTGAAATTATTACTGAAAATACTATACTATAATATCAGCAAAGCAGCCAAAGAAAACTGACAAATAGAGACATGCCATGGACTGCGAGGACAATGACAAATCATAGGAACTTCACATACATCTTCTGTAATTCACACGTTAAGAACATTTTAGCAATACAAATTTAACCCTAGAAAGTCTAAGAATCTCTTCTGATTTGACCATTCTTCATATACATCACATCAGCAGTAACATATTAAATATACCTAATGATTTCTGCTGTCCCTTCTTTACAAAGTGAAATAATAAATCATTTGTGATTTTCCAGGAGTCTTCTGGGAAATCAAAAAGACACTTTTAAACTCAAAGGTATTATTTATAATTTTTATTTTAATTAATAGACTTTTTAGAGTCATTTAGGGTAATACAAAAGTTGAACAGAAATTACAGAGGTCTCATGTACTTCCTTTCTTCACTTGTCAGATTTCTCTATTATTAAACACCTTTATTTGTGTGGTATATTTGATACAATTGATTGGCAAATATTGATACATTATTATTGACTAGTGTCCATAGTTAACAGAAGGGTTCACTCTTTGTATTGTGCATTTTACAGGTTTAGCCAAATGCGTAGGCTATGTATCCACTATTACGGTATTGTATAGAATAGTTTCACAGCCTTAGAAATTCCTCATTTTCTGCCTATTCATTCCTTCTCCTCATTCTTGATGGCCTGGCAAGAGCTGATTCTTTTTAATGTCTCTACAGTTTTGTCTTTTCTAGAATGTCACACAATTGGAATAATACAGTATGTAGTCTTTTTAAGACTAGCTTTTCTTTCACCTAACGACATGCATTTAAGGCTCCTGCATGCCTTTTGGTGGCTTGTCAGCTCATTTATTTTATTGCTGAGTAACATTCCATTATTCAGATGTTCTTCCATTATTCAGAAAGATGTTCAACAGTTTTTCTCTTTTTAAAAAAAAAATTAATTCACCTATTTAAGGACATCTTAGTTTTCTTCAATTTTGGCAATTATAAAACAAGATGCTTTTTGCCATGAAGTCCTTGCCTATGCTTATGTCCTGAATGTTATTGCCTAGGTCTTCTTCTAGGGCTTCTATGGTGTTAGGTCTTCTATTTAAATCTTTCATCCATCTGGAGTTAAGTTTTGAATAAGGTATAAGGAAGGGGTCGAGTTACAGCTTCCTGCATATGGCTAGTCATTTTCCCAACACTATTTATTAAACAGGGAATCCTTTTCCCATTGCTTGTTTTAGTCAGGTTTATCAAAGATCAGATGTTTGTAGATGTGTGGTGTCATTTCCAAGGCCTCTGTTCTGTTTCATTTGTCTATATCTCAGTTTTAGAATGAGTACCATGCCGTTTTGATTATAGTAGCCTTGTAATATAGTTTGAAGTCAGGTAACATGATGTCTCCAGCTTTTTTTTTTTTTTTTTTTTTTTTTTGCTTAGGGTTGTCTTGGCTATGTAGGCTCTTTCTTGGTTTCATGTGAAGTTTAAGGTGTTTTTTTCCAGTTCTGTGAAGAAAGTCATTTGTAGCTTGATGGGGATACCATTGAATCTATAAATTATTTTAGGCAGTATGGCCATTTTCACAATATTGAGTCTTCCTAACTATGAGCATGGAATGTTTTTCCATCTGTTTGTGTCTTCTCTTATTTCCTTGAGCAGTTGTTTGTAGGTCTCCTTGAAGAGCAATGGTTTGTAGTTCAGATCCCTTGTTAGTTGTATTCCTAGGTATTTTATTCTCTTTGTAGTAATTGTGAATGGGAGTTTGCTATGATTTGGCTCTCTGTTTGTCTGTTTTTGGCGTATAGGTATGCTTATGATTTTTACAGATTGATTTTCTATCCTGAGACTTTGCTGAAATTGCTTATCAGCTTAAGGAGATTTTGGGCTGAGATGATGGGGTCTTCTAAGTATACAATCATGTCATCTGTAAATAGAGACAATTTGAAATCCTCTTTTCCTAATTGAATGACCTTTATGTCTTTTTCTTGCCTGATTGTTCTGGCCAGAACTTCCAATACTATGTTGAATAGAAGTCGTGAGAGAGGGCACCCTTGTCTTGTGCCATTTTTCAAAGGGATGGCTTCCAGTTTTTGCCCATTTAGATATTGGCTGTGGGTTTGTCGTAAATAGCTTTTATTATTCTAAGATATGTTCCATCAATACCTAGTTTATTGAGAGTTTTTAACATAAAGCACATTGAATTTTGTTGAAGGCCTTCTCTGCATCTATTGAGATAATTATGTGGTTTTATTTTGGTTCTGTTTATGTGATGGATTGTGTTTATAGATTTGTGTAGGTAAACACCAAAAACATTGGCAACAAAAACCAAAATAGACAAATGGGATCTAATTAAACTTAAGAGCTTCTGCCCAGCAAAAGAAACTATCATTAGAGTGAACCAACAACCAAGAGAATGATAAAAACTTTTTGCAACCTCCCCATTTGACAAAGGGCTAATATCCAGACTGTACAAAGAACTTAAACAAATTTACAGGAAAAAAACAAATAACCTCATCAAAAAGTGGATGAAGGATATGAACAGATACTTTTCAAAAGAACACATTTATACAGCCAACAAACATATTGAAAAAAGCTAGTTCATCCCTGGTCATTAGAGAAATGAAAATCAAAACCACATTGAGATACCATCTCACACCAGTTAGAATAGAGATCATAAAAAATCCGGAGACAACACATGCTGGAGAGGATGTGGAGAAATAGAAACACTTTTACCCTGTTGGTGGGAGTTTAAATTAGTTCGACCATTGTGGAAGACAGTGTGGCAATTCCTCAAGGATCTAGAAATAGAAATTCCATTTGACCCAGCAATCCCATCACTAGGTATATACCCAAAGGATTATAAATTTTTCTACTATAAAGAATATGTATGTTAATTGTGGCACTGTTTACAGTAGCAAAGACTTGGAACCAACTCTAATGCCCATCAATGATAGACTGGATAAAGAAAATGTGGCACATGTACATCATGTAATACTAAGCAGCCATAAAAAAGGATGAGTTCATGTCCTTTGCAGCGACATGGATGAACCTGGAAACCATCATTCTCAGCAAACTTACACAAGAATGGAAAATAAAACACTACATGTTCTCACTGACAAGTGGGTGTTGAACAATGAGATCACATGGATGCCGCGAGGGGAACATCAGACACCGGGTCCTGTTGGGTGTTGGGGGCCTAGTGGAGGGGTAGCAGAGGGTGGGAGTAATGGGGAGGGATAGCATTAGGAGAAATATCTCAGGTAGATGATGGGGAATGGATGCAGCAAATCACCATGGCATGTGTATATGTATATGTAACAGTCCTGCATGGTCTGCACATGTATACCAGAACTTAAAATATAAAAAAATTAAAAAAATTAAAAACAAGAGATGATAAACATTCATATGATGGTGTTTGCGTAGACACGAAGTTTCAACTTACTTGGGCAAATACTAAGGAATGTGGTAGCTGAATCATATGGTAAAATATACAAGTATGATAATATGCTTAGTATGCTTAGTTTTGTAATAAATTTAAAAAATATCTTCTAAAGTGACTGTATTTTTATATTTAGATTTCATTTACTTTTATATGTAGGTTAACTTTTGAGTTAATTTCTGAGTAAGGTCAGTGTCTAGAGTCACTGTTTTGCAACTGACTACCTTGTTATCTCAGCACCATTTATTCAAAAGACAATCCTTTTTTAATTTGTTAGTTTTTTTTCTCCTTTGTCAAAAGTCAGTTGGGTATATTATTTGGGTCTATTTCTGGGTTTTCTACTCTGTTTCATTGATCCATTTGTCTAGTACTTTGCTAATTCAGGTATCTGGATTACTGTAGCTTCATAGTAAGATTTGAAATCAGGTAGTGTCAATCCTCTGACTTGATTCTTCTTCAATATTGCGTCAGGTACTCTGGGTCTTTTAACTTTCTATATAAACCTTAGAATTAGTTTATGAATGTTGACAAGCAACTTTCTGGAATTTTGATTGTGATTGTACTGCATTTATAGATCAAATTGGCAAGAACTGACATCTTAACAAGTTTGAGTATTCTTATTTATGAATATGAATTTTTTAAATATATTTTTTGGATCTTTTGTGGCATAGTCCTATTTTTGGAAAGCAAAACATTAAAATATTTCAGGAAATTGGAATAGTTGATAAAGATAAGATAATAGGTTACAGGAGAAAAATTATTTGGTTGCCTATTTAACCAAAATGACAAAAAAAAATACTTTGAAAGTAAACCAATGAGATTACCTGATTGTATTTCTTTCAAAAGTGAGAAGATGGATAGGAACAGTGCACAAGATACACCAAGAGACCTTATTACCAACAGACCTCATTACCTGGGTAGAGTAAATATGGATCCATGGTAAGTTTCAATTTTCTTTTAGTCTTGACATCAAAGCTTTGAAAGACAAAATGCACTAGATGATCAAAGAGATAATTTTGTTTATGCTATTTATTCTAAGAAAGAGAATGTTAGCTAATGAAGAATGACATGAGGAAAGGAAGGGGATTTTTACAAAGGCAGGTAAATAATTACAAGGTTTATGGAAGTCATAAGAAAAGATTATGACAGCTCTTTTCTTGGAATATAAAAGGTCTTTTATGGTTAGACATTTCTTGGAACATAAACAAATGGCAGAAATAGTGGTGGTTTTTTAAACTGCTGCTACTTTCTAGGAGCACAAAAATTCAGATAAAATTCAACATTGTTAAAATATTTATAAGTAAAGAGTTGCTATGCCATATTGTCTTATTTGTTTTAAAAAACAAGATATACTCCCCAATGTAAAAAAAGAAGAGCATTAATAATTGATGAAATGAAAACTTGAATATATTTTTTATAATTGTATATAATAGTATATATGGATATGCAAGAACTATTTCTATGGATATAATAAAGAAACTGTGTTTCTCCAAAAGTAAGTAAAAAGGAATATAAACTAATCTCAAGAAGTTATGCTATAAGTAAACTCTTACAGTGAGGCATCAGTAATAATGTTTTAACATTTTCTTACTTAGAAATGATCTAGATATCTAATGAATATCAATTAATCAACTCAAATTAGCATCAGTTCAACGTTAACTAAATACCTTGGACACTATTGTCAAGCTGATGTATTACAAGACCTAACTACTATTGAAATGAAGTTTTCAGAATAGTAGAAGACAAAAGAAAAAAAAAGAATTATTAGACCAAATTGTATTTTTTTGAATGAGAGTGGAAGTATCAGGTACTAACAATTTTTGAAGGATTTCCCTAAGAATAAACAATGAGCTGAGACCCCCAAAATTGGCAAGGATAAAATGTTGTTCTAGATAAGTGAAAACAGTGAAATATGGAGAAAAATAGGTAGTAGATTTGAAAGTTAGATGTTTAGTAAAGCTTTAATTAGAGTACACTGAAGAGAGAAGAGAGGTGAACAAAGGATATAGACAATGGCCGGAGCCTGTTCATACACATAAATTAATTTAGATTTTAGCTGTAGAGTAATGCTAAACTACAACTGAATTCTCTAAAGAGAAATGTGACATATGCATTTAAACTGCAGCCTGTAAAATGTATCATGTGGCAACAAATTAGGTGCTAGGAAAACCAGTAAGGAAGTTTTGCTTATGCAATAGATATATAGTTATTGTGCAAGCACACTGGCAGTAGGCTTGAGAGCAACACAATGTCATCTCATAAAGTTCTCAAAAATGCCTATCTTAGTGAATGGAAGTTTTAAAATGTGATAGACCCCTCATTCATAGTCATACACATGCAATTCAAAATATTAATTTTAATTATGAAAATACATTTATCAATAACATCTTCCATTTATAACAAACTTCCACAAAACAGGAATTAGAAAAATTTTAATGAGCCAGGTAATAAGAATGAGCAACAGACATCCACAAGCTGTATCCAAACTAATATTGTACTTACCCATATTCCATTGTCATCATTACTAATAAAGGTGTGACTAATTTATCTGACTGTGTTAAAATATCTTTTTGTTTTCTATATAAATAAAAAGAAAGTTTGCCCAGAAAACTAAGAATGACATATATGTGACAGAATAAGTTAGTGTAAACTAACTGGCACTTGTGAAGTACAGAATGAGACCAAATTGTCATCTAGAAATAACTGCAAAAAGATGGCCTCACTAAAATGGATAAATTGACCAAGAAAAAACAGTCAGCAGAATCCATATCATTCAAAATCAACAGCAATGTCAGATAATTTTTAAATTCTCATAGCAAATTGGCAAAGAATGCTAACCATGAATGCCTTGGAAACCTAAAATTCTAGGGAAGTTTCTAAATCAGTGTGAGGAGACAGGCACTCTATGCTCAGCAATAATGAATTGGTTCGGCAAATTACAAAATGTTTAATCCATGAAGTATTAAACTCAGACAATTTATTAACAAAGTAAATTAGATACAAAATCAACATGATCACAAAAAATATGAATAAAAAGAAGTACATAATTATTTAAACATGCGACATTGCCACATTTATGTAAGGGACTATGTATGCTCTCTTTTCCCTCTATTTTGTAATTTTTTCATTTTAATGTTTTTTAATATGTTCAGAGTTGTGGAACTATTGTTATAATCCAACTTTAGAATATTATTGGCACACCCAAATAAAGCATGTAACCCTTTAGCCATCAGTTCCCATGCCCTTTTTATCACGTAGGCATAGCAAACATCTGACTCTCTGTATCTATAGATTTGCCTATTCTGCATATTTGAAATAAAATACATCATATAATATGTGGTCTTTTGTCATAGATTTCTTTCATTTAGAATAATGTTCTCAAGGATCATTTATGCAATCTCTTGTTTCAGCACATCATTTATATTTAATAGTCCAATAATATTCCACATTTTGGTGGTCACTGACACTACTATTCCAGAAGTGCTTCTTCCACAACCACATTAACGTTTAAAATAAAATTAAAGATATCTGTATTAAGCCAGAAAACATAATGCTACTTATACATTTACACAACATGTATATCTGATTGTGTGTGTGTGGGGTGTGCATGTGTGTGTTGAAAGAGTTCACTGGGTTAACTATTATGATTAGAAAAGAAGAAAAGCAATATGTATATGAGAATAGTGATCACATGGTTTGTAATAATTCTAGGTCTTTAGAGTCTATTCATAAAATAATAAAAAACTATGACCACATAATTAAATGATAAATGGATCCTTTAAATAAAAGTAACTCTTTTATATGATATTTTAAAATATATTAATGATCAGATGCTTGTAACTGTGTGGCTTTATTTCTGGGGTCTCTATTCTGTTTCATAGATCTTTGTTTCTGTTTTGTACAGGCACCATGTTGTTTTGGTTACTACAGCCTTATAGTATAGTTGGAAGTTAGATAATGTCATGCTTCTGGCTTTTTTCTTTTTGCTTAGGATTGCTTTGGCCAGTTGGAATCTTGATTTGGGGGGCAGGGGAGGTTCCATGTGAATTTTAGAATAGACTTTTTAAATTCTGTGAAGATTGACACTGGCAGTTTGATAAAAATAGCACTGTATCTGTAAATTGCTTTGGAAAGTATGATATTTTTATGGTATTGATTCTTCCAACCCATGAGCATGGAATATTTTTCCATTTACTTGTGGCATCTATGGTTACATTCAGCCGTACTTTTTAGTTTTCTTTGTACAGATCTTTCACTTCTCGGTTAGCTGTATTCCTAGGTATTTCGTTTTCTTAATGGCTATTATAACTTGGATTGTGTTCATAATTTAACACTCAGCCTGGACATTGTTGGTGTATAAAAAAATGCTGCTGATTTTTGTACATTGATTTCATATTCTGAAACTTTACTAGAATTATTTATCAATTCTAGGAGACTTTTGGCAGAGTCTAGGATTTTCCAGGTATGGAATCATGTCATCAGCAAAGAAAGATAATGTGATTTATTTTCCTTACTTGGAGGCTTTTCTTTTATTTCTATTACATAATTGCTCTGGCTAGGACTTCTAGTACCACACATAGTAGGAGTAATGAGAATGGGCATCCTTGTCTTGTTTCACTTCTCAATAGGAATGGTTTCTACTTCTTATTTATTTATTTATTCATTTATTTTTTTAATTGTATTTTAGATTTGGGGTACATGTGCAGAACATGCAAGATAGTTGCATAGGTACACACGTGGCAGTGTGTTTTGCTGCCTTCTGCCCCTTCTCCCATATTTGGCATTTCTCCCCATGCCATCCCCCCTCCCCCCCACCGCTGTCCCTCCCCTATTTCCCCCAATAGACCTCAGTTTGTGGTACTCCCATCCCTGTGTCCATGTGTTCTCACTGTTCATCACCTGCCAATGAGTGAGTATATATGGTGTTTCCTTTTCTGTTCTTGAGTCGATTTGCTGAGAATGATGTTCTCCAGATTCATCCATGTCCCTACAAAGGACAGGAACGCATCATTTTTGATTGCTGCATAATATTCCATGGTGTATATGTGCCACATTTTCCCAGTCCATTCTATCATCGATGGGCATTTGGGTTGATTCCAGGTTTTTGCTATTGTAAACAGTGCTGCCATGAACATTCGTGTGCATGTGTCCTTATAGTAGAATGATTTATAGTCCTTTGGACATATACCTAGTAATGGGATTGCTGGGTCAAATGGAATTTCTATTTCTAGGTCCTTGAGGAATCGCCACACTGTCTTCCACAATGGTTGAACTAATTTACACTCCCACCAGCAGTGTAAAAGTGTTCCT
>CM052650.1:81091634-81164652 GCA_028533165.1 Leontopithecus rosalia | reverse complement strand
TGATGTGGGCTCTGCCCTGTAGGTGGAGTCTCTCTGTTATTGCGGGTTGCCTTGGCAATGGCTGACTGCATCAGCAGTGGGCGGGTACCTCAGTAGGGGCCAAAGCTCTCGGCAATGGCAGACGCCCCTCCCCCACCGAGCTGCACAGCCCTGGCTTCAGCTGCACCCGCAGTGGAACTCTCAACCCAGGGCACTCCGAGTCGCAGTATTGCTTGTCCCTGTGGGGGTGGGACCTGTTGAGCCTGATCACTTGGCTCCCTGCCTTCGAGCCTTTTTGCTTTTTTTTTTTTTAAGTTGTAAGGTTGACTCTCTCCTGGGTGCCTCAGCCGCCAGCCGAAAGGGCACCAGGATCTGTGTGATTTCCCGTGCAGCGACCTGCTGCGCTGGTTCACAATTCACCTCCCAGAAATCTCCTGGTCTGGTTCACCATCCAAATCCTGTTCAATCAGATGAACATGACAATCTGCCCTCCCAAGTCTCAAATTGCCGGTTTAACAGGGCGCCCAGACCCGTATGATTTGTGAGCCTTGTCTCTGCGCTGCAGCGTCCGCTGCCTGGCCGCGCCAGTGGAGAGTGCTGTGCTTGCGTCCTGCGTCCCTGTTACACCTGGGCTTTTCCTTGCTCTGTGGGCTATAAAGATCCGTCTGGAAATGCGGTGTGAACTCACCCTCTGCGTCTTGACTGAGAGCTGCAATCGTGAGTTGTTTCTAGAGTGCCATCTTCTTCCCTCCTGGTTTCTACTTCTTAAGGGAAATGGTTTGAGCATTTGCCCATTCACTATGATGCTGGCTGTGGATTTTTCATAAATGTCTCTTATTATTTTATGGTGTGTTTTTTCAATGCTTGCTCTTTTGAGGGTTTTTATCATGAAGGGATGTTGGATTTTATTGAAAGCTTTCTTTATGTATATTGAGATGATCATATGGTTTCTGCTTTTGATTCTTTTTATGTGCTGAATAACACTTATTGATTTGCATTTGGTGAACCAGCCTGGCATCCCGGGAATAAAGCCTACTTGATCATTATATATTAACTTTTTGATGTACTGCTGCATTTGATCTGCTAGAATTTTGTTGAGAATTTCTGGGTCTATGTTCATGAGGGATATTGGCCTGAAGTTTTCCTTTTTCATTGTATCTCTACTAGATTTCACAGGACAACAAACACAAGTAATTGAAAAAATACAACCTAATCAATAAAAGATATTGGGATAACTGCCTACCTATATGCAGAAGATTGAAAATGAACCCCTACCTTTCACCATATACAAAAATTAACTTAGAGTGGATCAAAAGTGTAATATAAGGCTGGAAACTATAAGCATTCTGGAAAACAACTTAAGAGACACTATTCTCAATGTCAGACTTCACGGAGAATTTTTGGCTAAATCCTCAAAAGCAACTGCTCAAAACCAAAAATAGACAAATGGGATCTAATTTAACTAAAGAGCTTCTGCACAGCAACAGAAACTATCAACAGAGCAAATAGACAACCTACAGAATGCGAGAAGTTATTCGCAAACTATGCTTCTGACAAAGGCCTAATATCCAGAATCTAAAGGCAACTTAATCAACAGGCAAAAAACAAGTAACCTGATTAAATACTGGGCAAAGAACATGGACAGATACTTCTCAAAAGAAAACAAGCAGTGACCAGCAAACACATGATAAAATGCTTAACATCACTAATTATCAGAGAAATGCGAGTTAAAAACCAATGAGATGCCATCTCATACTAGTGAGAATGGCTATTATGAAAAAGCCAGAAAAAAACAGATTATGGCAGAGGCTGCAGAGAAAAAGGAATGCTTAAACACCATTGGTGGAAATGTAAATTAGTCCAGCCACTGTGGAAGGCAGTCTGAAAATTTCTAAAAGGTCGTTTCTAAAACAGAACTACTATTTATCCTAGCATTCCCATTACTGAGAATATACCCAAAAGAAAATAAATTATCCCACTGAAACATCACATGTACTTGTTTGTAAAATACAACACTATTCACAATAGCAGAGACATGGAATCAACCCAGGTACACATCAATGGTAGTAGATTGGATAAAGAAAATTTGTTACACCACGGAATTCTATGCAACCATAAAAAGAACAAAATCATGTCCTTTGCAGCAAGATGAATGGAGCTGGAGGTGACCCTAAGCAAGTTAATGCAGGAACAGAAAACCAAATACCACAGGTTCTCACTTATAAGTGGTAGCAAAGCATTGAGCACATATAGACATAAGCATGGAAGTAATAGACACTGTGGACTACCAGAGAATGGAGGGAGGGGAGCTGTTTAAAAAAACTACCTATCAGATAGGTACTCTGCTTTCTACCTGGGTGACTGGATCCATACTTCAAACCTCATCATCATGCAACATTCCCATGTAACAAATCTGCACATGTATTCCCTGTATCTAAAATGTTGAAATAAAAAATTATAAAATAAAATGTATTAATGAGAAAAATTTATGTTTTTGTGTTGTTTATGTACAAAATCTGCATAGCTAAGTATTAAATATGTTTTATAGTAAGATCAAATAAAAGTTACTTAAATTGATAAATATTAAGAAATTATAGGAAATTGAAGAATCAAAAGCAGAAACCATATGATTATCTCAATATACACAAAGAATACTTTTAATAAAATCCAAGATTTTTCTTTGAAATGTAACACATGAAATTGATTAAAATTGCCAGAATAATTATAGAAAATATCTTCAGTAGTATTTCAAGAAGTAGAGCAAAAGACAAAAATATATATAATTGGAGTCTGTCTAGGAAGTCCCCTGAAAGTAACTGTGCAAATAAGAAATTTTACAATGACACGAAAACTAATCCAAAAAATGTAAAACACAAACTTCCAGAATTAAAGGTCTCATCAAACTGTCAGTATAATTACTGAAAAACATAGCCATGTGAAGTTGAATCATTAAATTTCAGAGCAGTGAGGATAAAGAGATTCTTAAAAATTACTGAGAAAGGAAAACAGGTTACTAAAAGGATTGGCATTATTTCTCAGCATCATCATTAGACACTAGTGTCTTGTCTTCAAAATTTCTGGCTCCAAATTTCCAATATAGATTTCTATACTCAGCCAAACTTTGAGTATAAGGGAAAGAATAATGCTATTTTCAGACATAAAGTATCTGTAAAATTTACCTGAATTCGCCATTTCTCCAGAAGCTACTAGAGGATATGCTTCACAAAAATGACTAAACCTGGAAGTAGGATAACATAGAATCCAGGAAACAGAAGATAAAAAGCACCTTCTAAGTGAAAGGAATATTGTAGATAACATGAATAAAAATCAAAAGAGGACAAGTAACTAGGCCACCAAGAGAACAACTAGCTACATTTGAAGGGGGTAACTAGAGAAAAATTAACCTGAAAGAAATCTTCTCAGGGAAAAAAATGTAATAACTTATCAATCAATGCACACATATACACACACACACTCACACATTTCAACATGGGAAGAAGTTTTATGTTTCTGTTGGCAGTGAATAAAAAAGTGGAAACCAAGCAAACCACTCCCCTTAAATTTCAATTGTTCCAGAACAATGTAAAGTTTTATAGCCATATAAATTTATTAATTGAACAGTAAATCCTCAGTTGCCACAAATCATAATACTATTTATCCTGAATACCAATTCTTGTAATTCAGCTGCTTTTACTTTAGAAAGGAATTGAGAAGAAAAGTGAAGTGTGGGTAGATAATACGTATGAGAGACTTAAATCTTTATTGTCCAATTGTGAGAATGTTGTATTAAATATTCAAATATCAGAAAATGACAGCAAATGTGTAGCAGATATAAATGAAAAAGCACACAAAAGGAAACTACTTAGAATTGTAAACTCTTTTATTCCTCCATAACGGAATAAAAGTGGCTTTCACCACTTTCTTTTTGGGTAGAGGAATGAGTCGCAACTACTTTTCCAGATCATGCCTTTCTGTTCCTCTGTGTGTATTAGTCAGAGTTCTCTAGAGAGACAGAACTAACAGGATAGAATATATATATATATATATATATATATCTCATTCAGGGTCTCTAGAGAGACAGAACTAATAGGAGGTATATATATATATGCAGTCTATATATTATATATATAATTCATTTACTTTAAAAAGAAAATAAACTCCTCTTTATAAACTTTCTATGTAAATAAATTTATATATAAATAATAAATAATATACATGGGAGTTTATTAAGTATTAACTTACATTATCACAAGGTCCCACAATAGGCTGTCTGCAAGCTGAGGAGCAAGGAGAGCCAGTCCAATGTGTCTTAAAGTTGAAGAACTTGGAGCCTATTATTCCAGGGAAGGAAGCATCCAGGATGGGAAAAAGATGTAGGCTGTGAGACTAGGACAGTCTCTCCTTTTCAGGTTTTTCTGCCTGCTTTATATTCGCTGGCAACTGATTAGATTGTGCTGACCAGATTAAGGGTGGATCTGCCTTCCCCAACCCACTGACTCAAATGTTAAATCTCTCTTGACAACACCTCACAGACCCAAGATCAATACTTTGTATTCTTCAGTCCAATCAAGTTGACTTTCAGTGTTAATTATCACTATGAGGAATCTTGAAGTAAGTAAAAGGCCAAAACTGATAGCAATTTGGTTAAGAGCATCTCTCTGCAGCAATGTCATAAAAGCATTTTTTTACATTTTGTTTTCAATAACTGGCTGATCATTACTGATCATTCAGTGAATGACTGAGGAACTTCCTTAAAGAATAGGTACTGATGCATTTCTTGACTACTCACATTTTGTTTCTGATCTAGCCAAAATCCTCTAATATAACCATCCCTAACTGTTTCTTACTGGTATTTCCATTAATCAATTTCTATTTATCACTTTGCAAAAAGAAATTGCTACATGAATAATAGGGATATATATTGGGGTATACTTATGTATGCACAGATTTCTGTTATTATTATATTCCTGGCAGTTGTCTACCTGCAGAGAACTACGTTTTATGGCATCACTGCTTCAAAAATTTACAGTTTTTAGGATTTTTTTCTACATAGATACTTTTAGGGTGCAGAAAGGGAGAAAATTGCCAGAGTGTCAATTATTGTAATGCTTTTATATAATAGGTGTAAGTTGTAGGTCATAAGAACTACTAGTCTCCCTATTGTTACTAATAACATAATGCCAATAATATTCTATATATGTGGCTTTTGAGAGAGGAAATACAAAAGGAACAAATCATATAATTCCTATTAAAAGCATACCTAGAGTACACAAAACAATGTATATTTGGCCAGGTTCCAAACAAAGTGAAAGCAGAAACCCAACAGTGATAACCTCCGTTCCCAGACTTTTTCAAAGATATTATAAATAGAATTTGTTATTAATATTTATGAAGAAGCGGTAGCTTATGGGAGTATTTGGATATTAATTTGCAGAGTAGTATCAGATAATGCTCAGATCACTGAAACAATCCAAAGAAAATGCAAAATTCCTCTTTAAGGTGACAATTTATATTTTCCTTATAGGCAGCGGTTCTTAAACTGGAGTCCATGGATTTCCAAGAATCTGTGGTTAAGATTTGGGGTTCATATACCTGTATTTTGAGAGGGAAAATTTTATATATAAATGTAACCCACTAGGTAAAAATTAGCATTTCCCATTATGAATACAAGGGGACTACCAGAGTATTGTCAGTAGTACATGTAACTTTATCCTTAAAAGACATAATAAATTTTGTCAAAAACATTTATTATAGATATTTTGAAATAAAGCTCATGAAAACCTCAATATTATTATAATTAAGCATACATCTGGAACTTATTATCTTAAACACTAACATATATTTAAAAAATATTTTCAAAACTATATTGCAATATAATTGTCTTTATTTAAATTGAAATGAAGTCCAAAGGCTTCACAGGACTACCAAACTGATCCGTGGCACAAAAGATGGCTTAAAATCTCTGGTAAAATTTGGTAGTAACAATTTTCTGCTTGTGAATTTGGGGATAGTTCAGCACCATATCCTCAGAAAAATGTCAGTAAGTGAGATATGATTTGGGAATGGCTTTGTATAATTGTGTGTGTGAGAGAGACAGAAAGGAGAAGTAATGGGACATTTGAGAGGATGCTGGTGTGCATCCCAGTCACATGTAGGAACATGAGCCACAAAATGTTTGTAGATTATTAGACACTTTAAAATACTCTATTGTAGCATTAAGTTGGTTGGAAAAAAAAGAGATTTTCTGGACAGATGAAGGTAGTAGGTAGGGATTCCAAATGTTGTTAGAGACATTCTGAAATTATCACAGTGTGACTTAGCAGCCTCTTTTCACGTCATTTTTTTTTCACTCGCAATCAAACTTGAAGAACAACCAAGTTCATCAGAAATTGCCTCGAGCACCTAATTTTTTAAATTAATATTATTTTGGTTTTTCTTTTTTCATCTAAATCAAATCATATTAATCATTGTTGCCATGGGAGAGAAAAGTACTGAGGAATTCAGGTATTCTTTAGCCTTTACTGCTCAGACTACTGCCAGTCAATAAGAAATCAGAACTTCCTAGTTTTGTTTTTGTTAATTTCCTTTTTTATTGTAAGTTTTATATCTGATAATGCAAGAGTTGAAAGATTAAAATTCCTAACATGGCTTGTAGCATATTCTTTGTTTTCATTCTAAACTTAGTACCTAGACTAAAATACTCAAAGATGCTTGCTGTATTTATAAATCATATATTGTTGCTAGGAAAGAGAAATCTAGAAGGTCCAGCTCTGTCAGTTGTAACAAATCTTTAGAAATCTCTTCGGAGTGTATTTTAGTGATACTGTGAATCACTTGAAACCATTGTGATAACATGGGAAAGTCTGATTTTTATTCTCATAGTAAATTGTAAACCAATACAAAGAGAGACCAGATAGCATGTATATTGTTATACGTTGCATATACTGTATACAGTAAAACACAGTCACTGGCCAACAAATGTTAGTTAAATGATACTGGGGAAAACTTTTCAATAACAAAGTGATAGTAGCATGTTATAGAGATGTTTTCTTCTCAGTATTTATGTTTGTGCTATTTATCACAAGGATACTGCAACAAAGAGATCTTATTCAGCATCTTAGGATCATCATGCATCTAGCTATGTAGTTAGAAAGATGGTAACGATGGTAATGATTTTATAATAATGTACCTTTTAAAAATTCACTTTAAGAATAATTCCTCCGAGGCAGGTAGATCACAAAGTAAAGGTATCGAGACCATCCTGGTCAACATGGTGAAATCCCGTCTTTACTAAAGATACAAAAAATTAGCTGGGCATGGTGGTACGTGCCTGTAATCCCAGCTACTCAGGAGGCTGAGGCAGGAGAATTGCCTGAAACCAGGAGGCGGAGGTTGCCGTGAGCCAAGATTGTGCCATTGCACTCCAGCCTGGGTAACAAGAGCAAAACTCCGTCTCAAAAAAAGAAAAAGAATAATTCCAGGATAAAATTCTCCAACTGGTAATAATTCCTTTGAATATAGATCTTTCATTAATCTTAGTCTTCCTATGTAACACACATCCACTGAAAAAAATCTGCTTCATTGTGTTAATTGACTCTCAAATTTTGTCATTATTACATTATCCTTCCTTTGTTCTCTTTTGATTCATTTTACCAATTAAATTTCCCCCTAGTTGTTTCTCAGTGATATTTAGATGACATCTAATCCTGTCCTAGATATTTGGTTGTCTTGTGCCAATACTTCATTTTCATCAATTTGATTATCAGTGTTTGATTCCATTCTTACAACTGACAATTTCTTAACAACAGAGAGAGTAACAGAAAACCAATGACAAAATCCTTGAAAATCTTCTCACCACATGGTGGTGATACCATTTTAACAACTTTGAAATAGACCTGAAAAGTGGCATGTCATTCTTTCTTTAACATTTCTTATTGGAAACTTTTATCACATAGTTTTGGTTACTTTCAATGTTCATCAGGGATATTGGCTTGTCGTTCCCATTTTCTGCTGTATCTCTATCAGGTTTTGGTATCAGGATGATGCTGGCCTCATAAAATGAGTTAGGGAGGAGTCTCTCCTTTTCTATTGTTTGGAATAGTTTCAGAAAAATTAGTACCAGCTCCGCTTTGTACCTCTGGTAGAATTCAGCTGTAAATCCTTCTGGCCTCAGGCTTTTATTGGTTGGTAGGCTATTACTGCCTCAATTTCAGGACTTATTATTGATCTACTCGGGGATTTGGCTTCTTCCTGATTCAGTCTAGGGAGGGTGTATATGTACAGAAATTTATCCATTTCTTCTGGATTTTCTAGTTTATTTGCATATAGGTGTTTATAGTATTCTCTGATGATTATATTTCTGTGGAGTCAGTGGTAATATGTCCCTTATCATTTTGGATTGTGTTTAGTTGAATCTTCTCTCTCTTTTTTCTGTATTAGTCTAGTTAGAAGTCTATCTATTGTGTTAATTTTTTTCAAAAAAAAGCTCCTGGATTCATTGATTTTTTTTGAAAGTCTTTTTGTATCTCCATCTCCTTCAGTTCCACTCTGATTTGGTTACATCTTGTCTTCTGCTGGCTTGGGGTTTGTTTGTTTGCTCTCAGTACTTTATTTCTTTCAGTTGAGATGTTAGGATGTCAATTTGAGATCTTTTTAGCTTTTGATGTGGGCATTTAGTACTATAAATTTCTCTCATAAAACTATTTTAGCTGCATCCTAGAGATTCTGGTATTCTGTCTTTTTGTTCTCATTAGTTTCAGAGAATTTCTCGATTCTTGCCTTAATTTCATTATTTACCCAGGAGTTATTCAGGAGGTTGTTAAATTTCAAGGTAGTTGTTTTGTTTTGGGTGAATTTCTTGATCTTGAGTTTTAATTTGATTGTGCTGTGGTCTGACATACTGTTTGTTATGATTTCAGTTCTTTTGCATTTGCTGAGGAGTGTTTTACTTCCAACTGTGTGATCAATTTTAGAGTTAGTGCCATGTGGCACTGAGAAGAATGTATATTCTGTTGTTTCTGGGTAGAGAGTTCTGTAATATGTATCACTTTCACTTGATCCAGAGCTGAGCTTAAGTCCTGAATATCTTTGTCAACTTTCTGCCTCAATGATTTGACTGTCAGTGTTTGAATTCATTTATACATTGACAATTTCTTAATAGTAGAGGTAATAACAGAAAACCAATGACAAAATCCTTCTGTCTAATATTGACCTGGGGTTGCCTCCTAACAGTGACATTGGGTGTTAAAATCTCCCACTATTGTATTGTGGGAGTCTACATCTTTTTGTAGGTCTCTAAGAACTTGTTTTATGACTCTGTGTGCTTCTGTATGGGTGCATATATATTTAGAATAGTTCTTGTTGAATTCAATTCTTTATCATTATGTAATGACCTTCTTTGTCTTTTTTTTATCTTTGTTGGTTTCAAGTCTGCTTTGTCAGAAACTAGGAGTGCAACTTCTTCCTTTTTCTGCTTTCCATTTGCTTGGTAAATTTTCTTCCATCCCTTTATTTGGAGTCTATGTGTGTCTTTGGACATAAAATGAATCTCTTGAATGCAGCATACCAATGAGTCTTGACTCTTTAACTAGATTGTCATTCTGTGTCTTTTGATTAGGGCATTTAGTGTCTTATGTTAAAGGTTAACATTGTTATGTGTGAATTTGGTCTGGTCATTGTGATGCTAGCTGGTTATTTTGCAGACTTGTGAATGTAGTTGCTTCATAGTGTCATTGGTCTCGGTACTTCAGTGTGCTTTTGTAGTGGCTGGTTATGTTTTCTTTCTTTCTATACTCATTGCTTCCTTCAGGGGCTCTTGCAAGGCAGGTCTGTTGATAATGAATTCTCCCTGCATTTCCATGTCTGAAAAAGATTTTATTTCTCCTTTGCTTATGAAGCTTAGTTGGCCAGATATGAAATTCAGGGTTGGAAATTCTATTCTTTAAGAATGTTGAATATTGGCCCCCAATTGCTTTTGGTGTGTAGGGTTTCTGCTAAGAAGTCTGCTGTTAGACTGATGGGCTTCCCTTTGTAGGTGATCTGGCCTTTCTCTCTGGCTGACCCTAACAGTTTTTCCTTTATTTTGATCTTGGAGAATCTGATGATTATGTATCTTGGGGTTGATCTTCTCATAAAGTATTTTACTGAGGTTCTCTAGAATTCCTGAATTTCACTTTGGCCTATCTTGCTAGTTTGGGGAAGTTCTCTTGGATGATTGGATGATATTCTGAAGCATGATTTCCATCTTGAAAAGAGACCATTCTCCTCAGTCTTTTTAATTCCATAGTTCTTGGAGGTTTTGTTCATTTATTTTCATTCTTTTTTTCTCCAATCTTTGCATCCTGTCTTATTTCAGTAAGATCATCTTCCAGCTCTGAAATTCTTTCCTCCTCTTGATCTGTTCAGCTATTGATAATTGTGATTACATTGTGAATGTCTTCAGCTCCATCAGGTCATTTATGTTTGTCTCTAAATTGGTTATTCTGATTAACAGCTCCTGTAATGTTTTATTATGGTTCTTAGCTTCTTTGCATCATGTTCTATAGAACATACTCCTTTAACTCAGAAAAGTTTATTATTACTCACCTTCTGAAGCCTACTTCTGTCAGTTTATCTATCTCAGCCTCAACCTAGTTCTGTGCCCTTGCAGGAGAGGTGTTACATTCATTTGGAGAAGAGCTACTCCGGATTTTTGAGTTTTCAATGTTTTTGCGTGGATCTTTTTTTTTCATGTTCATAAGCTTATCTATCTTGAATTGGGGCTGCTGTCCTTTAAATGAAGTTTTTGTGAAGTTCTTTATGTTGATATTTGTTGATTTTGTTGTGGCCTTCTATTTGTTCTTCCCCCACCCCCCTTAAGAGTCAGGCTCTTATTTCATGGGACTCCTGCATTTTTCTGAGGGTCCACTCCGGACCCAATTCACATATTCACCTGAGTCCCTCCTGCAGCTGGAGCTTTCACCATTGGAGGCTGCAGAACAGCAAAGATGGCTGCCAGCTCCTTTCTCTGGGGGCTCTGTCCCAGAGAGGCACTGACCTGATGGCCATGGGAATGCCCTTGTATAAGGTGTCTGGCAACGCCTATTGTTGTTGGGGTGGTCTCACAGGGTCAGGGACCCCTTAACAAAGTATTGTGTCTTCTTGGTGGACTGGGTGCACTGTGCTGGGAAAATCCCCCTTTTCTGGACTGCCCACCCTCTTCAGAGCCAGCAGGCAGGAAAGACTAAGTCTGCTGAACCAGAGACCATGGCCCCTCTCCCCCAGAGGCTCATCCCATGGAGATCAAAGTTCTGTCTATAAACCCCTGGGTAGAGTTTTTGAAATTCTCACCTACCCAGTGAGAGGATTGGGATCTAGGTCTCACCTAAAGAAGTATTTTGGCCATGATCTTCCATAGCTGCTGTGATGCACTGTGGAAAATTCCTCCCAGTCCAAACCACTCAGTGTCCCTAACACCATCAGGGAAAAATGGCAGACTGAAACTGAAGTGATGATGGTCCCCCGCCCCCAGGAATCTTGGTAATCTTAGGCAGTCTCTAGCCTATTGCTCCTGGCTGCAACTCGAGTGGCCACTGAGCTTCTGCACAGCTCTGTGCTTAGAACCCAAGGCCCTGGTGGTGTGGGTTCACAGGGGATCTCCTTATCTGAGAGTTGCACAGATTTGTGAAGAAAGCATGGATTTCTGGGCAGGGTGGCACAATTACTCACCATCTCCCTTGATTTGGGATGAGAGCTCCCCTTGCTTCATGCAGCTCCTGGATGGGCCATCACTCCACTTTGCTTTTTCTCACTCTCTGTATGTCTCACCAACTTCCTAGTCAGTGCCAGTGAGAGAACCTGGATACCTCAGCTGAAGATGAAGGATTCACTCACCATTTTTGTTCTTCCCAGTAGGAGCCCCCAATGGGCAGCTGCTTCTAGACAGTCATTTTGGCCCCTTCCTCTTGGATACTTTGTACAAGGATTCAATTTATGAAAGTCAATACAACATACTTACTAAATGCATAAACTTTGAAATTTGACTGCCTAATATTTAATGCTAGCCCTACCACTTATTGGCCGTGTAACTTTGGACAAGCTACCTCTTTTGCTTTCCCACCTCTAAAATGGCAACATTCTATGGGTCAAAGAGTGACAGAAGAAACCTATATTGAAGGCAATGAAGAAATATGCTCCATCTGTTGATGAGAAGAGTAGAGACATTACATTGCAAAAGAATTTGGATATAACGAATGATACACAACCTTCTAATTTTTTAATTTTTTTTTGAGACAAGGTCTCATGCTGTCACTCAGGCTGGACTTCAGTGGTATAATCAATGCTCATTGCAGCGTTGACCTTCTGGGCTCAAATGATCTTACAGCCTCATCTCTCTGAGTAACTGTGACCACAGGTGCATGCCACCATGGCCAGCTAATTTTTATATTTTTTGTAGAGATGGAATTTTGCCATGTTGCCAGGCTGGTCCCAAACTCCTAGGCTCAGGTGATCTGCCCACTTCAGCCTCCCAAAGTGCGTGGATTACAGGCATGAGCCACTATATCCAACCGAATTTAACCTTTTTAAGATAACTTATTTGGGTTACAATCTTCCATCTTTCCATTCATTAGGTTAATTTTAGATTCTCTATAGGGCAAAAATGAATGTTTTCTAGCAACATGTTCTTTCCAAAGCTCTTTCTTTAGTTAAGAAAAAAGTAGACATTTTAAATAAAAATTATCTTACTACATCAGTGGAACAGAATAATTGCTCTGAAAGTATCTCTCTGGAAAGATATTCACCAGAAATATTATGATGTTTATAAGAAATGCATATACCTGAACCCAACCTAACAATCTTCAGCAGGTGTGCACAAGGCATCATTTTACTGCTAACACAAATTTGGAGTGCTTCTTATTTCTGGTACTAATATTCGAGAACTGTTGTTTTATAAACTATTGGCCTCCCAAATTGACTGCACGAAAATGATATATATATATATGTTTTCCTAAAAGACTTAGATGCCTCTTTTTATCTGTAGTATGACACAAGTATCTATAGTCTTGGCTGAACTTTATTTCACCATCTTTTATAACATTTTGACTAAGGATATATGTCCTCTGTATTATAAATCAGAAAGCCAGGAATATAGCCTCTCATCCCTGGCTTTAGAGTGTAACTGATACAGTTACAAGAATACTTTCTGTACCTGATAATAAAGGTTCTAAGCAGCATAAGCTGGGTAGCTAGATACTCTTAGTATATAGAATATTAACTCCCACAGAGAAGCCCAGAAATAAAGATATGTGTGGCAGGGGGCGGGCTTAAAATGAGGATGAGGTGTTATACACATGCAAGTAGAGTTTAAGAGTCACCAAGATTTAGGCATATGGTTAACCTCTATTTTATTCAGAGGTTATGTATATCAAAGGGTTGCCAAGAACATATTTCAGGCAGGAAGGAGTTAATGCCTTTGGAGGAAGGATAGAATACATATCAGAGAAGAAGTATGATGGTATCAGGAAATTTTTAAGTTTCATAACTTACAGGAAACCAGCACATATAATTTCAGGTACCTGTAGCAGCTAATTAATTAATTTATAGGAGAATATCTGGAAGAGAGCATAACCTTACTTTTAGCTAAAGTCAATGTGCCTGCCCACTGTTGTTAGTGGAACAAAAATAAAATCTAGTCCTTTTATATCTTCAAAATCTTTTGACAGTGTCTCTCTTTGGCAGACTCTAAATTAGAACTCAGCTAGGAAGTAAGCCTCAAAAATGTGATTTATAGAATTCTAGTCCCAGAGATACAGGAGACAAATTAGAGTTGGATACATTGCTGTGTATGAATAGATATTATCTAATATCCTAAACCATAGTAGTATAATAGTACTGCTCTTCCCTTCTCCTGGATTAAGAGACTGGGGTGATTTTTAGAATATATATTCATATGTGTCCCCACTAGTACCGAAGAATCTCTAGTTAGGAGCTATACTGTTAAGCCTTGAAGTAATTTTACTCATATTAAATTTTAAGAGCCACTACTCTACAAGAATCAAATTCTTGAAGGTTCTGAATGAAAAACTAAATGTGGAATGAAATCTGGAATCAAATGTCTGATGATATGTGTACTTGTATGTAAGTATACACTTGACTATTCAGTCAAGTGTATACTTGAATGAATTTGAATTACTACAATGGCTTTAGACCTAATAGTAGATAATTTAAAAACACATTACAAAAACATGAAAGATAATTAAGGATTTTGGCATAAAGAAAAAAATGTTAATTTTATTAGAGTAATTTTATAGATTATTCTTACAGTTTCGTGATTCTTTTCATGTTTCTATAGTAAAGCAGCAATTAAGGATCTTATCTATAGGTATTTTAATAAGTCTAAACGGAAATGACAACAAAACAGTATCTTTTATTTCTAAGGTAGATTGAATTACATTTTAACTACTTATCTTGCTTAAGTATAATGAATATTGTAGAAACCATTAAATTGTTTACATTGAAATGGTGAATTTTATGTTATGTGAATTATATTTTCATAAATCTATTAAAAAAGAAAATATATTTTGAAACAAGAAATGTATAAGAATATTTTTATATTTTAAAATATTGATTGCAGTAATTTGAGATTGTGTTACTAGGCAACAGAGTAATCAGAAATAAAAGATACTGTTTTGTTGCCATTCCCGTTTAGACTTATTAAAATACCTATAGAGAAGATCCTTAATTGCTGCTTTACTATAGAAACATGAAAAGAATCACAAAATTGTAAGAATAATCTATAAAATTACTCTAATAAAATTAACATTTTTTTCTTTATGCCAAAATCTTTAATTATCTTTCATGTTTTTGTAATGTGTTTTTAAATTATCTGCTATTAGGTCTAAAGCCATTGTGGTAATTCAAATTCATTCAAGTATACACTTGACTGAATAGTCAAGTGTATACTTATGTACAAGTACACATATCATCAGACATTTGATTCCAGATTTCATTCCACATTTAGTTTTTCATTCAGAACCTTCAATAATACCTATACTTCAATAGGTAAAGTATAGTCATCATATAATTAACTTCATGAGACACATGACACAGTCTAATATTTTTGGTTGATTTAGGAAAAAGAAGCAGACAATATTCAGTTAAATTCTCTTAATATTCGAGTTATTTCAGATCAAGTTACATCTGGCTTGAAAGTACTATGTCTCCAAGGAAACTTAACCTTATTCTTTTTCTAAATCTATAAATACTTTCTGGGAGTTACCTTCTTTATTCTCGGAGGCTTCTAATGACTTTATAGCAACTGGTGGAAAATTTAACAAGAACATTTTTAGTTCATTTTCTTTTTCAGTCTAAAACTTCCAGTACAGGATGAACTTTTCGTGAATTTACTTTGCTCCTTTTAACCCTCATCCCCACTCTATCAACAAATTCACCTGATTATTTCTTATTCTGCCTGCCCTAGCCTGTAATCAGAAGTATGCTTCCTTGATCTGCTCACACAGTTCTAGGTTCTTTTGAGTCAATGCCACCTCAGCTGACATATACTCATTCTTCTAAAATTCACTATACTTTCAAGCAGCAGGACAAAGTTTTCCTATTTAGGGAAGAACTACAAGACTGATAACCTGACAAAGCAATTACAGTAAAACTCTATTACAAAGCACCTCACTATTTCACAGATTCAATTATACCTTGGTTCAAACCATGGCCACTGTGTACATTGTACTTCTCCTTTAATACAACAAGGAAAAAGCCTATAAGTTACGTGTTATCTTCTGACATCAGCATTATTACAGTGCTCTCTTTTATTTCATTGATTCAGGTTACTAGGTAAAAAATTACTTTCTATGCAATTTTCAAGGACTTGTAGATAAAACGTGTTGTCAAAAAATAATATCAGGCATCATTTTGTCCTGTACTATAACCATATAGCATTACATAGCATCCCAGTTATAAAATATGGCTGACAATTTAGAGTAGTAGCCAAGTATTTTATAAAGTGTGTTATGGAAGATGTTAGAAGAAGATATGATATTATGCCTACGTAAAAATATTTATTCATATGACTAACTAGAGCAGATGCCTCTGATGCCCCCCATCTTACCCCTTCATCATACAATTCCATGCAAACGTAGACTTGTGCTAAGTTTCTAACTCTGAGTGCTGATGTCATCTTCAAGACTGATTTATCCATTAGGCACAGTACCTAGGCCCATCCTACTTTTAGGGTACCAAGAAACCTTTTCATCTCCTTTAAAATCAGAAGAGAAAAATAAGCCTTTATGTCAGTGAAAGTGTTTAAATATATAATAGTAATATATTTTTCATTACATAAATGCTGTTATAAAAAGTTTACCATTTTTGGGGTGGAAGATACCAACAGTAGTCATAATGAGGCCCTGCATTCTTCCCACCTTCTTCATGATTGCCTACTCGGCTATAAGAGTAGCCAGGAAGTAGAAGACAATTAACATTCCTGGGAGTAACAGTGTGGGAGCAGAACGAGATGAATAACTTTGGGAGACATTTTTCTGATTTTCTTGGATAATACAATCCCTGTTTTTTCCTCAGTTACATCTTCAGATACTCTAAAAGGCATCTTGATGGACATTTTTCTGCATCTCTGTCTTGAAGTCTAGAATCAATTTATTTTCTGGTGAATATTAACTCTATGCTTTCCCCAAAATTTCAATTTTTTTGTGTTTTTGAGACAAAGTATCACTCTGTCACCTAGTACACAATCTCAACTCACTGCAATCAATATTTTAAAATATAAAAATATTCTTATAGATTTCTTGTTCCAAAATATATTTTCTTTTTTAATAGATGTATGAAAATATAATTCACATAACATAAAATTCACCACTTCAATGTAAGCAATTTAATGGTTTCTACAATATTCACAGAACTCTACAATCATCACAACTATCTGATTTTTCGAACACTTTCATCCCCTCAAAAAAAAAAAAAGAAGCCTCATGCTCTATTTCTCCTTTCTTAGCCCCTGATAAACATGAGCCTACTTCCTGTCTACATGGTTTGGACTATTCTGAATACTTCATATAGACGAGATCATACAACAGACAGTATTTTGTGACTGGTTTCTTTCCCTTAATATGTTTAAAGTTCATCCATGTTGTAGCATGCATTAGTACATTGTTCCCTTTCATGGCCAAATAAAATTCTACTGTATGAGTGTATTACTTTTGTTAATACATTCATTTGTTGATGAATACCAGAGTGGCTTCCACTTTTAAGCTATTAGGAACAATAGTGCTATGGACATTTGTGTAGTCATTTTTGTATAGACATATGTTTTCAACTTTCTTGAGTTTTTACTTAGGAATGGAATTGCTAAGGCATATGGTTACTCTATGTTTAACTTTTTGAGGAACTTTCAAATTGTCTTCAAAACTAGCTTTGCATTTCCAAATTCCCACCAGAAATTTTTAAGTGTTCTAGTTTTTCCACATCCTTGTCAATAATTGTTGTCCGTCTGTTTATTTTAGCCATTCTTATAGGTGTAAAGTGGTATCTCATTGTGGTTTTAATTAACATTTCCATAATGACTAATTATGTTGAGCATTTTTCATACACATGTTAGTCATTTGTACATTTGAAGAAATGTCCATTCAAATCCTTGCCTGTTTTTAATTGAATTGTCATTTTATTTTTGTGTTCTAACAGTTCTTTATATATTCTGCATTTGTACATTTAGATATGATTACAAATATTTTCTCTTACACTGTGAGTTGTCTTTTCATTTTCTTAATGTTATTTGAATCACAAATGTACTTTTTTATTTTAATGAAATTTATGTTAACTGTTCCATTTTTTTCACAGTTGTGTTTTGCTGTAAGATCTAAGAAACTATTCCCAACTCAAGTTCATAAACATTTGCTCCTATATTTTTTTCTAAGACTTCTATCTTTTTATCTATGATCCATTTAAAGTTAATTTTTATACATGGTGTAAAGTATGTGTCTAGTTGTTCCAGCATGATTTGTAAAATGGCTATTAAGTTCCCCATTGAATTGTCTTCATAATGTCTAAAGTCAACTGAAAATAATACAGCAGTTTACTTTTGGACACTCAATTCTATTCCATTTATCTACTTGTTTATCATTTTGCTGGTACCATATGTCTGGATTAATGTAGATTGACAGTACTTTTTAAAATCAAGAAATGTGAGACTTCAAATTTTGTTTTTCTTTGGCCAAATTTGTTCTGGGTTGATATGGTTTGGCTGTGTCCCTACCCAAATGTCATCTTGAATTGTAGCTCCTACAATTTCCACGTGTGGTGAGAGGGACCTGGTGGGAGGTAATTGAATCATGCGGGCGGATCTGTCTCATGCTGTTCTTGTGATAGTGAATAAGTCTCACAAGATATGAAGGTTTTAAAAAGGGGAGATTCCTTGCACAAGTTCTCTTCTCTCATCTGCTGCCATATGAGACATGTCTTTCACCTTCCACCATGATGGTGAGACCTCCCAGCCATGTGGAACTGGGAGTCCATTAAACCTCTTTTTTCTGTAAATTGCTCAGGTTTGGGTATGTATTTATCAGTAATGTGAAAATGAACTAACACATGGGTATTCTGTGTCTTTTGCATTTTTATATTAATTTTGAGATCAGCTTTTTGTTTTTTTGTTTTTGTTTTTGCTTTTGTTTTTGTTGTTTTGAGACAGATTCTCACTCTGCTGCCCAGGCAGGAGTGCAGTGGCACAATATCAGCTCACTGAAACATCTGTCTCCTAGGTTCAAGTGATTCTCTTGCTTCAGTATCCTGAGTAGCTGGGATGCCTAGCTGATTTTCTATTTTTAGTAGAGATGATGTTCCAATTTGTTGGCCAGGCTGGTGTTGAACTCCTGACTTCAAGTGATCTGCCAACCTTGGCCTCCAAAAGTGCTAGGATTACAGACATGAGCCACTATTCCTGGCCCAGATCAGCTTCTTAGTTTGTGCAAGAAAGATATCTGGTATTTTCATTGGGGCTATGTTAAATCTGCAGATCAGTTTGAGGAATTTTGTCTCAATACAATAAACTTCATTCTACAAATTTGGGATGTTTTTATATTTATTTAGTATAACTTAAATTTCTTTTGCCATGTTTTTATCATTTTTATTTTAACTTCTTTTTTTTTAATTGTATTTGGGCTCTGGGATACATGTGCACATCCTGCATCCTGTAGGATTGTTGCATAGGTATATATGTGCCATGGTGGTTTGCTGTCTCCATCCTACCCACCACTCTTGTCACCTACCTCAGGCATTTCTCCCAGTGTTATCCCTTCCCATCATCCCTGCCTGCCCACCGTTGTCCCTCCCCCCTCCTCCCCTCCAGACCCCCACCCAGGCCTGTGAATGTTATTCCCTTCCCTGTGTCCAGGTATTCTCATTGTTCATCACCCGCCTGTAAGTGAAAACATGTGGTGTTTGGTTTTCTGTTCTTGTGTCAGTTTCCTGAGAATGATAGTTTCTAGGTTCATCCATGTCTCTATATAGGACAGGAACTCATTGTTTTTTATGGCTGCATAATGTTCCATGGTGTATATGTGCCACAATTTTTGTCCAATCTATCATCGATGGGCATATGGGTTGGTTCCAGGTCTTTGCTATCATAAACAGTGCCACAGTGAACATATGTGTGCATGTGTCTTTATGATAGAATGATTTATAATCCTTTGGGTATATACCCAGTAATAAGATTGCTGGGTCAAATGGCATTTCTATTTCTAGGTCCTTGAGCAATTGCCACACTGTCTTCCATAATGGTTGAACTAATTTACATTCCCACCAACAGTGTAAAAGATTTCCTTTTTCTCCACATCCTCTCCAGCATCTGTTGTCTCCAGATTTTTTAATGATGTCCATTCTAACTTCCATGAGATGGTATCTCAATGTGGTTTTGATTTGCATTTCTCTAATGACCAGTGATGATGAGCATTTTTTCATATGTTTGTTGGCCACATATTTGTCTTTTTTTGAAAGTATCTGTTCATATCCTTCACCCACTTTTGAATGGGTTTTTTTTTTTCCTTGTAAATCTGCTTTAGTTCTTTGTAGATTCTGGATATTAGTCCTTGGTCAGATGGGTAGATTGCAAAAAATTTTTCCCATTCTGTTGGTTGCCACTTTAATAATTGTTTCTTTTGCTATGCAGAAGCTCTTAAATTTAATTAGGTACCATTTGTCTATTTTTGCTTTTGTTGCTATTGTTTTTGGTGTTTTAGTCATGAAGTCGTTGCCTGTGCCTATGTCCTCAATGCTGTTGCCTAGGTTTTCTTCTAGAGTTTTTATGGTGTTAGTTCTTATGTTTAAATATTTATTCCATCTGGAGTTAATTTTTGTATAAGGTGTAAGGAAGGGATCCAGTTGCAGTTTTCTGCATATGGCTAGCCAGTTTTCCCAACACCATTTACTAAACAGGGAATTCTTTCCCCATTGCTTGTTGTTATCTGGTTTGTCAAAGATCACATGGTTGTAGATGTGTGGCATTGCCTCTAAGACTTCTGTTCTGCTCCGTTGATCTATATCTCCTTTTTGGTACCAGTACCATGCTCTTTTGATTACTGTAGCCCTGTAGTATACTTTGAAGTCAGGTAGCATGATGTCTCCAACTTCGTTATTTTTCCTTAGGATTACCTTGGCTATGCAGGCTCTCTTTTGGTTCCATAGGAAGTTTAAAGTGGTTTTTTCAAGTTCTGTGAAGAAGGTCAATGATAGCTTGATGGGGACAGCATTGAATCTATAAATTACTTTGGGCAGTATGGCCATTTTCACAACATTGATTCTTACTATGAGCATGGAATGCCTTTTATTTGTTTATGCCCTCTCTTATTTCCTTGTACAGTAGTTTGTAGTTCTCCTTGAAGAGATCCTTTACATCCTTTGTTAGTTGTTTTCCTAGGTGTTTTATTCTCTTTGGCTCAATTGTAAATGGGAGTTTGCTCATGATTTGGCTTTGTTTGTCTGTTATTGGTGTATAGGAATGCTTGTGATTTCTGCACATTGATTTTGTATCCTGAGACTTTGCCAAAGTTGCTTATCAGCTTAAGGAGGTTTTGTGCTGAGATGATAGGGTCTTCTAAATATACAATCATGTCTTCTGCAAATAAGGACAATTTGACTTCTTCTTTTCCTAATTGAATGCCTTTTTTGTATCAATGTTCATAATGGATATTGGCTTGAAATTTTCTTTTCTTGTTGAGTCTCTGTTGGGTTTTGGTATCAGGATAATATTGGTCTCATAGAAATAGATAGGGAGGATTCCTTCTTTTGGTATTGTTTGAAATAGTTTCAACAGGAATGGTACCAGCTCCTCTTTGTATGTCTGGTAGAATTTGGCTGTGAACCCATCTGGTCCTAGGATGTTTTTGGTTGGTAGGCTATTAATTGCTGCTTCAACTACAGACTTTGTTACTGGTCCATTCAGCGTTTCAACTTCTTCTTGGCTTAGTCTTGGCAATGTGCAAGTGTCCAGGAATTTATCCATTTCTTCCAGATTTACAGGTTTATGTGCATAGAGTTGTTTGTGGTAATTTCTGATGGTAGTTGACATTTCCAAGGAATTGGTGGTGATCTCCCCTTTATCATTTTTTATTTCCTTGATTTGAGTCTTCTCTTTTTGTTTTTATTAATCTAGCAAGCAGTCTATTTTGTTGATCTTTTAAAAAAAAGCACCTCCTGGATTTGTTGATTTTTTGAAGGGTTTTTGTGTCTCTATATCCTTCATTCTGCTCTGATCTCAGTTATTTCTTATCTTCTGCTTGCTTTTGAGTTTGTTTGATCTTGCTCCTCTGGCTCTTTCAATTTTGATGATAGGGTGTCAATTTTAGACCTTTCCTTTCTCCTCATGTGGGCATTTACTGTTACAAATTTCCCTCTAGACACTGCTTTAAATATGTCCCAGAGATTTTGGTACATTGTGTCTTTATTCTCATTGGTTTTGAAGAACGTTTTTATTTCTGCCTTCATTTCATTGTTTATCCAGTCAACATTCAAGAGCCAGTTGTTCAGTTGCCATGAAGTTGTGCGGTTCTGAGTTAGTTGCTGAGTTTTGAGTTCTAACTTGATTGCGCTGTGGTCTGAGAGACTGTGATTATTTCCCTTCTTTTGCATTTGCTGAGGAGTGATTTACTTCCAATTATATGGTCAATTTTGGGGTAAGTGCAATGTGGTGCTGAGAAGAATGTGTATTCTGTGGATATGCAGGTAGTGTCCTGTAAATGTCTATTATGTCTGCTTGGTGCAAATCTGTGTCAAGTCCTGGATATCCTTGTTGGCTCTGTCTTGTTAGTCTGTCTAATATTGTCAGTGGAGTGTTAAAGTCTCCTACTATTACTGTGCAGGAGTCTAAGTCTCTTTGTAGTTTGTTAAGAACTTGTTTTATGTATCTGGGTGCTCATGCATTAGGTGCATCAGTATTTAGGATAGTTAGCTCTTCTTGTTGCATTGATCTTTTTACCATTATGTGATGCCCTTCTTTGTCTCTTTTGATCTTTGTTTGTTTAAAGTCTGTTTTATCAGAGACTCGGATTGCTACCCTGCTTTTTTTTGCTATTTGCTTGGTAAATCTTCCATCCCTTTACTTTGAGCCTATGTGAGTCTTTGCATGTGAGATGGGTCTCCTGAATACAGCATATCAGTGATTCTTGATTTTTTATCCAGTTTGCTAATCTGTGTCTTTTGATTGGGATGTTTAGGCCATTTACATTCAAAGTTAATTTTGTTATGTTTGAATTTGATCCTGCTGTTTTCTGTTTCTGGCTGGTTGTTTTGCTTGTTAGTTGACGTGGTTTCTTCATTGCATTGTTGTGCTTTACCATTGGGTAGGTTTTTGCAGTGGCTGATACTGCTTGTTCCTTTCACTGTTTATTGCTTCCTTCAGGAGCTCTTATAAGGCAGGTCTTGTAGCAATGAAATCTCTCAGCAATTCCTTGTCCAGAAAGGATATTTTTCTCCTTCACTTATGAAGCTTAGTTTGGCTGGATATTAAATTCTGGGTTGAAATTTCTTTTCTTTAAGGATGTTGAATATTGGTCCCCACTCCCTTCTAGCTTGCAGGGTTTTTGCTGAGAGATCTGCTGTAAGTCTGAAGGTGTTTCCTTTGTGGGTGATTTGAACTTTCTCTCTGGCTGCCCTAGGATTTTTTCCTTCATTTCAACCCTGGTGAATCTGACGATTATGTGCCTTGGGGTTGCTCTTCTTGAGGAATATCTTTGTGGTGTTCTCTGTATTTCCTGGATTTGTATGTTGGCCTTCCTTGTTAGGTTGGGAAAGGTCTCTTGGATAATATCTTGAAGAGTGTTTTCAAACTTGGATTCATTCTCCCTGTCACATTCAGGTATGCTGATCAAGTGTAGATTAGGTATTTTCACGTAATCCCATTGTTCTTGGAGGCTTTGTTCATTTCTTTTCACTCTTTTTTCTCTTATCTTGCCTTCTTGTTTTATTTCATTGATTTGATCTTCAATCTCTGATATTCTTTCTTCTGCTTGATCAATTTGGCTGTTGTAACTTGTGTATGACTTTTGAAGTTCTCATGCTGCGTTTTTCAGCTCCATCAAGTCGTTTATGTTCTTCTCTAAGCTGGTTATTCTAGTTAGCATTTTATCTAAGCTTTTTTAGATAAAATGTGTGTTGGGGCAGCTAGGTTACCCCTTGCCTCAGAGCAGCCTCATCCCTAGCAGTGGGTCTTCCTGTTGACCGCTTTTATTATTATTATTATTATTATTTTACTACCATGGTGTTGGGCTCCCTCCCCTAACCTTGGTGACTGATCTGTCCCCAGACCATGACAGCAGCAGCTCAGTCCTTCCTCCCTCCATGTCCACCTGGTGAACCCAAAAAACGAATTCTCCCTGTGGAAAAAAAATATACCTGGGAGGAGAAGAGGTGTTCTGATCTTTGATGGTTTCATCCTTTTTGCACTGTTTTTTCCCCATCTTCATGGATTTATCTTCCTTTGATCTTTGAAGTTGGTGATTTCAGGAGGAGTGTCTGAGTGGACGTTTTTTCCATTGAGGTTGGAGCTATGTAATTTTTGGCCTGTATATGGCATTGCTGGGCTATCTCAGGTTCAGTCAGGTTGTTGGGTGGGTGTTCCTTCCCTGGAGTTTGTTTGCAGGTAAGATTGGCCCTGCCTTCCCAATGGTGTCTCTCCTTCCCCAGCCGGATCTTCCTGGTTGGGGTCAAGCTGGTGCATTTGCTGCCAAGCTCTCTAGCAAGGGCTTCAGTTTGAGTTCTCTGGAGGTGGGGCCTGCCAGGTCTTATGGTATGTTTCCCTGCTTTCAACTCTGCCTCCTTCTATGGGATGGTCAGTCCCACTGGCATTAGTCCAAACTTCTGCCCAGGTCCCTCGGCCAACTTGCCGCACCTGTTGGTAGCTGCTGCTCAGATTTGTATCAACCACCCATGGCGCCTTATGGTCTGGAAGGGCTGTCATGAACCATGGGTTGCAGGAGGGATGAGGTAAGCACATGATCCGAATTGGAGCACTGAAGGGGTTAAGTCCTCTAACCTTCTGAGCTGGCTGCATGTTGAAGGTGGAGACATGTTTCCCCATCTTGATTCCCCACCCCAAGTGGCTCTCACCCTGTGGCTCATTCCCTGGGCCTATTTTCAGTGCCTTATCAGTCCCACCAAAAGGAATCTGGCACCTCATTTGGAATCATGAAGTCATCTAGCCCTCTGCGTCTCATTTGCTGGGAGCTGGGTGTTGTCTTCTCTCGGCCATCTTGATGCCCCGCCCCCTATAATTTTAAATGTATATATCTTCCACTTGCTTTGTAACATTTATTCCTGTTTTATTCTTGTTGGTACTATTTAAACAGTTTTATGAATTTATTTTCAGATTGCTCATTGCTAGTGTATAAAAATACAATTGATTTTTGTTGACTAGTCTTATATACAGCAACTTTGCTGAACTCATTTATTAGCTCTATAGTTTTTTAAATTGATTACTAAAAATTCTTTATATACAAGCCCATGCCATCTGCAAATACTTTCTATTTCTTTTAGTTGCCTAAATTCTCAGGTTAGGACCCCTATTTTAGTATTGAATAAAAGTGGTGAGAATAATATCTTCTTGTATTTGTTTGATTTTAGGTAAAAGCTTTCAATCTTGTACCATTAAGTATGATATTAACTACAGATATTTTTGTTACTACTCTTTATCAGACTGAAGAAATTCCTTCTATTCCTATAGTTTAAAATTAAAAGGATATTGGACTTTGTAAAATGCTTTTTCTACATATGTTTTGACCTATTGGTTACTTTAAGAACATATTGCTTAATTTTTACCTATTTATAAAATGTCCAAAGTTTTTTTCCAGTATAGACTTCTAATTTAATTCCATTGTGGTTGGAAATTATACTTTGGATTATCTAAATTTTTCAAAATTTATTGACACTTATTTTAAGGTCTAACATATGATTTAATGTATTATGATAAATATTTCATGCAAAGTTCAGAATAATGTGTATTCAACTTTTGTTATATAGATTGTTCTATAGTTGTCTGTTAAGACTAATTAATTTTTTTCATCTTCTGTCTTCTATTTTTGTGTTTATCTTCTGCCTAGTTGTTCTGTTATTTTAAATGGGATATTGAGTCTCCAGTGATTATTGTTCACTTGTTCTTTTCCCTCCAATTATGTCAGCCTTTGCCTGATATATTTTAGGGCAGTGTTTTAGGTGCATATATGTTTATCATTGTTATATGTTTTTGATGATTGAAGAATTTCATTATCATAAAATGCTCTTCTTTGTCTCTAGTTATACTTTTTATTTCAAAGTCTATTTTGTTGATAATAATATAGCAGCTGCAGATCTTTGTATTACTTATTTATTTCCTTACTTTTACTTTCAATCTATGTGTTTCTTTGACTCTAAAGTACATCACTTGCTGACCATCTAGAGTTGGACCATGTTTTCTGATCATTTCTGCCAGTCTGCCATGTGAGATTTTTTTTTTGAGTGTTTAATCTGTTTAGGTTAAATTTAAGTAGTGATAAAGTATAAAATTTAAATTTGATATTTTTGTTTGGTTGTTTATTTTTTACTGCCTCTTTTGTGCTAAATAAATATTTTCTATAGTGTTACTTTACTTCCCTTTTGTTTTCTTTACCATATGCTTGAAGTTATTTTCTTGGAAATTTCCCTTAGAATTACAAATGGCATCTTAACTAAAACAATATGGTTTGCATTAAGGCAAACAATTTATATAGTATAAAAAACTATGTCATAATATAACTTCATTCTCTACTTCTTTGTCCTGTTTTCATACAAATGAACTTCTTTATATATTATAAACCTATCAACACAGTTTTAATTTATTTGTTCAGAAACAAATTATTACAAAGAAAATAAATTTATTAAATATTTCATAGTTAGCTGTACAACAGTGTTCTTTATTTCTTCCTGTGGATTTGAAATACTCTCTGATATTTTGCTAAGGAATTCACGTAAGTATTTCTTATAAGGCAATTTTGCTAGTGATAAAGTCTATTTTTCGTTTAGTTAGTCTTAATGTCTCCTTCAAGTTAAAAGAATAGTTTTGCTGACTACAGCTTTCTTGGGTAAATTTTTTTTCCACTACTACTTTGAATATATGTCCCACAGACATTTGGCTTTCTTTATCTGATAAAGAGTCAGTTTTTAATCTTTTTGAGTATTCCTCATATATGATGAGTTGCTAAACTCTTGCTGCTTTCAGAATCTTTACCTTTTGTCAGTTTCACTATGATGTGTCTGGGTGTGGATCTCTCGGGTTTATGCTTCTGGAATTAATTGACTTCTTGGATGAACAGATTCATGTCTTCATTAAATATGGAAAGATTTTTAAATATTTTTTCAAATATTCTTTTAGTCCCTTTCTCACTTGCCTCTTGAGACTTAAGTTATGTGCATGTTAATATGCTTGATAATATGTCATAGGATTCTGAGGCTCTGTTCATTTTTCTTTCTTCTTCTTCAGCCCCCCCAATCCCCACTCCTCAGACTGGATAATCTCAAGTGACCAGCCTTCAAGTTCAATGATTTTTTTAAACATTTTATTGCACTTTAGGTTTTGCGGTACATGTGCAGGACATGCAGGATTTTTGCATAGGTGCATACATGCAAGGTGGTTTGCTGCCTCCATCTGCCCATCATCTGTATCTGGCATTTCTCCCCATGTTATCCCTCCCCAACCTCCCTATCCCCTCACTGTCCCTCCCCTAGTACCCCACAAAAGAAGCCAGTGTGTGATGCTCCCCTCCCTGTGTTCATGTGTTCTCTTTGTTCAGCACCCGCCTATGAGTAAGAACATGTGGTTTTTGGTTTTCTGTTCTTGTGTCAGTTTGCTGAGAATTATGGTTTTCAGACTCATCCATGTTCCTACAAAGTACACGAACTCATTGTTTTTTATGGCTGCATAGTATTCCATGGTGTATATGTGCCACATTTTCCTTGTCCAATCTATCATTGATGGGCATTTGGGTTGGTTCCAGGTCTTTGCTATTGTAAACAGTGCCGCAATGAATATATGTGTGCATGTCAACGATTGTGTTTTTAAGAAGAAAATAAGTTCAAGTCTTCTGTTTATACTCTATAGTGAATTTTAAAAATTTTAGTCATATTACCTTTCAATTATAGAAATTTTATATCACTTTTTAAGAATTTGTTGCTATTAATTAATATTCTCTATTTTGTGAGACATCTGTCCCACATTTTTTCTTTAATTCTTTAGAAATGATTTCCCTTCACTGTTTGAATGTAGTTATAGCAATGAAATTAAATTCTGACTACTAAGTCTAATGTCTGTGCTTTCTTAGGGAGCTTCTGTTGACTCCTTTTTCCCTCATGCATATGGCAGTCACTTTCTTTTTTGTTGTTTTTTGTTGTGGATATGTTATAAAGTTGTATTAAAAAGTAGACATGGTAAATTATATAAGGCAACTGTGCAAATCAGATATTCCTCTTCTCTGAGGTTTCATGTGATTCCTGACTGCTGTATTAATTTTGTTGTTTTTGCTATTTTTAGTTTTGTACTTTTTCTGTACTAATTCTGTAAAGTCTATATTCTTTGTCTGTGTGGACACTGAGGTTTCTGCTTTGTTAGTTTCATTGTCAGCTAATGTTTGAAAAGAGATTTTCTTAAGTACTTTAAACCAATATGTCACCCAGTCTTACCCTTAGTGGAAGGGCTCTGTGCTTGTATTGGTTTTGCTTTCAACAGTGCTCTGACAGGTAGTTAACAAATCTGCCTTTGCTTTCACTTCCTCCTTGTGAGATTCTCAATGTTAGAGGTGAGAGATTAAACAGTTTTTGTTCTTTCTTTTGCATGGACACAGTCCTGCATATGAGTATTTTCTTTTCTCCTTGAGTTCCAAGAAAATGCTAGTGTTTTCAAAGGCCTATATTAATTCCTTTACTTTACATTTTTTTTGTTAGCCTCTGTATTAGTATGTTTTCATGCTGCTAATAAAGATATACCCATGACTGGGTCATTTATAAAGGAAAGAGGTTTAATGGACTGATGCACATGTCTGGGGGCCTCACAATCATGGTGGAAGATGAAAGAAGAGCAAAGGGACATCTTACATGGCAGTGGGCAGGAGAGTTTGTGCAAGGGAACTGCCCTTTATAAAACATTAGATCTCATGAGACTTATTCACTAACACGAGAACAGCTTGGAAAAAGCCTGCCTCATGATTCAGTTACTTTACACTCGGTCCCTCCCAAAATAGGTGGGAATTATGAGAGCTACAATTCAAGATGAGATTTGGGTGGGGACACAGCCAAACCATATTAGCTGCTTCTTACTCCCAGTTATTGTCATCTCAGGCAGGTGAGATTTAAACTGTCAGGAATTGTTTCATACAAAGTCCCATGGCAAGTGCTTTTTGCCCAGAACAAGCTTTGAACTAAGTAAAATAAAGACAAATCCTAAGAACTGAGCTATTGGGGAATAGTACAAACAGGTATGTAGTGACAATTCTCTGGTTTTTAGATTTAGAAAGAGTTCCAAACTTATTCTTCCCCACCCCCAGTGGTGACTAGGCTGCTGATTTCACAGCTTCTACTAGCCAGGCTATTAATTTTCAAGGCTACTTTGCAACTGGGACTAAGGGATAGGCATAGAGCCTGTGGTTTATAACCCCTCAAACCTCACTCTTCTTACTGAGCTTCATTATTTATTTCTTGAATCATGTTTCTTTAGATTGTTCCATTACTTTGATTGATTTCCAAAGTTAAGAAAAAGTTGATTTGGGGGGTTTTGCCAATATTCCTTTTGCATTTAGGGAGGAGCAGCATTCTGAAGTTCTTGCTCTTCCATTTTTAAAAGGCTGCCTCTACAAATATATTTTCAGTCTGCATGGCTTATATTTTCATCAATATGCTTAGTACTCAAGTCCTTGAGCAAACAAATACTTAAAGACAGAGACATCCAAATCAAATATGCCACATGATTCTGACTTGCTAAATTTAAAGGTAAATTTGCAATGGCTGTGAATCTAACAGGAGGCTCCTTTGTTTTTCATTCAGAAACAAAATGTATATCACATTTTATGAAAAAAAAAATGAACAGCATGTTTCTTAGTTTGAATTGTACCTTCAATTTCTTTCTAGATCTGGAACTTGTTCAGAACATTTCTTCACAGTTTAATTTCCACTTTCCTCACTAAAGGAATAATGTGTCCTCTGTCGTGAACAAATGTGGTAACTGAACTCTTATATGTAAACTGATGCTCAACATTGTAGGTTATATATTTTCTTTCTGTAACTACCACATTACAGAATTTCCAGATGCTCCTGCTTTATAAACATGTCTGTATCTAAACATTATCTTCTTAACTTATATCTGGAAAAAACAGCCTATATGTTCTACATAAAAGTAAACTGTTACAATTACTCCTAACCAAGATGTACTGCTATATATCTTATTGACACCATGTTGTAACATTTTCTAGTACCAAATTAAAAGAAAAAGCCCTACATTATTTACAAAGAAAGATACAAAATTTACTTTTCTGGACTTATATGGTTCTAATTATAAGGTAGTGAATAATATACTAAAGATATGATTTTAATGCTTCTTAATGACAAAACAATTACTTGGTAAATTCTGGGTAATGAATGGTAGATTTGCATATTTCCCACAATCCTCTCCTTTTTAGTTTGCAGGGTCTTTTTAAATTTTCTCTAGCAAGTATCAGCCACTTAAATACTATTTATTCCCTAAATACCAAATTTCAGTTGTTAGCTCTTTGAGGAAAGGGATTATATTGTCTTCAATTTTCTTTGCCTAGTTTCTATCATTTTGCCTATATAATAAAATGGATAACATTAATAATATTTGATCATTTTGCTTTTCAAAAATGAAATATTAAGTGGTTCAACTTAATATACTTAGGTCTGGGATGAATAAAATATCTGTACAAATTTATAGAACAGTAGGAATTTGACCCCATTTCAGGATTTATTTTTAAAACAGTGAATTCGTTAATCATCACATTAAGTATTAGATAAATAATTCTTAATGTCTGATATGAAATGTTCTATTATTTTCTTCATGACTTTAATTATGATAGGTAAAATTTGTTCATCTATAGAAAGGTAACACCCAGTCAAATTACACATATTAGTTTAGATGACTTTTGCTGGAAAAAATTAAAATCCTGACTCATTCTGGATTAAAGACTAAAGACCTTTTAGCTTGCAAAGAGAAATCCTGAGGATTAGGGGACTCAGGATCAGCCTATTTAAGTGGTTCTATTTTCCTATGATACCCTTACATATGTTTTTTTTTTTTTGTCTGTTGTCTTCAGAGCTTATACTATGATGCCTAGAATACAATGGAGCTCGTGTTTCACATTTGCTTTCCCTTAAGTGTGAGCATCTCTGAAAAATGCCAGCCTATTTAGGTATACATTTACATTAGTCCAAAAGATGGATTTTGTAAGCTTCTTCTGAAGTTCAAGGGATGCATGGGTACAAGCTTGAACACAGAAACAAAATTTGGGTTTGGTGAGGTGAATGATAAAGACAAAATGAATTCCTGGGCAGAAAATATTTTTTCCCAATATAATGTAGTTTTCATTTTTAAAAATCTCCTTGGAGAAAACAGAAATTTCTGTTAGCTGCTAAAACAGAAATGGGAGTGAAATAAAAGGGCCATTCAGTATTTCCATTTAGAGTTGACATATTGAGTAATGTTTTCTATACTCCTAATGCCACCCTAGTAGTATAGATTCAGCCAATTTAGAGAATAATATTCGTGTTTTATATGCCAAATAATTATCGACTATTCTGCTGGTCTTGGAACATTCTCAGTAATCTAATTATTTTATTTTGATAACTTATATAGTAAAATTTCTTTTCTCACTTTCTTAAATTTTGCTGAGCTTTCCCACATTAGCAAATTTTCTTTTTTCTTAACTAAGCATCATGGTTTCCAATAAAGAATGTGCCAAAAATTCAACACTTTTAGCTCTATTTCAAATAAAGTTCTGTTTAATTCCATAGTATTTACCAAAAAGTCCTGCATTCTTTTTGTCTTCTCATATGAGACATTTATATAGTATTTTGAAAAAATGTTTTTGATTTTTCAAAATGGTCTTAAATATCTCTTGTTAGATTTACTCCCAAGTGCCTCATATTTTTTTTCATATTATGAATAGATATTTCTACTTTTATTTTCCAAGTTTTTATTTTGGTCAAATTTTAAAATTTTTGATTGTTGTCTGTATACCTAGTGCTATGGATCAAATATTTCTGTTCCCCCAACTTTCATATGTTAAAATCCTCACCCTCAAGATAATAGTATTAGTAGGACTCTTTGGTAAGTGATAAAATCATGAAGGCAGAGCTCTTATGAATGAGATGTGTGCCCTTACAAAATAGGCACAAGGGAGCTTATGTTTCAGTTCTACCATGTAAGGCCACAATGAGAAGGAACTATCTATGAGTTAGGAAGTGTGCTTACACCAGATACTGATTCTGCTGGTTATTTGGTATTGGACTTTCCAACATCTAGAATTGTAAGAAATACATTTCTGTTGTTTATCAGCTACCCAGTTCATGGTATCTTATTGTAGCATCCAAATAGACTAAGATACCTAGATAGCTTTATGTACTTATCAGTAAATTATCTATATATTCTCTTGAAACATTCCTGTCTTCAAATAAGCACTGTGCTTTCTTTGAAATCGACATATTGATATCTATTTTCTCATCTTAGTAAATTGGCTAGGATTCCTGGTAAAAAGTCAAATAGAAGTAATAGTAACAGGTACGTCTTTTTCTCTTCCTCTTTCATGATTACATACAATGTTTAATGTGGGTTTTTTTTGATAAAGCATTTTCAGATTAGAGAAGCATGCTTACATGAATTGTTTTTTTAGAAATGATTATTGATTTTTAATTAAAATATGATTTTTAGATATTGAAGTAATTATGCAAATTCCCTCTTTAGGCTATCAATGTAACAAATAACAGAAAGTTTTTCTGACATTGGACCCTTTAGTTAAAACAGCATAGTATAGTCATAATAAAAAATTCTTGGAGTCAAATTTTGGGAATTTAAAAGCTGTTTGTTTAACTTGTTGACTAGCATGAATGAACTCTCTGTGCCTTATAGTCCTTATTTGCAGATAAATTGATGCTAATAGTAGTAGCTACTTTTGAGAGGTAACTGAACTAATATAGATGCAAAGCATTTAGAATAGTGTCTAGAATATACAGTGTCAAATATAGTATTTTTGGAAATATATATTAGTAAATATTATATATTTTAAAACATATAAATGTGTAGTTATTAGAAAATAAGAAATATACATAGCATAATTGTCTGGAATACAAAAGCTAGTGGTTATGGTTTTAAACTTAAATTTGTAGACTACTATTATTTGATTATCATAAGTTTTAAATATATTGCTAAATTTAATTTGATAATATTTTCTTTAGAAATTTTGTATCCAGTTTATAAGTGTTATTCACAATAATTCCTGTTTATAATTCATTTAAAAACACAACTCTTGACCAGTTAAAGTAAAACTCTTGACTCTGAAAAAATACATCTATAAAAACCTAATAATCATACATAATTGTGAAATGTTGAAAGATTTTCTCCTGGGTTCAGAAAGAGACACAGTATGCCTGCTATCATCATATCTATCATCATTGTACTGGAAATATTAGATTATATCTTAGATGGGATATTAGATGGGATAAAACTGAGGCATGTTTTACTCTAAGAACTTTCCCATGGAATTAAACATCAGTTACCCAGTGTGTGAGCTGGTTTGATAAAGTTGTCTTTGCTTTGCCGTATCAGTTTTCCATTCCCCCTGTTGTGCTTCTTGCATTTTCCAAATAAACTATTGCCCATGGTCCTTTTTCTCAGAATCTGCTTCTAGTGTTCTAGGACACAGATTCTCAGGATGGGGTACTGAAATATGTGTGTTCTTAGGCAAGGCTGCAACAAGAACCTATTAACTGGCGGTATATGTATTTGTAATAGTCCCTTATATGGACCATAATTACACCTCTGATGAACTGGAATGGAATACAGGTGGAAAACACTGGCTTGTGCCACAGTATGAGTGATATGATAGCACTGATTATTGAAACAAATGTGGATTTGGATTATTTTCTATTCAGTAAATGACAAGCAAATTCTAACTACCAACTAAAAGTTCAATGTGAAGTCCAGGAGGATTCTATGGGAAAATGAAAGAGACTCTTATCTCCTAAGGCTAGAAAAAAAAATTTGTTAATAATCATGCCCAAGATCTGAATGGGCAAACATTGTAATAACCAGACAGATGCGGATAAAGCACAATATTGGTTATGACACCTTGGAAAATTGGCTCCTATATTTCAAGCTAAAATATGTAATGTGAACCAATGACCATTTTGTGGCACTATATTCCTAAGAAGTTGAATATACTCAACTGGGAACCACTGGGTTGGAAATAAGATTTGCTTCTAATCATAACTCCCCATGACCCATTTGGGAATTGGTGTTTCTGTGTACACGGCTTTAGGCTCTACTGGAGTAATAAAATTTATTATTAAAGTGTGGGGAGTGGTGGTTTGGAAAGAAGTATGCCTTTATCAAGGCACACTGTCAAGGATCCACTTATCCTGACCCTTAGTTAGGGTTATGACTGTTGCTTTATCATTTTATACTCCTTTTAACAGGAGAAAAAGACATGTGAAAAATGAAGTTTTTAGGTTTTTAATATATACATTAATCAATGCTATCATGAATACCAACACAAGGATTCTGAAACATGGTACATTATTATTACTATATATAAGTAATATATGTATTTGAGACGGAGTTTCACTCTTATTACCCAGGCTGGAGTGCAATGGCGCAATCTCGGCTCACTGCAACCTCCGCCTCCTGGGTTCAGGCAATTCTCCTGCCTCAGCCTCTCGAGTAGCTGGGATTACAGGCACGCGCCACCATGCTCAGCTAATTTTTTGTATTTTTAGTAGAGACGCGGTTTCACCATGTTGACCAGGATGGTCTCAATGTCTTGACCTCTTGATCCACCCGCCTCGACTTCCCAAAATGCTGGGATTACAGGCTTGAGCCACCGTGCCCGGCCCTAAGTAATAATGTTAAATGTGCATACAGTAAAGGGAGGTTGGGCTCCGTTCGCCCCAGTTGTTTTCTCCGGAGAGATGTGAGGAAATGTAATATAGCTTGGCTGTGTTTTCACCCAAATCTCACCTCGAATTGTAGCTCCCATAATAGCCACAGGTCAGGGGAGGTACTTGCTGGGAGGTCATTGAATCATGGGGGTGGGTCTTTGTCATGCCGGTCTCTGATAGTGAGTAAGTCTTAGGAGAGCTCATGGTTTTATAAAAGGGAGCTCCCCTGCAAACACCCTCTTGCCTGCTACAATGTAAGATGTACCTTTGCTCCTCTTTTGCCTTCGCCACAATTGTGAGGCCTCCCCAGCCATGTGGAACTGAGTCCATTAAACCTCTTTTAAAAAAAATTACCTAGTCTCAGGTATGTCTTTATTAGCAGAGTAAGAACAGACTAATGTGGAACTACATACCATTCTATAGGTAACGGGATCTACCGTGGGTGAAAATTATGGAAAAAGTAAATTAGGGTATGAACGTAGTAGAAAGAGGCAACTGACCCTCATCCCCTTCTTATAGTCTCTTCAGAATATAATGGGGGAGGATCCTGGATCTTCATGCATTGAAATCTAAATAAATGTCTTTAGGGGAAGATAAGACTTCTCTCTCCAGCTTTGTAACTCAAGAGATGAGATACATGGATCTAATAGTATGTGAGGTGCAATGCAGCAAATTCTGATGCCCATCCATATTTAATCAATATTTCCAGATCATTTTCAGCTGATAGTACTTATATCTCTCTGCCTGAGTGTGTTTTTGTTTATTTGTTTGATTTTCTCTGAAGAATTAAAGGCTACTTTGCATAGGAAAACAGGTCAAAATATCAGAATAATTAGCACTCCTTGAGAGCCTAACTATGCCATGATTAAAGGAATTTGAAATCAAAATTCATTTTTCCTTCCCTTGGTGAGAGAGAATTTTTATTTACCTTGGTTCCAAGAGTTTTTCTGTTGAATTACATTAAATATATATTATATTTATATATATATAATTATATTTATAATTATATAGATAATTATCCTAATAGACAGTGTTGCCAGAGTGACAGCCAGGTGCCTTGTTCCAATGAGATCTGTGGTAAAGTTTAATAGACCATGATCTTTTCAGACAGGTGGACTGCTTCCCTCCTTCCCTGCCTGACCTGTTCAACTCCCCACTTAGGCCTATTAGGATTACTAACCAAATAAACCACAAACTCCTAATTTCTCATTTCAGGCTCTTATTTGGGGGGAAGCTATAGGACATCTTGAAATTTTCTTATCTTAGAATGCTTTTATAATGTCTTAGTTTGAGGGTGATGCAGGCCCCAGAAAATAAATAGAAAGCATTTATTTACATTTCCTCTGGAAGATTTTGATTGGATGGGTATTACTTATTCTTAAACATTTTGAAGTATTTACAGATGAAGCCTCTGGGACTTTAAAAATCATGTACTCAATTTCTTTATTTCATGAATATATTATTTCTTCTCAAGTAAGCTTGTATAAGTCACCCTTCTGAATAATGGGTTCATTTTCATTTACATTTTGGCACCTAATTTCTTTTTTTCAATGTCTGTTGAATGGAAGCATTTACACACTGATATTTATAGTGTGTGTTTTTTTGGTCTTTTTAAAAAAGTTATTTTGGTCTGCATTTATTAAGTATATTAAAGTTCTAAAGAAACAAAGTTTGGATTGTCAATAACCATGAAAGATCTGAGATTTTTCTCATCTTGTAATCTAACAGATTAGTTCAAAATTTCATTGAAACAGATAGAAAACACAAGACTCCTGGGTTACAGAAAAAGGATGTTTTATTAGCAGTAGCCATGTTCTCAACCTTTGTCCCTGCTTCTCCTGAGTGTCATGAAGGTAATTACCAAACAAGTCATGCTTTTCAGGAGAGAATCACTGAGCTTAGGGAACACATATATTTTATAATGGATAGTAAGCATGCCTGCCCTTTGCTCTAGAGGGTAGCACTATTTGAAGTACAAAGGTAAAGTCTTTTTGGCTTGAAAAGTTAAAGGTCAACCAACTATAGTTGGTACCATGTCTATAACACACCTATTTCTTTAATCCTTAAAAATGATTTTTTAAACTTTTAAGTTCAGAAGTACATATAAATATTGGTTTGGTACATAGATAAACTTGTGCTATGGAGAATTGTAACTGACACTTATTCTGTCCCTCCTTCATTTTCTGTTTTAAAATTTCTCCTCCAACTTGGCTAATGCTTCTCTTTAGATGGTTTGCCTAGTGTATGGTTCAAACTCTCATCTGAAAAGGATCTATTATCTTACACCACTCCCTCAGAAATTTGTGCTTTCTGAACTCACCCATTTTTATTTAAAACTGGGGATGGGGAAAAATGCAAAACACCTAGTATACAACTGGAATGCCAAATACATTCTTCCTTGTCCCCATTATGTAGTGTAAGAGCCCTATTTTTTCATAATGATCAAGATCAATTATACCTGCCAACAAGGTAATGTTTTTCTCTACTGGCTGTCAACTGGCACACAGAGCCCAAATTTTGTAGTTTGTATTTGCAGTTTTAAGTTTAGTGGAACACTAACTGTGTCTCCTTGTGGAAACATTCTTCTCCTAGAAAACAAAGACCTCTAAACACTTAGAATCTAGAGTTGTAGAGACAATAAACATATATTTCCTAAGTGTTTCTAGGAATGACAGTAAGGAGTACTGCATTTGTCCATTTTCATACTGTTATGAAGAAATACCTGAGATGGGACAATTTAAGAAAATGAGGTTTAATGGATTCACAATTCCACATGGCTAAGGAGGCCTCACAATCATGGTGGAAGGTGAAGAAGGGGCAAAGACACATCTTACGTGGTGGCAGGCAAGAGTATGTGCAGGGGAACTTCCCTTTATAAAACCATAAGATCTTATGAGAATTAATCACCATCATGAGAAGAGCATGGGAAAACCCACCACTGTGATTCAGTTATCTCCCACTGGTTCCCTCCCACAACATGTGGGGATTATGGGAGCTATAATCCAAAATGAAATGTGTGTAAAGACACACCACTATCAAGTACCATCTCTGTTTTTACCTCTATATTCTTCAACTCTTGTCCTTTACTCATTAATGACAGAGTACCATAACATAGGCATTGATTTAAAGTGTATATGGATTGAGGAGAGTAGAGAAAGGAGGCCAAATAGAACACTCCAGTAATAGTGTCCCTGCAGAATTACCAAATAGAACAACTATTCATTTAAGAACACATCTTCATAAGAACCAAAAATATGAGGCGAGTGACCAGAGTATCTGGTTTTAAAATAATAACAAGGAACAAGGAAACTCACTTTAAAGCGGTAGTAAGGACAGCCTTGTATTTTCTGCACCATTCCTACAAACTCAGGCAGTGCAGCAAGAGTAGAGTTCTTGTGCTTGGAGGAGAAGCAGTGAAGTGCCTGTGAGACTTTGCATTGGAAGTCAGTTCTGCCCTGTCACAGTCAAATGCAACACAAGGCAGAATTCTGCTGGTGCCCATGGAGGGAAAATTTAGAACAGTCCTAAGCCAGAGGAAAATACTTTGCCGCAGTAGAAGGAAGATGAGTTTTGGTTGGCTTCACTATCAACAGACTAAAATGGCCAGAGAACCTTAAATAACTTTGAGTAAGAGACAGACAGGCCACAATGTCTGTAATCCTTGGGCAAGCCCTGGTGCTGCACTGAACTTGTTTGCAGTGGACTTAGAGCACAGTCCAGTGCAACAACAGCTGCTGCCGCTAACCATGAGAGTGCCTGTGTCACCTCTCTCCCAACCCCAGGCAGTGCAGCTTGGGGAAAGACTCTCTTCACTTGGGGAAAGGAGACGGATGAGTACAAAGGACTTTGTCTTGCAACTTGGGTACCAGCTCAGCCACAGTAAAGCAAAGCATCAAGCAGATTTTTGAATCCTCTAATTCTAGACTTTTGCTTCTAAATGGCAGTTCTAAACCTTCCCTAGGCTGGAAGGGAATCTGCTGCCCTGATGAGACAGACTTTGTCCTGGCAAAATTCATCACCCACCTTCTGACTAAAATGGCTTTCACCTTGAGTAAACATCAGCATTAGCCAGGCAGTAGGGCCTGTGAGCGGCAGGCAAACCCCCCTCCCCCGACCCCCTACTATGCTTGTCTGAATGGTTGTTGTTCTTTCAGGTCCTGGGTAGTGCTAGCTGTGGCAGCCATGAGAGTTCCCATGTCACCTATCCCCCAATGCAAAGAGGAACTCTTTCTGATTGGGGGAAAGAAAGAGAAGAAAATGGGACACTTTTGTTTGGTAACCAAGGGAATTCTCTGTTATTGTCTCCAAATCCACTAATGCTGTATATCTATGAGTCTTCAAGAGTCAGCATTCCTGGGCTTATGGAGCCATATAGTGCTGAAATGACTCAGGGACCACAGGCTTAGGTCACAACACTCAATACCCTTTTAAATTCTTGGAACTCCCACTCAAGAAGGACAGAAATAACAAATCCAGACTGTGAAGATTAGAATGAATACCCAATTTTCAAAGCCCAGACATTAGCAAACAACTACAAGCATCAAGAATATTCCTCCCTTCCTTCCTCCCTTCCTTCCTTCCTTCCTTTTTCTTTCTCTCTCTTTTCTTCTTTCCTTCCTTCTTTCCTTTCTTTCTTTCTTTCTTTTTTTTTTTTTGACAGAGACTCATTATTATGCCCAGGCTGGTAAAATCAGTCTTAAATACTTCTACATGGATATTTATAGCAACTTTATTGAAACCACCAGACACTAAACAACCCAAATATCCTTCAGTGCATAGATGAATTAAAAATTGTGATTCATTCATATAAAGAAATAGTACTTAGTAATAATAAGGAACAAATTACTGATACATGCAACAATGTGAATGAATTTCAATGGCTTATGAAAAAGGTTAGATGCAAAAGATTATGTTGTACATGTTTTATTGACATGACATTCTGGAGAAGGATAAACTATAGTGACCTATATCAGAGTAGTTGCCAATGCTAGAGGTTGACAGAAGTTGACAAGGGAAAGCACAAGGGAATTTGGGGAGTAATGGAACTATTTTGTATTTTGATTGTTGTGAAGGTTATAAGACTGTGTGCAGTTGTCAAAGCTCATAGAACTGTACACCAAGGAGAGTGAATTTTACTGTTTATATGTTTAAAAATGAAATAAATTACTTTTTTTCTTGCAAATTCAAAGAAATTGAAATTATATCAAGTATCTTTTCTGACCACAATGCAATCAGTAATGAGCAAAACTTTAAAAATTACACAAACGTGGAAAATAAACAATATGCTTCTGAATGACCATTAAGTAAATGAAGATATTAAGAAGAAAATTTTAAAAATTCTTGAAACAAATAAAATGGAAACAAATCTATGGGATACAGGAAAGGAAAATGGTAAATTCATACTAATAAACACTTTCATTTAAATATAGAAAAATTTCAAATAACACCAATCAATGAATGTGATACATCACATCAATGGAATGAAAGACAAAAACCATATGATCATTTCAATAGATGCCAAAAAGCATTTAATAAAATTCAATATTGCTTCATAATAAAAACTCTCACCACACCAGTATAGAAGGAACATACTTCACCATGACAAAAGTCATATGCATCAGACTCACAGCTAGTTTCATACTGAATAGGGGAAAACCGAAATCCTTTCCTCAAAAATCTGTAACAAGACATGGAAGCCTGTTCTCACCACTTTCCTTTAACATAGTCCAGGGACATCATAGCCAGAACAACTAGGCAAGTGAAAGAAATAAAGACATCCAAATAGGAATATAGGAAAAGGAGAAGTCAATTATTATTTTTTTCATAGATGATATGATCATATACTTAGAAAAACTGAAATACTCCACACACACAAACTATTAGAACTGATAATAAAACTCATTAAAATTGCAGGATACAAAATTAACTTGCCAAAATCAGTAGCATTTCCATATGCCATAGCAAAAATTCTGAAAAAGAAACCAATAAAATAGTAACATTTAGAGTAGTTACAAATAAAATAAAAGACCTAGGGATAAACTCAATCAAAAACTGTAAGATCGCTACGATGAGAACTATAAAACATTGATAAAAGAAATTGAAGAGAATAATAATGAAAATACATTTCATATTTAATGGATTGAAGCAATAAATATTGCTAAAATGTCCATAGTACCCAAGATAATCTACAGATTCAATGTGATCCCCGTTAAAATACCAAAAACATTATTCAAAACAATTGAAAAATATAATGTTTGTATTTTTAGTAGAGACCAGATTTCACCATGTTGGCCAGACTGGTCTCAAACTCTTGACCTCAGGTGATCCACCCACCTTGGCCTCCCAGAGTGCTGGGATTACCGGCATAAGCCACAATGCCTGGCCAACAATCTTAAAATTCATATGGAACTCCAAAAGAGCCAGAATAGCCAAAGCATCCCTGAGAAAGAACATCACATTACCTGGCTTCAAATTAAAATCTGACAGGGAATTAATAACCAGAATTTATAGAAACTCATAAAACTCAACAGAAAAAAAAAGAAATGTAATCAATAAATGGGCAAAAATCTAAAAAAATCTAAATTGACATTTCTCAAAAGGAGACATACAAATGCCCAAAAGGTATAAGAAAAAGTGCTCCACATCACTAATCATTATAGAAATGGAAATCAAAATCACAATAAGTTATCTAACTCCAGTTAAAATGGCTTTTATTAAAAAAAATAGCAATAATAGATACTGGCAAGAATGCAGAGAAAAGGAAAGCCCGGCACATTGTTGGTAGGAATGTAAATTAGTACAGCCACTATGAAGAACAATATGGAGGTTCCTCAAATAACTAAAAATAGAAGAACCATATGTCCCAGGGAACTTACTGCTGGGTAGATATCCAAACAAAGGAAAATCAGTGTATTGAAGAGGTATCTGCACTCCCATGTTTTTTTTTGCAGCACTGTTCACAATAGCCGAAATCAACTTACGTGTCTATTAATGAATGAATGGATTTTTTTAAGTGGTACATATACACGATGAAATATTATTTAGCCGTAAAAGAGAACGAAAGCTTGTCATTTGCAACAACATGGATGGACTGGAAGTCATTATAGTAAATAAAACAAGCTAGGCACAGAAAGACAAATATCACAGGTTCTCACTCATATGTAAATTCTAGGCCTGGTGCAGTGACTCACGCCTGTAATCCCAGCACTTTGCGAGGGCGAGGTGGGCAAATCACAAGGTCAAGAGATTGAGACCATCCTGGACAACATGGTGAAACCTCATGTCTACTAAAAAATACAAAATTTAGCTGGGCGTGGTGGCGTGTGCCTATAGTCCCAGCTACTCAGGAGGCTGAGGCAGGAGAACTGCTTAAACCCAGGAGGCGGAGACTGCAGTGAGCTGAGATTGTGCCACTGCACTCCAGCCTGGGGCCTGGTGACAGAGCAAGACTCTGTCTCAAAAAAAAAAAAAAGAAAAAAAAAATATATACAAACACACACACACACACACACACACACACACACACACACACACACACACATAGGTAAATTCTACCAAAAATAAAAATAAAAGTACACTCATGGAGATAGAGATTAGAATAAAGATTATCAGGGGCTACGATGGGTAATAGTGGGGATGGGGAGAAAATGGAGAATGGTTAATGGGTACAAAAATACAGTTAGATTAAATATAGAATAAATAAGATTTAGTGGTTGATAACACAGTAAGGCAACTGTGATTATATTGCATATGAACAATACATGTTTTGCATTTACATAATTGTAAATACATATTATATTTTGTGTATTTATAATACTTTATTACATGTGTTTTAAATATACAATAAAATATATTGTATATTTCAAAATAAGTAAAGGTGTACAATTGGAATGTTCCTATTACAAAGAAATGATAAATACTTGAGGTGATGGATAACCAAATTACCCTGATGTGATTATTATAAATTGTAAACTTGTATCAAAATATCACATTCCTCCATAAATATGTACAACTGTTATGTATGAATAATCAAACATAAAACAATTCAAAGATATAAAGGGTATATGTGTCCTTTATAGTGAGTGCCATGTGCTTATCTGCTTGCATTCCCTCACCCAGTTGGCACTTACCTTATAAACAAGTCACAGGAAAGTCATATGAACAAAGGTGTAGGTGAGATGGGGGTTTTGGCTTCCTGCTTGGGCAACTTTCACATTCCCTCTAGGCTTGTTTGGGCCACTTGAAAATGTACTGCTTCCATTTTAGGGTGTTTTGCTACTGGGAACACCTGGCCTTAGTCCTTTTTGGGAACAACGATACTTATATCTTCATGGGCATGTCTGTCTACATATTTATTTGATGTGCAATAGTCTGACACTCAATCAGTAGCCTATCAGAAGCTGCTTTTTATAAAAGCAAAAACCATAAACTCCTTTTTATTTTAGAAAAGTTTTTGATTTGCAGAAAAATTGCAAAAATAGCACAGGAGATTCTCATATACCCTGGATTCAGTTTCTCCTGTTAACATCTTGCATTGATATGACAGATTTATTATTACCTAAAGTCCATAACTTATTTGCATTTCCCAAGTTTTTACCAAACCCTCTTTTTTTTTTCTTTTCCAGGATCCACATTATATTTAGTTGTTTTGTCTCTCTAAACTCATATTGACTGTGACAGTTTCTTAGATATTCTTTGTTTTGGATGGCCTTGACATCCGAAACAGTTTGAGGAATGCTGGTTAGATATTTTATTAAATGTCCCTCAACTGGGATTTGTTTGCTGTTTTTATTATGATTATATAGAACTTAGGTATTGTTTGAAGAAAAATCAGGGAAATAAAATGCTATTTTCATCACATTGTGTCACATGTATATATTATCAATATGACTTACCACTGTCAACCTTCATCACTTGGCTGAGGTAGTGTGTCAGATTTTTCCAATGTAAACTTTCTTGTAACTCTTCTTTTCATTCTTTACTCGTTGGAAACAAAGCACTATGTGAATTCCACACTTAAGGAGTAGAGAGACATACTACTTCTCTTGGAGGTTGGAGTATCTACTTAGATTGAGTTTTTCTGTGTGGGCAATTGGTCTCTTTTCCCTCTTTTATTTATATCTGTATATACTCTGATATATGTATTTTATATTTGGGGTTATAATTATTTTATTTTATTGCTAAAATTATTTCAGCTTTGGCCATTGGAAGTTTTTTCAGTTGGTCCCTGTGTCCCTTTGACATATCACAATCATTGTGGGTTTTGTTTTGTTTTGAGTATGGGCACAGATGCTCTAATATCATATTGTATATTTCTTGCCATAGTCATAAAATCAACCATTTCTTGAAGGAGCTCTAGTTCCTTTCATTGGAGGCTGGTATTAAAAGCCAAGATCTGTGCCCTAGGTATGCTAATTACTGGTGGGGAGTCATTACTTCTAGGCTCTCTTGGCTGACAAAATGAGGGAACATATGTGTGTATATTAACTAAGATGTGTGTATATATGTATATATATATATATATAATATCTGTGTATATATTAACATAGATATATATATGTATGTATATATATTTGTAGATGAATTTATATATATCCATATCTATAAATATTTGTATATAATATTCATAAATATATATTTTTATACATATCTACAAATATTTCTCAATGTATATCTAGGTACACTAAGGTAAAGTTTAGTTCATTTTGATGTGTCATATTCTAAGGCATTACAACAGAATCATTCTAGCCTCCCCCCGTCAGAGACTGCTTCTCAAAAGGCCTGTAGTTCTTTGCTGCAGTTAATAAATACTTTCTCAATAATCAAATGGATCTGTTCTCTAACTTGCAGTTTTCATACTGAGATTTTCCAAAAGATCTACATGTTACTGTGAAATTTTTTTCTCTACCAAACACATCTCTAGTCCTAGAATGTGTTCTGCCATATTTTGTTGCCCTAGTGTCAAAGCTGCTTGTTCACAGCTTGAACTTGATACAGAATATCTTTTATTCCCCTCCTTTGCAGTCTACTCAAACTAGTAGATAACAATTATCTACTAGTATATTACAATTATCTACTATATTATAATTGTAATATATATTACTTACATATATATGCTTTAGACCTTTTAAAAAGTTCCCTCCTGGAACACAGAAAGGGGAACAACACAGAGGGTGGGGAGCAAGGGGAGGTAGAGCATTAGGACAAATATCTAATGCATGTGAGACTTAAAACCTAGATGATGGGTTGATAGGTACAGCAAACCACCATGGCACATGTGTACCTAAGTAGCAAACCTGCACATTCTGCACAGGTATCCCGGAACTTAACAATAATAAAAGTTCCCTTATGTGACAAGCCTCCAAAACTTTCCTAGGTATATGTCTCATTCACCAGTGAAAATATGGGTTTAATCCAGAGCATTTACAAATTCTTTGCCATTTGGGTCCAATTAACATGACATCCTAAACAGTGTGGACTAATGTAATATTCTGAAGAAAGTCCAGATGACAGATCAGGTACAGAAGAATGAACATGGTCTTAGGCTAAGGCAGTACATTCATAGACTTGTTCATCCCTTGTGAATATGACCTGCTTCTGTTTCTCCTTTCTTAAGTCTGTTGGGGAAAAATAATCATTGGCCAATTCAATTGCTGTACATACCAGAGGTTTAGTTAATCTATTTTAGATATGACAGCACAACTGTAAGATAACACATCTGGAACAGCAAATACAATTCTATTTCTTGGTTACATTTTTGGTAATTCTACTACCATCCACTGTGTTCCATCTCCATTTTGTAGGGGACAGACTGGTGAATTAAATGGGAAGCTTCCCAAGTAAAATATCCCATTCTAAAGTCTTTGAGGCTGACACTAATATCAACTCTTTCCAACAAGATATAATATTGCTTTCAAAATTATGGAGATATTTCAGGGCTTTCTGCTTTGTCTTTCCTTTCTCTATGGTTCTATGGTTTAAGAAACCAAAGTCAGAATTCTGGTAACAGCTAACTATATTCATTTTGATTTTATGTTCAGAAACCAGGAACTTGATCAGTAGGTAGATTCACGGATGTGCTGGATCAACTGTGAGATGACTTACTTTTAATATTTGACACCTCCCTATCTTTAACAAGAAACCATGGTAACATTTTGTGTTCTTGAGTCAGTCAGTCATTAACAGTGGACTGCACCTGGTGGGAGGCAGCTAAAGAAGACCATCAATTCTCTTGCAAAAGTGGCCCCTTTTTAGGCAAATGCAATTCTCCAGGGAAGAGAGTAGATAGTCATTTTCAACCAGTGGCTTAGCAGTGTCTGGAAGAGGGGTATGTATCTATGCATCAGTAACATCTACTTCGAAGACTAAAACAAATACTTAAAACCAAAGACTTTTTTTTTAACTTAAAAGCTATTCTAGATTTAATTTAACAAGTAAACAAATTAGTTATTAGGGGCTTAACCTTTCATAGGGTATGACATAAAGTATTGTAGTCTATGAAAAATATGTCACAAAAAAGGTCACAAAATATACCCCAAAGTATCTTTCTGTTTTGTTGTAGGATGTTATTGAATATATAATTATGAAATTTGGCCTTCTTCTTTGCCACAAAAAAAGACTTTTGGTTTTAAAGGAGTTGACCTCAAGGCCATTTTTGTCTTATTTTTATTTTTGAAAAACATATTTTTTGTGATAAACTATATGACCATTATACTGGAAACTGTTTATTCTGTATATCAGGGAGATACAGATCAACTTTCATGAGGATGACAGTTATAGTAGCTACTTTTCAGAGATTCAGAGCTTAATTTGATTCATACAGCATCATGACCAGAAAGCTCAGATTATTACACCATATTGAATATTAGATGATTGTGTGTTAAGTACTGCGTTAGTCAGATTACTTATACTAATTCCCCTACCACTTTGAGAGATTTTCATTTTTTAATATAGAAAATTATACTATATATGAGTAAAATTTGTGTGTGTGTGTGTGTGTGTGTGTGTGTGTGTGCGCGCGTGCCCCTTAAATCTGTAATGGGTTCAGATTAAACCCTTATAGGACATTAAATCCTTATAAGGGATTCAAATGATCATGAAAAATCAAGTTACAATGTTCAAGTCTTTGAAACCTGTGCCTATTTATTCCTTATGTGGTTTAAGTTAGTCTTGAAATTGGCTAGCATTCTGAATTTGCTTTCTTTTTAAGATGTATGCCATACACATGTTAATATGGCTAAACCATCCTTTTTTCAATTCTCCTGATTTTTGATTCATGTGCAAAGTTGTGAATCAGATTGAATCGCCTAAATGAATCATCACACTCCCCCAAACTTCCTGCATGTTTGCACCCTGTCTGTTTGAACATTTATATTTAGAATTCTCAAACATGCCCAAGGAGTAAGAAATATACAACAGAAACATCTGTTCCTCTTGGCAAAACTATTTCATGCTTTTTTACTTTTGCAGGGTCGAGAAAACTACCTTAAGATCATTCTTGTATCTGAGGGATTTAACATTTCTTCTTTGTAATCTTAGCCTAAATGCAGTGATTTAAACATTCATACACACACTAACACAGACACATGCAAGCACACTTAAGAGGCAGAAAAATGTACTGAAATGATAGAATCCAAGGAAACATTTCTTTCCTTTTTAAAAAAATATATGATTTCTCCTTAGCAGTTTTACAAGTTTATGGTGGGAAAATAAATCCTTGACCTACCCATTTTGGCTTTGGGCTGTCTCATCCCTACCCTCCCTCAGCCTACCTCTGGATTTTACAAGCGTGAAGTAAATGTTTCTAAAATAAAAGCAAATTTTCTTTGATGTCAGCTTATCTGGTTTGCTCTCCAGTTAGCTAAGGTCAAAACTGTAAAGCTTATTTATACCTTTTGGCAAGACTAGGGGCTGAATTCATTTTCTAAAACTATACTGTAAAGGTCACAGATGAATATGGCATGGTTCCTGTACATTCTTACTGGTTCTGGCCTCAAGTACACATTTTCCATTTTGACCAGCCTTTTCAGGGCTGCCTTAGGGAAAGAAGTGATCATTTTAACATCTTTCCTCTCTAGCCAATTCCCTTTGCAAAAATTTTAAATCCATCTAAGCCTGTGGGGCCAATTAATTTTTTTGAAGGCTGAGACAGCCCAAGACATGATAAACCCTTTAACAGTTTTTTTTTTACTTTTATAGTGAATACCTCTAACATATTGTTGTCTTTTGCTTGATAGAAATAAAATTGTTGCCAACTGTGCTGGGAAATCATAAAAGTCTAGCTAATGGGGAGCAGCTTTAAAAGACAGGGAACATGAACATGAAGTTATTATGGTGTGAACAGGTACCCTATATGACTGGATCTACAACTGCCAGGTATAAGAACAATTAGTCCCATGCTAATCTAAGTTGTATGGTGTTAAGCAACTATAAGAAGGTATACAAACATTTATTATCAGAATTAACTGGGTCTGTCATTAAAAACACTTGCTTAAATCAGAACGTTTTAAGAATATGCCTTATTGTTAATAAAACTGAGCTAATCTTCGTAAAGCAACTAATGTAGTACTTGTCACTTGGTAAGCACTCAGTAAACAGTAGTGCTTTTTATCAGAGTAAGGGCCAAAATTCTCAGATCATATCTGTCTTGAATAAGAAATTTGATTTTTCATGATTAAACTTAGTTTTGAAACTTTGTTGTATCAGATGGCAAAAATTAAATTTTAGCAAGTTATTCTTCACCTCAATTTATGAAGCTGTTTCTCTTGGAGACTTAAGACTAAGACCAAGGCCAATGCTTGGGAGGTGAGAAATATCTAACAAAGATGATGTTACGTGTTTACTGTGGTTTCTGTCATGAAGTCTTTGTTTACTCAGTTCACTGATGGTGGGTCCACAAACATAACTGATTCAATTTGACACATTGCTTCATCTTGCCACAAGACCATTTCATACCTGCCAGACTGAAGAGCCACATGTATGCTGGTTTTGGCTGTAGAGGAAAACATTTCAGGATGCCGATTTATGATGGGGGAAACCAGAGATTCTATCAAGTTGTCTCAAGATCCGACTGCCTATATAACTTATGCAGAAATTTCTTATGTTCTCACACTAGACTAGGAAAGGGCGGATTCTGATTCTTTTTTTTTTTTTTTAAGACAGAGTCTCGCTCTGTTGCCAGGTACTAGGCTGGAGTGCAGTGGCACAATCTTGGCTCACTGCAATCTCCGCCTCCTGGGTTTAAGCAATTCACTTGCTTCTCAGCCTCCTGAGTAGCTGGGACTACAGGCGTGCACCACTACAACCAGCTAATTTTTGTACTTTTTAGTAGAGACAGGGTTTCACCATGTTGGCCAGGATGGTCTCGAACTCTTGACCCCGTGATCCACCCGCCTTGGCCTCCCAAAGGGTTGCAATTACAGGCGTGAGCCACTGCGCCCGGCCCGGACTCTGATTCTTTTTTTTTGGAGACGGAGTTTCGCTCCTGTTACCCAGGCTGGAGTGCAATGGCCGGATCTCGGCTCACCGCAACCTCCGCCTCCTGGGTTCAGGCAATTCTCCTGCCTCAGCCTCCCGAGTAGCTGGGATTACAGGCACGCGCCAGACTCTGATTCTTAATGCTTTGTGAGCCCTAACTGAAAATGTTGGTTCAGGTTTTCTTCTATCCTCAAATTTCTCAAACTAAACTCTATCTAAATTTCTATCTTCACTCCAGGATTAGTCCAAGTGAAAAAAGGTCCCTCCTTTGAGTCATCAGCATCTAAACTCTTGCTTTAGTTTTCTCTCTTTCACTTTTCAAGATTAGCTTTATCTAGTCTCAAGGACAATAGTAGAGTTAGGCATCAGAAAGCCTGATAAAAATTAATTCTGAATGTTCATTTAGTTTTCTAAGTCATGTATGGCAAATATTTTAATTTCTAAATTGTTCAAAATTTAGGCTTTTGAATCTCAAAAGTTTTTAGTTTTGAAATAAAAATGATTTCTTGCCTTTTGCCGTGACTATATAAATAAATACATAAATGAATAAATATATAAAGCCTCCAAAAGAATGAGGAAAAGTGAAAAAGTAAAACCAAATTAACCCCTCAAAATACTACCCTGCCAATCGATTGTCAACCAATATAAAAAAGTAATATTGCCAAATTTAAATGAAATTAAAGGTGGACATAGTTATCCTTAATTTTGCTAAGAAAGGAACATCAGGAACACTGTAGAGTAAAATTAACATTTTTTAAAAATTCCAACGTTGCTCTCCCCCCCACCCCCGCTTATGTTTTAGATGCTCAGACTAATTGAGAAAATTCCTTGGAGATCTGAGCTGATTAGATGTCTTTCTGTAAAGTAGAAAGGCACCTATCATGGAAATTGTTCAGGCTTTCTATTAGGCTTCTACTCAATAGGATATAAAAACAGTGTGTGTGTGTGTGTGTGTGTGTGTGTGTGTGTGTGTGTGTGTTTGCGCGTGTGTGCGTGTGTGCACGTTTAGTTTTTCTTGAGAATTCGGACCTAATTCTTTATCATCTCTCTCTCTTTCTTTCTGTCTGTCCTTCTCTCCCTTCCTTATCTCTTCCTCCATTCTTCTCTCTCTCTCCTTTTCTCTTATTCCTTTCTCCCCTCCTCTCTCTCTCTCTCTCACTAAGACAGATAAAAAGACTTATTATATGAAGTTGGCTACATGATTATGGAGGTGAGGTCCCATGGTCTGCCTTCTGTAAACTGGAGACTTGCAAGTAGTTCCAGTCTGCGACTGAAGGCCTGAGAACCAGAAACACCAATAGTGTCAATTTCAGTGGGAGAGCAGGTGAAAACTAAAGTTCCAGCTAAAGAACTCAGAGAAATTTAAACGAAATTAAATTATCCCTTTCTCTGTCTTTTTTTCTATTCATACCATCAAGAGATTAGATGATGCCCATCTACTATGGGGAGGGCAATCTGTTTTACTCAGCCTACTGATTTAAATGTTAATCTCATCTGGAAACACTCTCACAGTCACACCGAGAAATCATGTTATATTAAGTATCTGGGTATCTCGTGGTCCGACCAAGTAGACACATAAAATTTTCTGTTACTAGTCCATTCCTTGGCAAACTGGCACCATACTCATCTTCCTAAACCATAATTAATTTCTAAATAAAGACCAAAACAAGGTAATAAATCGGCCTAAAATAATATAATATGCTCTGTACACTGAAAATATCCTAACTCCTTCCCCAGAAGTGGAGATGAAATTCTTAAGTGATGTTTACTCTCCATATTGACATCCTATAACTTAAATACTATAATGGAAAATTAAGAGTATTTAAATACTATGATATAAAGTCAATACATTTTATGTAAGGAAATAAGAGAGGAAGAAAACAAAGATTTAATTTAGTATCTGGTCATATTATCAAAGTTGGTATTGATGACTATATTCTTTTACTCTCCATTCTGTATTCCCTTTGCCTTCAGCAACCACTTCAGTTGGACATTGTTCTTTACCAATAGGGTGACCCATACCTTCAGTCTTGAACAGTCTGGGTCTTTACTAGTCTTTCCTAGACTGGATTGTCATAGTTTTCTATTTATTTTAATCACAGTGCATAGTAATACTAAGAGACACCACAAGAGATCTCCTGTATTGCAGGCAGTCTTCCTTGCCTACACGTTCTTGTGTGTCAGTTAACACCAAGGTCAAAGTGAGAAGCTCAGGTCACATGTTAACTTGGTGACCTTTGATTAAGCTTTCAGTCTCTATTGAGGTCCAACAGCAGGTTAAGACCTATTTCTCAAAAAAAAAAGAACAGTTATCTTTTGAAGATGGGAAGGATTTGCTTCATAATCTGAAGAATCATCGCTATGATTCACCTATAAGTCCTGCCAAAGTCCTCTAAATGCAACCCTATCTGCTACTTCAAATACCATTTGGTCTACTGAATCACATGGTTCAAGTGGCAGATCTGTTTTAAAATAGCCTGGACCTGCTGTAGACCTTTTCTTTGTTCTGGATACCACACAATACTAGCAGCTTTTTAGGTCACTGGGTAAATGGCCCAGTGTATTCATTTACCCAGTCACCCAATACATGGAGTGACATACCCTAATAAGGAATATGTTGCTTTCAAAATCCATGGAGGCCTACTAAACATAGCGGTTCCTTTTTGGTTGGAGGAATGTCCAGGTGCAATAGCTTATCCCTCACCTTATAGAAGGGGTAGTTTGACATGCTCCATATCCTTGGATCTCTAGACATTTTACTACAGTTGTAGGTCTTTGAGTATTTGTCAGAATTATTTCCTACTTTCTGACTTCAAAAATCTTACCAAGAAGTTTAGCGTATTTGTTACCTCTTGATCAGTAGATTCAATTAGCTCAATTTCATCAACGTAACAGACCAAGGTGATATCCTGTGGAAAGGAAAAGCAATCAAAGTACCTCCAAACTAAATTATGACACAGGGCTGGAGAGTTGATATACCCCTGAGGTAGGAAAATGAAGGTGTACTGTTAATTTTGTCAGCTGAAAGTAAACTATTTATGTTGAGCCTTATGGACAGAAATGCAGAAAAAGTGATTGAGTAAAAATTATCTGTCAGATCAATAGCTACACATCAAGTACCGGGGAATGTGTTGATCTTTTCAAACAAGGAAACTACTGATATACCATCTGCAATTGTAGTCACCGCTTTGTTAAGTTTACAGTAATCAACTGTCATTTTTCAAAATCTATTTCTCTTTTCCACAGGCCTGTTAAGCAAGTTGAATGGAAATGTGTTGGGAGTCATCACCCTGCATCCTTCAAGTTCTTGATGGTGACACTAGTCTTTGCCATTACCCTAATAATGCAGAAATATGTTTCTCAATTTATGATGGGATTACATCTTGATAAACCCATTATAAATTGTAAAATCATAAATCAAACCATTGTAAATAGGGCTATCTGTAATTTCACTTACTACTTTTCTAGGTATTCTAGTGGCTTCCATTTGGCCTTTCTTATCACAGTAGTGCACATTGCACCCACAATGGGATCAGCATGCAGACTCCACCAAAGGCTGAGAACGTTTTTCCTAATTTTGCATTCTGGGACTGGGGAATTAATTGCAGGATTGTTCCAGGGACCCACAGGCTTACTATCACACAGACCTGGGCTAAAACACCATTTGTCACCTGATCTCCATAAGGGCTTATTCTGCAACACGAATCATAGTGACATTTTGAGTCTCCTGAAATCAACGTCACTTCAGAGCCAGTGTCCAGAGGTCCCTGAAAGTTCTGATTATCTTATTCTCCCCAAAGAACAATTACATGTTAAAAAGTCATAGATGATTTATGTAAAGATTAACACTATACTTTCTGGTAGTGTGCCACAGAGTTCTTCTGCAAGGAAACCAGCATCTCTTTGATTCAGGAAGTCTGGGTATATAAACTGGTTCAAGTCTGGAAATTGACTGAGGGTCCATTACTCTCTGCTTTTATGATTCAGGTTAAATTTTGTTCACTTAACTTAGAACTTTTCTGCTGATACAGATCCAAAAAGAATTTAGTAGGCTTCCTATTTTACTTCTAAGAACACCATGGTTAACTAGTCAATGCCACAGATCTGCACAAGTCAGACTATTCTGATTGCTGCTTTGATTCTCTGTTCATTACAGTAACCACGCCCACCTTGCTTTTGGCAGTCGAAAGCCACCAATTGGCTGCTGTCACCCTGGTAACCAACTAGTCTTACTGCATTTAGGTTTCCCAATTCTGCGACTGAAGTTCTCACTGTAAGACTTGGCTTACAGAGAAGTGTGATTACACAGCTCTTCAAGAATGCCAGGGTTTCCCTCACAAATTTATTTTTCACAGTACACTTATGTTTTATGGACCCTCCCAGGATGAATGAGTAGGTCTTAAATGACAAATGCACTCTAGCATTCTAATTTCCCTAAGCCTCTGAATCCCTTTCTCTACATACAAATCAAGGAAATTCTGGCATTTCTAATTTGCTCACTGTAGGCTACATTTTGGTCTGTGTTTCAACCAATGAACAAACCAAACAGAGCTCTTTCTGAGTCCCTGAGCTGCAACATTAAATACAGAATATCTGCATTTATCAGTAAATTTTTCCTGATAAAACTGTATGTTCTTTTCATCAACATCCTACATCTTTATTGTTAATTCTCACACATGTTCCCAGGATTTTTGTCTGTATAAGTTAGAAAACTCAAAACGCTCTTTTGGAGTATAGTGCTCCTCCTCATGTGTCACAATTTGGACCTCACTCTTAGGGGCCTGGCGGGACTTGAGTCTGGTTATATGTTTAGAAGGAAAAAGGGTTTGTGGAGTGGGTCCTGAGAAGAATCAACATTGCCTTGCATAACAAAAGCCTTGGGGAAGACCATTACAGTTTTCTCAGGTAATGCAGGGTTAAACTCCCCAGGCAAGGATAGGGAGGCTAACACTAAAAAGGGAGAGGTATCTTACACTGCGGGTGGGGAGGTTACTTCTAAAGCAAGGTGCAGGTGGAGCAGCTTGGCCTTATTAGGTAAAGAAGACTCATCAGAATTTAGGGGCTCAATGTCCTCAGCTCTGTCAGGGTCTTTCTACACATTCCCATTTCAATTTACAGCATCCTATTCCTTTCCAATCAATTCCCTTGTTTTAACAGTAGATACCCTGTAAGGCTAGAATTTTAACTTGCATTGAAATTCAGCCAGTGGAAGGTTAAGATCTGTGATGAATTTTCAGCAATCTTAGCCCTGTTGTGAAAAGAGGTATATGTCCTTTTCAGGGCACAGTTAGAAACTTTTAGGTCATTTATAAAGTACTTGCACTGGGAATGTGAATCCCTGAATTCATCCTTTTTTGTCTTTACTTTGTCCAGAGACATTTAGGGGCCCCAGCTAACCTCATTATATTCATTAGTTTTTTTCAAATATTTCTAAAATGTAAGACACACAGTCACCCAGCGCCTTGATTCTTATAAGTGGTTGATTAGGGTATTTTGTGTATCTCCATTGCCTGGTCCCACCATGGAAAGTTGGTGCTCTCTTTACTATTAGAAATAGAGTTATTAGCATCTATAAATCTAATTAGATTATTAACTCAATTTCAGAAATCCCAGAACTAATCCAGAAAAATCATCCTTAAAATTCTGTTCCTCTAGAACCACTCTCTGTACGAAAACCTGTATGAATCAGTGTTCTGAAGAATAACAAAACCAACATTAATAAGTTTATAATAAGAAATTAGCTCATGCAGTTATGGAAAGTGAGATGCCCCATAATTTGGCTATCTGAAGGCTAGAGACCCAGGGAGACTAGTAATTTATTCTACTCAGTCCATCCAGGGATTTGATGATGACTCCACATTGGGGAGGTCAATCTGCTTTGCTGAGTTTACTGATTGAAATGCTATTCTTGCCAGAAATACCCTCACAGATACACCCAGAAATAATGTTTTATTAAATACCTGGGAATCTCATTGTTCAATCAAGTTGGCAGTTAAAATTAACCATCATGTACTTTAAATAATAGTATAGATGTAAGAAATTAATATTTTCCCATTTTGATAAGTCAAGACCAAAATCAGTCATAAATAATAAAGATGTACATTTTCTTATATAGTTTTCTTGTTTGCTATATATAAGCTCCATTTTAAAACTAGCCTACCTATGACCAGGTAGATTTGATAAAGTGAACCCTTAATCAAGTGTTAAATCATATCTAAGTAACCTTAAGAAGAATTCTCAACATTTTAATCTGATTTATAATGGTCTCCATAATTTTCTCGAGCCTGATTGACCACTCTTCTTTATTCTAGCCTCCAGCTCCCAACGAACACTCTGCATTTGGGTTTCCTCAATTTCCTTCATCTGCCACAAATTTGATTACTTCTGAGTCAGAACCTGCCATTTTTTTCTAAATGCGATGGTTCTTCTTTCCTTTTACCTTACATATCTTATACAAATTTATCCATGTTGAAGACTCCCCTATTTGAAAACCAATATTCACATTCTCACTTACTTGTCATTTCCTCTAGAAAGCCTACTGATTACCAAGTGTCTGTATAGTACCATACATACATTTTCTACATTATAAAATTTATACTTTTATACTTATTCTATGGTACTCACTTTAAAAAATACATACACATATATATATATATATGTATATATATATATATAGATTTGGAACATCTTTGTTGAGGTATAATTCACATACTATATAATGCTACCATTTTTTATTTTTTTTTGTTTTTCCTGCTTTTATTTTAAAATCAGAAGGTGCATGTGCAGACTTGTTACAAAGCTATATTTTGGCATGGTGAAGCTTGGAATATAAATGAATCCATCACTTAGGTAGTAAGTGTAGTACCCTGTGTGTAGTTTTTCAGGGCTTGCCCCATTCTCTCCTTCACATTTTATATTCACCAGATTCTATCTTTATGTCCATGGATATGCCAAATTTTGGTTCTACTTATAAGTGAGAACATGAGGTATTTGGTTTTCTGTTTCCATATTAGTTTGCTTAGGGAAATAACCTCCAGCTACCTCCATGTTGCTGCAAAGGACATAATTTTATTCTTTTTTATGGCTATGTAGTATTCCATGATGTATATGTGCCACATTTTCTCATTCCAATCCACTGGTGATGAGCACCTTGGTTGATTCCATGTCTTTGCTATTGTAAATAGAGCTGTGACAAATATATGGAGACATGTGTCTTTTTTGGTAGAACAAGTTATTTTCCTTTGGGTATATACTTAGCAAGGGGTCTGCTGAGTTGAATAGGGTTCAACTGAGTTCTTTGGGAAATTTTCAAACTGTTCTTCACAGTTGCTGAAATAATTTACATTCTCACTGACAGTGTTTAAGTCTTTTCTTTTCTCCACAGCGTCACAAACATCTGTTATTTTTGACTGTTTAACAAAACATACTCTGACTGGTGTGAGATGGTATCTCATAGTGGTTTTGATTTTCATTTCTCTGATAATTAGTGATGAGCATTTTTTCATATTTTTGTTCATCACTTGTATGTTTTCTTTTGAGAAATGTTTGTTCACATCATTTGCTCATTTTAAAATGGAGGTTTTTTTTGCTTGTAAGTACAATTTGTTGGTTTTAGTATAGTCACAGTCATAAATCATTACCACAAGTAATTTTAATGTAAGTGTTCTGAACACATTTAATGTAAGCTGGGCTAGGCTATGATGTTCAATAGATTAGATGTATTAAATAGATTTTTGACATATTTTCAACTTGCAAATTGTTTATCAGTAAATAATCCTATCGTAAGTTAAGGAACATCTATACAATTCTAAAATTTATGTGGACATGCAAAAAACAAAATCCCAAACAATTATGAAAAAGAAAACCTAATAGAAGTGACTAAAACTACCTGATTTCCATACTTATTATAGGCCAGGCATGGTGACTGTGGCCTTTCATGATCCCAGAAATTTGGAAGGCTGAGGTGGGGAATTGCCTGAACTAAGGAGTTCAAATCCAGCCTAGCCAACACAGAAAAATCCTGTCTCCACAAAAAATACAAAAATTAGCTGTGGTGGCATGTGCCTGTAGTACTAGCTACTAGAGAGGCTGACGTGGGAAGCCCAGGAAGGTGAGGCTGCAATGAGCTGAGATTGTACCACTGCACTTCAGCCTGGGTGACAGATCGAGATTCTGAGACCCTGTCTCTTTTTAGAAAAAGCCACTTATTATAATTTTATTATGAAACTCTGATATTAGCCAAACTTAGACAACAGTATCAGTGGAACAGAATAAAGTGTTTAGAAATAGGCTTACACATATATAGAAAATTGATTTTTGAGATAAGTGCAGAGATAGATTTGTGGGAAAAGGATAGACTTTCAACAAGTATTACTGGAGCAGGCCTATAATCTCAGAACTTTGGGAGGCCAAGATGGGCAGATCACTTAAGTCCAAGATTTCAAGACCAGCTTGGCCAACACAGTGAAAACCCATCTCTACAAAAAGTAAAAAAAAAAAAAAAGCCAGGTATGGTGGTGCATGCCTGTTGTCCCAGCTGTTCAGAGGCTGAGGTGGGAGGATCACCTGAGCCCAAGAGGCAGAGGTTACAGTGAGCCAAGATTGTGCCCCTGCACTCCAGCCTGGATAACAAAGCCAGATCCTGTCTAACAAAAAGTACTGGAGCAGCTGGGTTTCAACCCCTTCCCACTGAAAAAAATTTTTATGCTTTGCAACAAATGCAAAAATTAACTAAAATGTACTATTGATCAAATGTAAAATCTAAAATTGTAAAACATCTAGAAGAAAATAATTGTGACCTTGTATCAGGTGAAAGTTTATTAAATATGATACTGGAAGTATGATCCAAGTAGAAAAATAGTTAAATTTAGCTTGATCGAAGTTTAAAACTTCTGATTTTTGAAAGGGCTTGTTAAAAGAATGAAAATAGATAAGCCATAGTTTGGGACAAATGTACGATATATAAAAAATTCTCAAAATGTAATGAGAAAACAAAAAAACCAAAATTTAAAAAATGGACAAACTATTAAAACTCTTTACCTAAGAAGCTCAAGAATGATACTTAGCATTATTAGTTATAGGAAAAGTACGTATTTAAATTACACTTATGAATCACTACAGACCTGTTAGACTGGCTAGAATTTTAAAAGACTGACTGTGTCAAGTGTTGGTTAGATTGTGGAACGTTTAGAAATCTCATACACTGCTTATGGACAGGTAAGTTGGTGTGACTATTTTGGAAAATGCACTGACAGATTTTTTAAAAAGTTAAACCTACACCTGTCTTACCACTCAGCCATTCCAATCCTAGATATTTACTCATGAGACATGACAGCATATGTTCATACAAGGTATGTGCATTATAGTCACAGAAGCTTTATTTGTAATAACTCAAAACAGAAAAATGTGCTGTCCATCAACAGGTAAACAGATACACAAATTTTGATATATTCATGCAATTGATTTCTAATCAGCAATAAAACAATAAACTATTGATAAAATGGATGCATATTCTAAAAATGAATATGTGGAATGACAGAAGATAGCCCTTCCTCTAGAAAATACATCTATATGATTCTGTTAATATAAACACTATAAAATGCAAACTAATCTTTACAGAGAAAAAGATGACATATAATATTTTATTCAAAGTTGCTAGCTATTTACTACTTCTCTTTTCCAAAACTTTTTTTTTTTGAGACAAAGTTACACTCTGTCATCCAGACTGGAGTGCAGTGCAATCTCGGCTCACTGCAACCTCAGCTAATTTTTGTATTTTTAGTAGAGATGGGGTTTCACTATGTTAACCAGGCTGGTCTCAAACTCCTGACCTCAGGTAATTTACTCACCTCAGTCTCCCAAAGTGCTGGGATTACAGGCATAAGCCACTGTGCCCGGCCCCAAGACATTTTTTCCATATAACCACATGTATCTGAATAACTATGGATACAATTAATACTTAGGAATGTATTTAGCCAATACTATTAAACTCCATTTGGCAAACTTCCTTTTTTCAAAAATGTTTTTCAACTATATAGTGATTAGATGGTGTCATTCCAGAGTGTTTCAGAGCTTTTATGATTCTTTGATACCTCTTCTGAAGTTTTCAGTAAGTTCTTCTGAGCAGTAGATAAAAGCTGAGGACATAAAGAAGACCACATTGCAGCACTAACATTCTGGAACAGGAGTTTTAGTTATTTGAAGATTAAAACAGGTGGGGAAGAGAATGAAAGTACTCTCATAAATATATTCCCTAGTCAAAAGCAGTCAGTCTTAAAAAAAAAGGTATGCATGAAAGCCCGTGTGATTTCTAGTACTCTTAGCATCTGTTGATACTACAGGTTAGAACAGACAAGCATTGTTATTTCCATAATGATGATTATTGAATGTGGTCATAACCATAAGGCAAAGTATTGGATCAATGAACAGGTACACACAGGAGACATGTTAAAGTTTATTTCTCTGTAATATATAACCAATTTATAGGCTTTAAACTGCAAAAGGACTTGTTCAGCATCCAATAATACTCACTGTGTAAAACATCAGAAACAACATACGGTTGTCAAAGCAGCCATTTATAGTAGCAGACAGTGAATGAGTGTGACATGTATCAACTTTTTATGAATATAGTAATGCTTGTGTATTTTTCATATTTTTTCACTGTATGTAAGGCTGCCTATTTAGATCTTAGTCTTTTTCTTTGTGCAATGAGCGTTAAAAGCGCATTCTTAATACTGACTAATGAAGTAGAAAATAAAAAATTGAATAACAAAAAAGGACATGAACTTTAAAAGGTTGCTATAATAGAAGAAAACACATACAATGACAAAAATAACAATAATTAGTAATAAATAAATATTCAAGAATTCTCAGTAACAGTGATTCTATCTGGTAATTTCAAACAAAGCAGATAAGGAGAAAATATCTTTAGTGCATTAAATGTGGTATCAGGAAATTATTCATGCAGCTTGTAAGACCAGAAAGGCTATTTTAACCAAGTCACTTAAGTATTATCTGTTCTGGACTTAGATTCATATTGTATTTTTATGAGGCTAATTATATACTAGGCACTTTATAACATGTCTACCCTTTCCTTGTACTTCTAATCCTTTTTCTATGATTTAAAAATATGACATTTCTTTCATACTCAGAATAATTGCCTTGTTCTATATTTCCTTTTCAGATTCTCTGTCATCTCTCTCCCTTTCCTGATTTCTATTTCATTTATCTGTATAAGATAGTTTGATACACAATTTATCATTTTGACCCCTCCCCCAAATTTTATATACCATTCTTGTCTTCCCTTAACCGAGAACATTATAAGAACACAGGCAATGGATATAATCACTCTAAATTTTTCCCAATAGTATCGTATCTTGTCTAATAGCTGAACCTAAGAAGTCATTAGTCGTAGCATTAAAAGAGAAAATATAGAAAAAATTACATGTATTCCTGGACAATAACATGGTAGAGATAAGTAGAGCTTCAATTTTTTTTCTTTAAAAATACCTTAAGACTGATTTCTAGGACATATCCTAGAGAATATGATCCTCTGTTTGAGCAGAATTGAAAGTAGTGTCTTCAACTCAAGGTATGGTTAAAAATGGCTTTAAGAATATAAGATGTTTATGAAAAATGATAAAGATTAAAATATGGTAATTTTAAAGCCACAAACAGATTTTATGTGTAGTAATATGTAAAACTAGAAAATGCATTTGAAAGCATATGATTTCTTAGTTCTTTTTCAAAATTTAATTTTAATGTTTAATTTTGTGGGTACATAGTAGGTGTGTTAGTCTGTTTTAACACTTCTAATAAAGACATATCTAGATTAGGTAGTTTATAAAGGAAAGAAGTTTACTGGATTCACAATTCCACACAGCTGGAAAGGACTCACAATCATGGCAGAAGGCAAAGGAGAAGCAAAACCGTGTCTTATATGGTGGCAGACAAGAGAGCTTGTTCAGGGGAACTTGAATTTATAAAACCATCAGATCTCATGAGACTTATTCCCTACCATGAGAACAGTATGAGGGAGACTGCCCCCCATGGTTCAGTTATCTCCACATGGCCCTGCCCTTGACATGTGGGGAATACTATTACAAGTCATTTTTATAAATTATAAATGGACTGTAACAAGTGAAATTTGGGTGGGGACACAGCCAAACCATGTCAGTGGAATACATGAGATGTTTTGATTCAGGCATGCAATGTGAAATAAGCACATTATGAAGAATGGGGTATGCATCCATTCACACATTTAAGGTTTCTTAGTTTTAGGACTACCAAAAATTTGAAAACTGAATATTATAAATATAAAATTGAATCATAATAAATAAACAAGCAATAGAATTTTACAGTAACTATCATTTTGTGGGAACCAATGTTTTGTGTTTGTTTGTGAAATAATGTGAAATGTTGCTTGTATTGTAAGCAAGTTTTACTGCTACAGAACCTTTCTCTGGAATTGCAGCTTTCAATTTTTGTGTGTGTGTAATGTATATATACACACACATATATACATGTGTATGTACATATATGTGTGTGTGTTTACATCTAAGAATTATACTAAGATAATTTTATATACTAACACAGGACACTATATGTATATCATAAATATGTTTATGTACATATATATGTATACATATTAAACAAATTTAGATAGGGTTTCTCTGTGTACCCAGGCTGGAATGCAGTGGTGCTCTCATGGTTTACTGCAACTTCAACCTTCTGGATTTAGTTGATTTTCCTACCTCATGTTGGGACTACAGGCATGTACCACCATACCAGGCTAATTATATATTTTTGCTTTTTTGTAGATACAGGTTCTTCCTATGTTGGTCAAGTTGGTCTAGAACTCTTGAGCTTAAGTGATCCTCCCCCTTCAGCATTCCAACATGCTGGGAATACAGGTGTAAGCTGTACTGTTCCCACACCTGGGAACAGTAACATATATTTTTTGAGTATATCCCTTTTATGTATAAAACCAAAATCTCGCAAAAGAATGTTATCTCTAATTTTGTGCATTGAACACTAATGCTTTCTTTCTTCAGTTTATCTATACTGCTTATAAGGTGGTAACAAAACAATATATGTTTATATGACGTGGAATGGAATAAAAATGAAGTATCATAGAAAGCATATCTCTTCTTTTAAAATACTGTAAGATTATATATTTAATCTCTCATGCTTAAAACACCATATTCTTTTTGGAATGTCAAATAAAAAGAATAATTTGAGGAATTAAATTTTCTCAATAGAGAAATGGGGTATTAGAACCCTAGGGATTGTATAAATGTAAGATTAGACAACTATATTTCCAATATCTAATCTTCACAGCACAAATTTTATCACATGACAACAAAAACAGTCTGTAGAGAGGAAGGTGTTACATTAAATTTCACAAAAAAGCTGTTCTTTTACGGGCATTTTAAAGTAAATGAAAAGATAAGTCACATACTAATAATATAGGTTTGCAAATCTTATACCTGTTAATTTTATTATCCAGAATATGTAAAGAGCTCTAAGGACTCAGTGATAAGAAACAAATACCATAATTCCAGGAATATATTTTGAGAGACATGATATAAAACATGTCTGAATAGGAAATAAGCAGATTAAACAATATGCAACATCTTTCATCATTAAGAAAATGCCAGTTAAAACCACAATTTGAGACAACTATAAATCTTTTATCTGAAGAATATGAACTGTCACTCTGATGCACTGATGAGAATATTAAATGGCACAACCATGCTGCAAAACTGGTGATCCAGCCATTACATTCCAGGGTATTTATCCAAGAGGAATAACGTTGTATGCTGATACAAAGCATATGTACAGAGATGTTCATAGCAACTTTTTGTTTTTGCAGTAACTAAGTCTGAAATAAACTCAAATGACCTTTGGTTGTTAAATAAACAAATTATGATATATCCATTCAATGAATATGTCTCAGCAATGAAAAAAGAAAAAGTGATTAATGCACACAGAGCATTGATAAATATTAAAATAATGATACTGAAAAGTCAAACAAAAAATGCATAGTCTATGATTCCAATTTTTAATATTTTATTAAATGCAAACACATCTATCACAATGAAAAGCAGATTAATGGTTTCTTTGGGATGGATCAGGAAGAAGGATAAGAGTAGAAGGCCAGAAATGAGCATTAGGAAATTTGGGGGAATAATAAACAGTATCTTTATCTTGATGATGGTGATTGATTACCATAAATAGATATGTTTTAATTTCATATGTTAAATATAAACTCATGGAGTATTAATAACACCTCATTAAACATATTAAAAATAATCAATTGTTGAGTATATTATTGTTGATAATTTTATAAAACTGACGACTGCCATAACTTTGTGCCACAAATTTAACAAACAGCATGAACCTGAAATGGGTAAAATGCAAACAAAACATGATACACCATGATGAAATTGTTTAAATCAAAGACAAAGAGAAATTGCTAAAATCTTTTTTAAAATAATAGATATTTCTTTAAAGCAGCAGCAATAAGACAGCAGATTCCTTAACAAAAATAAGCTAGAAGTAGTCAGTAGAACATTGTCTTCCTAATATCTATACCCAGAAAATTAACCTTAAAAATAATTTTTGATAAAATAAATTGAAAACAAGAAGATAAAAGATTCATCAACACACCCTCAATAAACGAAGTACAGGCATTAAAAAAAACTCATCTTTCAAATAAGGAATATCAATAATTTTTGGTGAAGTTTTTCCAGAGAATAAATTAAATAAATAATGAGAATCTACCCACCAACACAGCTAAAAATAAACTACTGATGACACTAAGCAATGATAAACAATATAGAAAAACAAGAACTCTTATATATTTTATTGCTGGTGAGAGTGAAAATTAGAATCTTTCCTTTGGAAAATGGTTTGAAAATATCTATTATGGTTTATCCTATAACCCAGGGATTCCCCTATTGGATATATATTTAAAATCTTTTGAACATAAAATTATAAAAGGACATGTACAACACTGTTATTTGAAGCATTATTTATAATAGCTAAAAATTGGAAAGAAACAAAATGCCCATCAATATTAGGATGAATAAATAAATGTAGTATATTCCAGTTAACAAATAACAGCAATAAAAACAAATGAATTATAGCCTCACACAATACTACTGAGTAAAATAAAACAAACAAAAAAGGGTACATAAATACGATTCAACTTATATAAACTGTAAAAGGAGTTAAAGTTGTTCAGTGTTTTTAGAAGCCAGGAGAGTGATTTCCATCGAGGCAGGAGTATGTGTTGGTGGTTGGCTACTACATGCAAAGGGCAGGGGGTTCTGCAAGTGCTAAGGATGCTCCTTTTGAAAAATTTGTTTGGTGACTTACACATGTGTTCAAATTTTGAATATTTATTGAACTGTGTACTCTTAATTTGTCTGCCTTTCTTTATGCAGGCTGTACTTTATTTTAAGTTTTTCATATATATATGAATATATATATATATATATATATAAATAAAAGATATATATAAATAAAAGATATATATATATATATATATATATATATATATATATATATATATATAAAAGAAAATCTTCTTGGGAATTGAACATGGAATAGCAAAGAAAATCAATAGAAGACTTTAACAATATACTTTATAAAATCTCAATGAAGCATTCATTACAAATTAAATGTTTTGAAAAATAAAAGGTGAATGTTAAGAAAATTAGAGTATCAGAACAGAAACTAATATCTCATACTAGCTATACTAGAAATGAAGTAGAGAAAACTGAGAGAAGGAAATTCATCAAATACAGTTATGTGTCACTTAAAGACAGGATATGTTCTGAGAAATAGGTCTTTAGGTGATTTCGCCATTCTAAGAACAGCATAGAGTTTATTTACACAAATGTGGACACACAGTCTACTATACACGTAAGCCATTATATAGGGTATAGCCTATTGCTCCTAGGCAACAAACCTGTACAGCATGTTACTGCACTGCATACTGTAGGACATTGTAACACAATATTAAGTACTTGTGTATATAAATATATCTAAATGTAGAAAAGATTCAATGAAATGCAGTATCATAATCTTATGGGACAACCTTCTACATGTGGTCCATTGATCAACATGTTATCATGTGGCACTTGATTGTAAATAGTGCTAGGAAAAAGGAGAATTTAAGAGCATATGTCTGGAGATTTAAAGACCTCTTTCTCTCCAAAAAATAATAAGAAAGGATCAGCAAGAAACAATGTTATAAAAATTTAAAACATCAAAATATAAAAGTGAAATGAATAAAAATCATATACAAAATCTCGAGTTAGAATGGCACTGATAGCAACATTATAATATAGAAAATAGCAGTGTAAAGCCTTTAAGTGCTATCTTAAAAATTCTAAATCTACACATTTTCTATACTAAAACAAACTACATTTTTGTTTAAAGTATAAAAAAATTATGCGACTGTATCTTTTCCAAAATATATATTTAACATGCAAATTTTCTCAGGTAATTTGGCAAAACAAGAGAATAAACCAAGTAAGAATATATAACATTTATAAGTGAAATTTACTTCAGGAAAGAAATGAAGAAAAATCAGAACATCGGGGTGGCAGAAATTGTGAAAAAATCTACCATAAGCCTAGAATAACACAAATATATAGTGAAATTAATATCTTTCAACATTTTGGAATTGTGCAGAATACTCTGCCCTGCTTCTCTCTCTCCCTCTCTAGTAAGGGAATATAGAAAGCTGTAACACTTCCTAAAGAAGGGAGATAAAGAGGATCAGTAACAGATCTGAAGGAGAAGAGAAAAAGAATAAAGGGACAGGAGAAACAAATGTTTAAAAATACCAGTAGGATATCATGACTTGACAGGGCATCCACATGAAAGAGTGTAGGCAGCAGATTTTACTGAACATCTTGAGACTAATTACAAAGGTATAAAAGTAAAATATAGTAGGAAAAATAATTTACAGACATATAATCAGGTGGGGAAATATTTTATGCAAACTGCAAAACAAAAGTATGAGATAAATATGAAAATTATTAAAAGCAGAGCTACTGGTTGACAATACAAATGCTAAAATGTAATGGATAAGAGCTTGATGAGTAAATAAGTAAAAATTTCATTACTTAACAGCTAATTAAAAATCAAAAGGATGTGAATTTATTCTTACTCCTATTATATTTGTATGTCATTCTAATTGTAGTTGGAAGAGTATCCTCTTTATCTGCAGTTTCTCTCTTCCCTTTTCTTTTGAAGTTACTCTATCCGATTTTTATCCTGATAATTCCTGATTACTGTTACTACCAGTTTCCCTATTTTGCAATATTGATCATTATCGCTCATATCTCATGTTATGTAGGCAACCTTTATCACATCAATTCTTTGCTCTATCTTGAAACACTTTATTCATTTTAATTTCCAAAGGAAAACTCTTCCATTCGTTCACTGTGTATGTTATAGACAGTTTATTTTGAGTGTCCTTTTCTGATTTTTCCTCATGTCCAAATGTTAGAGTGCTAAACATTCAATGCTTTACCCCGTTATTTAATTGATAATTGTAGATTTAAATATGATTGAGAAGTTTTAAATGTCACTATATATCTCAGATCTTTTTCATGAACTTCAGGTTTATAAATTTAATTGCCCACTCTACATATCTACTTAAATGACTAATAGATATTAAAAACCTAACAATAAAAACTGATATCCAGAACATCCTCCAAACCTACTCTTCCACTGCCTTCCTCAACTCAGTTGATGGCAATTTTAGTCTTCCATTTGCTTAAGTGAAAAAAAAACCAACCCAGAGTAACCTAGGGGTATAAGATTAAAATTAGGGTATAAGACTAAAGGACATATTAATCATGTAAGATTAATATATGATTAGTTATAGTCATATAATATTATAACCATATAAGATTATATATGATTAATATGTTCTTTAATCTTATACCCTAATTTTAATCATATAAGATTAATATATCCTTTAATCTTATACCCTAATTTATTAGCATAGTACTCCTATAGCCACTTTTACAACTTAACCAAAAATCTGGTAATTTCTTACCATCTCTCCTGCTAATATTGGACTCCATGGATCACTGGAATAACTTCCTAATTGAGATTCCTGCTCTAATTCTTAAATTCCCTTCATTTTATTTGCTGTATAGAAGATAGAATGCAACTTTTAAAACATATAGTTTTAGCACTTGTCTACTGAAAACCAAAGGAAATTTAAAAAAACTCTAAAGTAATTGCCATGATCTACTAGAAGAATGTAAATACCAGATGCCTGGCTCTAACTCATGCCTCATCTCTTACCTCCCTTCTCCTTCTCATTTGCTCATTGACCTTCAACTCTACTGGCCATGCTGTTTTTAGAACACATCACACATTCTCTGGGGTCTCTGCCAGCTATTCCCTTACTACTCTACTGAAAATATTCTTTCCATCATGCCACCACTGAGCTTTACATTTCTTTATAATATTTATCTCTTATCACTCCCATTTTCCTTCTAATTCAAAATGTAAATTATTAAGGGTAGGAAAGTTATCTTTTCAATGTTAAGTCCCAAGTGTTTAAAACACAGAGTAGACATTTAGCAAATATTCAATGAATAAATAATCTTATTATCTCTCATGGTGATGTGACATATAAATATGACTGACTTAATCTCTTGTTACCTGTTAAGACAAAGTTAGAAGTAAACAGGCTCCAAGTTTTGCTCTATGAAATTTAACAAGGATAACTGTAACATAGATTCAGAATCTCCATGCTATCTATTTTATTCGGCAAGATTCTTCCATGGTTCCATATCATAAAAAGGAAGAGATAGTTATTTCAGTAACTTAGAGAGGAAGTTATGTGGTATGTCACCTAGGCAAACCAATATTTATCCAACCCGCTAACACATTCAACAGAAGTATTTTTTGTTATTGTTTTTGAGTATAAGCCTTATAGGTTTTCTTCTTATATTCCATAGACTCAATCTGGAGTGTAAAAGAGCCAGAGAGAAGGAGAATCAGTGAGGGAAAGTAAGATAAAACGAGGGCCTTTCCAACTTAATTTAATTTTCAAATAATTGAGATGGTTGTATCCCCACTTGATCCATTAGACAGGTATTAAGGATTTGACCAGTATATAATAACCAGTTTCAATTTAGTAGTATACAGCAAATGTCCAGATTTGTTCTACATAGATCTCCCTTATTTTCAACCTAATGCTTTTATTGTATAAAGAATAAGTCATAATTTGTAAATATTGCAATATTAAGACAATTTAAAAATACTTCATATGCAATATCCAAAACATTAGATACGTTTTATTCACACAGTTATAATAAAAACATTATTGTTGATTTTCTCTGTTGCAAAGTAAAACAGGGATTTGAGAAGTAATGAAATTCCTCATTTTTTAGGAGTAGCAGGAATAAATTCATTCTAAAATTAACAAATATTATTTGGTTTTGTTTTCTCCTCCCTCCGATGGATGTGCGCTATAACAGTCACAGCATGAAAAGCAAACTGTTCTGTGTGTTTTATTTCTCTATAGGCCTCTATAGACCTTTATTTCTCTATTAGACCTGGTCTAATATACTTGTCACCTTCTTTGCCAGTGCATAAGGTCTTCCAAACGTCTTTCAAATATTAACCATGCAAATAGTTTTCTTCTGATGAAGAAAAAGATGGACCTTATTTTAGTAAAATTTTTATAATTTTGCAAAGTCAAACCCTCAAGAAACTCACACTTGATTGCACTAATAGATAAGCAAAGATAAATATTTTCCCTCATTTTGCCTGTTACAACAGGAGCTTGTTGTTTTTCTTTTAAAAAAATGCAAAATAATAATATTAAATTTATTATGGCAATTTGCTTGTTTCATTAAATTATCTAGATGAGAAATTAGTTTAAATATAAATTATACCATATTGCTTAGATTATTTTGTCATTAGTTGTTCTCTTGGTATCTGAAAATGTTGATGAGACCAGATTCATTAATTTGTCATAAAATGTTGAGAAGTATTGGGCCAGGCAAGGTGGCTCATGCCTGTAATCTCAGCACTTTGGGAGGTCTAGGTGGGTGGATCACCTGAGGTCAGGAGTTTGAGAACAGCCCGGCCAACATGATGAAACCCCATACCTACTAAAAATAATAATAATAAAAAATTAGCCAGCCTTGGTGATACATGCCTATGGTCCCAGCTTCTTGAGAGGCTGATGCAGGAGAATTGCTTGAATTCTGGAGTCAGAGGTTGCAGTGAGCCGAGATGGTACCACAGCACTCCAGCCTGGGTAATAGAGTGAGACTTCCCATCTTAAAGAAAAAGAAAATGTTGCAAAGTATCTTGGTGACAGTTACAGGGAATAAGGTACGTTTTTGTTATTATTTTTTCTACTTTTGAGGATATGACCATAATGTATATGCCTGTTTTTTGTTCTATGGGGATTCAGTTCTAGGAGGTGTTATGTTCTACAGGGAAATACTTATCAAGAACATTTAAACTAAACAACTCATGTATTCCTTATGTTTGTTTTAATTTGCTTGTAAAAATGATTCCTGAATTATGGATGCTATGTATAAATCTTTCAATGTAATTATTTGTACGTATTGAAGTCTTCCTACTAGTGACTAATATATGTTAAGAAAGGGGACTGTGGTGGTTAATATCGAGTGCCAACTTGATTGAAGGATGAAAAGTATTGTTCCTGGAAGTGTCTGTGAAGGTGTTTCCAAAGGAGATTAATGTTTGAGTTAGTGGACTGGAAGAGGCAGACATATCCTCAGTCTGGGCGGGTACCATCTAATCAGCTGCCAGGGCAGCTAGGATAACAGCAGGCAGAGAAACATGGAAAGACTAGACTGGCTGAGGTTTCTAGCCTTCATCTTTCTCCCGTTTTGGATTCTTCCTGCCCTCAAACATTGGACTGCAACTTCTTCACCTTTGGACTCTTGGACCTACATCAGTTGTTTGCCATGAGCTCTCAGGCCTTAAGCCACAGACTGAAGGCTATACTCTTGGCTTCTCTATTTTTGAGGGTTTAGGACTCTGACTGGCTTCTGTGCTCCTCAGCTTACAGGCAGCCTATTGTGGGACTTCACCTTGTGATTGTGTGAGTCAACAGTCCTTAACAAATTTCCTTTCATATATACATCTATTATCATTTTATATATGCATTCATTCTATTAGTCCCATCCTGCTAGAGAACCATGACTAATACAGGGGCATATTATAAAGTATTGGATTTTCCTAGAAAGAGGTGGGAAAAACACCATAGCTATATATGGCATCTCATATGACATTGTTAAAATGAAATGAAAGCAGTGCATCCTTTTCTTTCTGGAACAGACTAGTAAGTTGAGAAGTCAGATTTAATTATGTGCCATGACTTGGTTCTGGAAACAATATTGTCAGCTACATTTGTGATGTAATAATTTCTTATAATTGGAGGTATGGAAGAATCTACTAATATCACATTTGGTATATGGTTTGTGCTGCCAAGTTATTTGTTGTATCTATTGCTGAATCTGGACCTCTATCTGTCATGTGTTTAGGAAAAAAACAAGCTTACATCATCTTCTGTTTGGGGAGGATTCAATTATTTCCAACAGCAGTGCAATGTAAGATTTCTATAATTACTCTGTGGGGAATTTTAATCAATTTCACATAGGAATGTTCTAGTAAAACAAAATGCTCAAAAGACAAATTAAGATTTTAAATTCAGAATAGTTATATCATTAAAAATTACACAATTTAATTGTACTGGTTCATTTATTCAACTTAAGATATTACAATACAAAAACATTTTTCTAAGTTTAGGCTTATAATGCAAGTTATGCTATTCCATACACTTGTGTAAATGATTTAAGTAATTGGGGAACAATATTTCCCAAAGTATATTTCACAGAGTTAATAACTGAAACATACCATGAAAGTGCTCTGTAGCCAAAAAGATTTAGGCAATTCTGATTAAATAAACAGTTGGTTTTGCAATATGATTTCTCAGAGCTCTTAATGTGTTAATATGTATTTGAACATTCAAGAGGGAGATCTAATCAGTAAGCAAAATTTTTAGAATATATTTGATGAAGAAATTATTTTTAGATTGAAATCTATGACTGGTGTTTTATATATATAAAAAAAGGGCATTCATCTTTCTCTCCTGAAATGCCAACCTTCAATGATGAGTCTTGCAAACTGGTCCCTTATGGCTTGATGTTATCCAGTTGATGTAGGATTGGCTATGTGTTCATATCTCAGTGTTAGCATGACATTTGCATGCTGTGTCATGGGCTGAGAATCTGGGTTAGGTTGTTCTGACAGCAAATGAAATTGTGATATTGTCAGTATACTACTCTACCTATTTACTCATCTAAATGAATCACTCTACAAATCACTCTACCTTTGAAATTTAATAAATTCAACTCTTATTGAACTCCAATTTAATTTGAATTCCTATTTATGAGCTATTGAAAAAACATTGCACTCACTTGAATATTTAAAACAAAAATAAAAGGGTTCTTTATTGCATAATTGCACCATGCCTGAAAATATTAAATAAAAACAAGACGAGAACTTGTCTCTAAAGAACTTTAAGGAATCCATTTCTCAGAAAACTGTGCTATACTATAGATTCCTCAATATTTGCAAATACTTGACTTCCACACCTTTGTTAAATTTCTACTTGAAAAATGAGGATAAAAAGAATTGAACTTGTGTTGTCACTTTAGAAAGGCATTGTAGTGTCCTTGTCCTACTTTGGTATCATGGTAATTTGGGCCTCATAAAATAAGTATGGAAGTGTTCCTGCCTCTTTAGTTTGTTGAAAGAGTTTGACAAGAATTTATATTAATTTTTACAAAATATTTGGTAGAATTCACTAGGGAAGCCATGTGGTAATGTACTTTTTTTTTATTAATGAAATTTTTCATTATGATTCAATCTCTTTACTAATTATTAGTCTTTTCAGATTTTCTGTTTTTTCATGATTCTGTCTTGGTAGGTTATATGTTTCCAGGATTAGCCATTTCTTCTAGAATATTAAATTGATTTGGAATATAGGTTTTCATAATAGTCTCTCATGATCTTTTCTATTTTGGTAGTATCAGTTATAAGTCTCCTGTTTCATCTGTGATTTTACGTGAGTTTTCTCTCTTAGACTAGCTGAAGCTTACTAATTTTGTTTGTGATTTCAAACAAAAAAACAATTGTTAGTTTATTTTTGTTTTCTATTCTTTTTCTAGACTCCATTTTATTTATTTCTGCTCTTATCTTTTTTCTCTTCTACTAATTTGTCACTTTGCTCTTCTTTTTCTGTTTCCTTAAGATGTAAAGTTAGATTGCATATTTGAAATCTTTTTTATTCTTAATGTGGGCATTTATTATTATAAGCCTACATTAAGAATGCAGGGCAGTTTTTGCTATATTCTGTAAGTTTTAGTAATGCTGTCTTTCCATTTTTAATTTAATTTTTTATTTTTTTTATTGCATTTTAGGTTTTGGGGTACATGTGCAGAACATGCAACATAGATGCATAGGTACACACATGGCAGTGTGTTTTGCTGCCTTCTTCCCCTTCACCCATATTTGGCATTTCTCCCCATGCCATCCCTCTCCTGCTCCCCCCATGCTGTCTCTTCCCTATTTCCCCCAATAGACCTCAGTGTGTGGTACTCCCTTCCCTGTGTCCATGTGTTCTCGTTGTTCATCACTCACCTATGAGTGAGTATATACGGTGTTTCCTTTTCTGTTCTTGTGTCAATTTGCTGAGAATGATGTTCTCCAGATTCATCCATGTCCCTACAAAGGACACAAACTCATCATTTTTGATTGCTGCATAATATTCCATGGTGTATATGTGCCACATTTTCCCAGTCCAGTCTATCATCGATGGGCATTT
>CM052650.1:81061113-81091134 GCA_028533165.1 Leontopithecus rosalia | reverse complement strand
TCAACATTCAAGAGCCAGTTGTTCAGTCTCCATGAAGCTGTGTGGTTCTGAGTTAGTTTCTGAATTCTGAGTTTTAACTTGATTGCACTATGGTCTGAGAGACGGTTTGTTATGATTTCAGTTCTTTTGCATTTGCTGAGGAGTGCTTTACTTCCAATTATGTGGTCATTTTTAGAACAGGTGTGACGTGGTGCTGAGAAGAATGTGTATTCTGTGGATTTGGGGGGGAGAGTTCTATAAATGTCTGTTAGGTTTGCTTGTTCCAGGTCTGAGTTCAAGTCCTGGATATGCTTGTTAATTTTCTGTCAGGTTGGTCTGTCTAATATTGACAGTGGAGTGTTAAAATCTCCCACTATTATTGTGTGGGAGTCTAAGTCTCTTTGTAAGTCATGAAGAACTTGCTTTATATATCTGGGTACTGCTGTATCGGGTCCATATATATTTAGGATCGTTAGCTCTTCTTGTTGTATCGATCCTTTTACCATTATGTAATGTATTTCTTTGTCTCTTTTAATCTTTGTTGCTTTAACGTCTATTTTATTAGAGATGAGAATTGCAACTTCTGCTTTATTTTGCTCTCCATTTGCTTGGTAAATCTTCCTCCATCCCTTTATTTTGAGCCTTTGTGTATCCTTGCATGTGAGATGGGTTTCTTGGATATAGCACACTGGGAGCAACCCACTGTGCCGGCTAAAACAGCAGCGATAAGTCTGGTGGTGCTCCTATGCCTGCGAATCTCTGGTCTGGCTTCCTTCTTGAGTCAGTAACAAGCGGCTCTGCCTTCCCAGAGCTCCAAGCATTAGTCAGTAGGGGAACCAAGCCCGTCCACTCTACACAAAGAGCTGCCACGCCAAGATGCCAGCAAAACCACTGTGTCGGCCACAAGAGTCACGCTGGCGACCTGTGGGGCTCCTCCACTGGGAACCTTCTGGTCCGTGAGTGACAAAAATTCATCTGAATTTTGGCTTTTTATTCAATTTGCAAGTCTGTGTCCTTTGATTGGTGCATTTAGACCATTTACATTTAGGATTAATATTGTTATGTGTGAATTTGATACTGCCATTTTGATGCTAGCTGGCTGTTTTCTCCATTAGTTGATGCAGATTCTTCAATTTGTTGATGCTCTTTAGCATTTGGTATGTTTTTGGAGTGGCTGGTACCGGTTGTTCCTTTCTATGTGTAGTGCCTCTTTCAGGAGCTCTTGTAAAGCAGGCCTGGTGGTGACAAAATCTCTGGGTACTTGCTTGTTTCTAAAGGGTTTTATTTTTCCATCACTTATGAAGCTTAGTTTGGCTGGATAAGAAATTCTAGGTTGAAAGTTCTTTTCTTTAAGGATGTTGAATATTGGCCCCCACTCTTTTCTGGCTCGTAGGGTTTCTACTGAGAGATCTGCTGTGACTCTGATGGGCTTCCCTTTGTGGTGACCCGAGCTTTCTCTCTGGCTGCCCTTAGCATTTTCTCCTTCATTTCAACCCTGGTGAATCTGACGATTATGTGCCTTGGGGTTGCTCTTCTTGAGGAATATCTTTGTGGTGTTCTCTATATTTCCTGGACTTGAATGTTGGCCTGCCTTGCTAGGTTTGGAAAGTTTTCCTGGATAATATCCTGAAGAGTATTTTCCAGCTTGGATTCATTCTCTTCATCACATTCAGTTACACCTATCAAATGTAGATTAGTTCTCTTCACATAGTCCCACATTTGTTGGAGACTTTGTTCATTCCTTTTTGTGCTCTTTTTCTCTCATCTTGCCTTCTTGTTTTATTTCATTGAGTTGATCTTTGACTTCTGATATCCTTTCTTCTGCTTGGTAATTTGGCTCTTGAAACTTGTGCATGCTTTGCGAATTTCTCGTGTTGTGTTTTTCAGCTCCATCAATTCACTCATATTAGTCTCTTAGTTGTCCATTCTTGTTATCATTTCTTCAAATCTTTTTTCAAGGTTCTTAGTTTCTTTGCATTGAGTTAGAACATGTTCATTTAGCTCACGGAAGTTTCTCATTACCCACATTCTGAAGTCTGATTCTGTCATTTCATCACACTCATTCTCTGTCCAGCTTTGTTCCCTTGGTGGTGAGGAGTTGTGATCCCTTGCAGGAGATGAGATGTTCTGGTTTCGGGTGTTTTCCTCCTTTTTGCACTTGTTTCTTCCCACCTTTGTGGATTTATCCACCTGTTGTCTGTGTAGTTGCTGATTTTCAGATTGGATCTCTGAGTGGATGTCCAGATTGTTGATGGTGAAGTTATTTCTGTTTCTTAGTTTTCCTTCTAACAGTCTGGCCCCTCTGCTATAGGATTGCTGAGGTCTACTCCAGGCCCTGCTTGCCTGGGGAGCACTTGCAGCAGCTGCAGAACAGTCAGGGTTGCTACCAGTTTCTTCTACTTTTTTTGTCCCAGAATGTTGCCCACCAAATGTCAGTCTGATCAGTCCTTTGTGAGGTGACTTTTTGGATATATGGGGGTCAGGGAGCTGCTTGAGGAGACAGTCTGTACTTTATAGGAGCTCAAGTGCTGAGCTGTGAGAGCTCTGTTGTTCATTCAGAGCTGCTAGGCAGGTACGTTTAAGTCTGCTGCCGCAGAACTTATAAAACCCTTTTTTTTCCCCCGGGTACTCTGTCCTGGGGAGTTGGGGCTTTATTTATGAGTATCCATTGCACTGTCCTGCCCAGCAAGGAGGCAGCCTAGTCACTGCCTGCCTTCAGAGGCTTTGCTGAGCTGCTCTGGGATCTGCCCTGCTGCCATGGGCTCTGCCCTGCTGTCCTGTGTATTTCCCTGCAATCGTGTTTATATGGGTGTGGTTAGAACTGCCTTGGTGATGGTGGCCCACCTCTGTAATGGTGGACTCTCTCTGTTATGGTGGGTTGCCTTGGCAATGGCGGGTTGCATCAGCAATGGCAGACTACCTCCATGGGGTGGAGTGCCTCGGTAATGGTGGATGCTCCTCCCTCACCAAGCTGCACAGTCCTGGGGTCAGCTGTGCTTGCCATGAAACTCTCAACCCGGAGTGTTTCCAATTGCAGGTTTTTTTGTTTGTTTGTTTTTGTGGGGGTGGGACCCACCGAGCCTGATCACCTGGCTCCCTGCCTCAGAGCCCTTCTTTTTATAAGTTGAATGATTGACTCTCTCCCAGGTGTTCCAGTCACCTGCTGAAAGGGCGCCAGGATCTGTGTGATTTCCCGTGCAGTGACCCACTGTGCTGGCTGAAACAACTTCGCTGCCTGGGAATCTCCTGGCCTGGTTTTATGTTTCAGTCCCGTTTAATCAGATGAACGTGCTAATCTGTCTTCCTGGATCTCCAATTGCCAGTTTAACAGGGCAACCAGACCAGTATATTTTGTATGGAGAGCCGCTGCGCTGTGGTGCCGGCCGAAACAACTGCACTGGCCAAAACAGCCATGCTGGCCACCCGTGGGGCTCCTCTACCTGGGAATCTCTTGGTCTGTGGGCAATAAAGATCCATCTGGAAATGCAGCATCCTCTCACGCTCTGTGCTTTCACTGGGATCTGCAATCCTGAGCTGGTCCTACAGCACCATCTTCTCTTCTTCCCTCTGTTTTCATTAGCAAAGGTTTCTCCTCAAATGAAAGTATGCAATCAAAGGGCAACAGATTTGGGCTTCACCAGAGCCTAATCAAAGTGGGGATTGGAACACATAGAACTCCAATCTCCCTTACCCCTTTGGCCTTACCTCCAGGAAATAAAATCTAAGTACTTGTGAAAGTCCACAGCACAGAGATGCAGACTCCCTAAGAGACTGAGACCTAATAATAGGATTATATAATGCTTCCACTTCCCTAACACCTTATCAACACATTAGTATGGCTCTTTTATATTAACAAGGGACTGTAGCTAAAAGATAATTGTGGACCTCAGACTATACTAACGAGATTTTAGGAAAACCCAAAGACAGCAAAAGAGAGAAAAGCAAAGATACTAGTGAAAAATTTTAGCTTCTGACACCACAGCTAGAACACACAATAAACACAGCCTAGCTACCAAACAGCTAAACATAAATCCCCACATTAAAGGCCAATTCACCTCAGCTCCTTATTTCAATATATCTTAGCTGGCTTTTAAGAAAAAATTACAAGGTATATTAAAAGGCAAAAAACACAACCTGAGATGCAAAGTAAGCATCACAACCAGACTCAGATATGACAGATAATTTGCTATTACCAGATCAGGAATTGAAAATAATTATAATAAATGTGCTAAGGGCACTCGTGGGAAAAGTGAACAACATCAAAAAGAAGATGGGTAATGTAAGTAGAAACATGGAAATTGTAAGAAAGTATCAAAATCAAATGCTAGAATCAAAAACATTAAAACAAAACACAAGATTGCATTTGACGTGTTACACTCAACAAGAGACTGGACATGCCAAGGAAAGAATCAGTAAACCTGGCCGGGCGCGGTGGCTCACGCCTGTAATCCCAGCACTTTGGGAGGCCGAGGTGGGTGAATCACGAGGACGAGAGATCGAGATCATCCTGGTCAACATGGTGAAACCCTGTCTCTACTAAAAATACAAAAAATTAGCTGGGCACGGTGGCGCGTGCCTGTAGACCCAGCTACTCGGGAGGCTGAGGCAGGAGAATTGCATGAACCCAGGAGGAGGAGGATGCGGTGAGCCGAGATCCCGCCATTGCACTCCAGCCTGGGTGACAAGAGCGAAACTCTGTCTCAAAAAATAAATAAATAAAATTTAAAAAAAAACATGAAAAATATGTTCTCAGCCCAACATGGAATTAAATTAAAAAGTGAGCAACATAAAGATATCTGAAAAAAATTCTAAATTTGCAGATTTAACACTATCATTCTTTTTTTTTAAATTGTATTTTAAGTTCTGGGGTACACGTGCAGATCTTGCAGGATTGTTGCATAGGTACACACAGGCCATGGTGGTTTGCTGCCTCCATCCGCCTGTCACCTATATCAGCCATTTCTCCCAGTGTTATCCCTCTGGGGGATAAAGTCACCTCAGTCCCAAAACAAATCCCTGTGTGTGATGTACCCCTCCCTATGTCCATGTGTTCTCATTGTTCAATACCCACCTATGAGTGAGAACATGCAGTGTTTGGTTTTCTGTTCTTGTAAACATCATAATTCTAAGTAGTGTATGTGTCAAGAAGTCTCAGGAGGAATTTAAAAATATTTTGAACTAAATGAAAATGGAAATACAACTTAGCAAAAATTGTAGGAATATATCAAAAACTGCGATAAAAAAGGAAATATCTAGCATATGCATGTTTTAGTCTGTACTCACATTGCTATAAAAAATATACCTGAGACTGGCAATTTATTAAAAAAAAAGAGATTTAGTTGGCTTACAGTTCTGCAGGCTGTACAGGAAGCATGGCAGCATCTGCTTCTGGGAGGTCTGAGGGAGATTTTACTCATAGTCGAAGGCACAGCAGGAGCAGGTGTCTCACATTACTGGAACAGGAGGAAGGGGGTGGAGTGCTACATACGTTTTAACAACCAGGTCTCAGGATAACACACTCAGTCACAATCACAAGAGCAGCACCAAAGGAATGGTGCTATCCCATTATTGAGAACACCTCCGTGATTGAATCACCTCCCAGCAGACCCCACCTACAACAGATTACAATGCAACATGAAATTTGGTGGGGACATAGATCCAAACCATATCAACGTGTATGTGTGTGTTTGGGTGTATGTGTGTATGTAGGCATATATGTGTGTGTGTGTGTGTGTGTGTGTGTGTGTGTATGCATATGTAAGAATAAACTAAAATAAATAAGTTTACACCTTATGAAACTAAAGAAAGAAGAAAAAAATTAAACCTTGGACAAGAAGAAAAGAATGAAAATTAAAATGAAAATAATACACTAGGAAACCATAATACAATAGAGAAAATCAAGTAACCCAAAAGCTAGTTTTTCAGAAAGATCATTAAAATTATGAAGTCATTAGCCAAGCTAAGCAAGAAAAAAAAGGACACAATTTACCAATGTAAAACATGCAATAACTTTATCACTTCTTGTCCCATAGACATTAACAGATAATAAAGAAATAATAAAAACAACTAACTATGTCCTCAGATTTGATAACTTAGATGAAATGAACCAATTTACTGAAAGGCACAGTTGCCAAAGTTCATAGGAGGAGAAATAGAAAATATGACTAGGGCAATATCTATTAAAATAATTGACTCAATAATTAATAAATTTTGAAAAAGAAAGCACCTTCCCAGATTGCTATGGTCTGAATGTTTTTGTCTCCCCACCACCTTCCAAATTCATATATTGAAATCTTTATCCCAAGGTGACGGCATTAGGATCTAAGGCCATTGGGAAGTGATTAAGTCACGTGGAAAAGACAGCCATCTGCCAACCAGGAGACAGGCCCTCATCACACACAGAATCTGAAGCCTTTTAGATCTTGGACTCCCTGCCTTTATGAGAACTATAAGAAATAAACTTCTGTTGTTTGTAAGCCATCTAGTATGTGGTACTTTGTCATAGAGGCCCAAATGGACTAAGACACAGATGTTTTCACTGATGAATTCCACCACATATTCAAGGATTAAATGATACAAATTATTCACAATCAATCCAAGAAATAGAAACGCATTCTCTAAGGCCAGTATTATCCTCACATTCAAAGCAGATAAAAATATTACAAGACAAAAAATATAGACCAAAATCTCTGAGGAAGATAGATGCAAAAATCCTTTCATAATGTTAGCAAATTAAATCCAACAATATGTTGAATCTATAAATTGTGACCTAATGGGTATTTATTCCAGGTATGTAAAGATGGCTTAACATTCAGAAATCTATCATAATTTATTACATAAGTGAATAAAGATGAAGAATCTTTTGTTCATAGCAACTTCTGTTGGAAAAGCATTTGTCAAAATCCAATAGCAATTAATGACCAAAAAAAAAAAAACCTTAGAGAAATAGGAATAGAAAGAAATGTCCTCAGGTTTTAAAGAACATTAAAAAAATTACAGCAATATTATCCTATTTAATGGTGAGAAACCAGAAACCATATTTATTTGTGAGAAACTGGATACTTTGCTTCTTACTCTGGGAAAAAGACAATGTTCTTCCTCACTGCTCCTGTTCAGTATTAAACTAGAAACCCCAACTGATACAATATGATGAGGAAATAAAAATGACAGGTATACAAATTGCAAAGGAAAAAATAAACCTGTCTCTATTTGTAGATGGTATGATTCTCCATGAATAAAATCTTAAAGAATCAAAACCAAAACAAAACTGACCAACAAAGAAACTAAAACATTTCCTGAAAATGGAACTATTAAGTGAGCATGGCAAGGTTATATATAAAAGTCAACAATTTGGTTACATAGCTGCAATGAGCAACTAGAATTTAAAATTAATAAGTAATTACAATAGTATTAAACCTACATATAAATCTAACAAAATGTGTATAGAGTGCAAAAATTACAAAATTAAAAGAAATTAAATAAAAATTCTAAATATATATAGAGTTAATCTATGCTCATGTTTTGGAAGATATAATATTTTTAAGATGAAAAATTTCCCTAACCTAGTAGATAGATTCAATAAAATTTCAGTAAAAATCACAAGCTATTTTTTTTAGATATTAACAAACTGACACTAAAATTTATGTGGAAAGGCAAAAGATATAAAATAGTCAAGACAATACTGTAAAAGAAAATAGCTTGAGGATCTACTGTACATGATTTCAAGGCTTTCTATAATGTTACCAAGATTACTCACTAAAGATAATGTTTCTATAATGTTACCAAGATTACTTACTAAAGAAAACATGATACTGGTGAAATAAAACACATAGAGATCAGTGGAACAGAATAGAGAGCACAGAAACAGAAACACATGAACATAGTCAAATGATTTTTGATAAAAAGCAAAAGTGACTAAAGAAGAAAGAGTAGATATTAAAGCAGATAATACTAGAATATTTAGATGCCCATATAAAAAAAGGAAAATAATATATATATATATATATCTCACAGAACTTACAACATTCACAATAATCCATTCAAATTTGATCTATAGAAACTTCTACAATAAAACATAAGAGAAAATCTATGTTATTTGGTGGTTTGGTGATGAGTTTTCAGATATGACACTGAAAGCACAATCCATGAAAAAGAAAATTGTAAGTTGATTTCATTAAAATGAAAATGCTCACTGTGCAAAGACACCACTAAGAAAATGAAAAACCACAGCCTGAGAGGAAATATTTATAGAAAACCTATCTGATTAAACACTTCACTCTAAAAAAAAATGCAAAAAAAGTTAAAACACAACAGTAAGAAAAAACAACCACATTTAAAAAAATAGGCAGAAGATCTGAACACACACCTCACCAAAGAAAATATCCAGGCCAATATGGTGAAACCCAGATCTCTACTAAAAAATACAAAAAATTAGCTAGGCATGGTGGCACATGCCTGTAATCCCAGCTACTCAAGAGGCTGAGGCAGGAGAATTGCTTGAACCTGGGAGGCGGAGGTTGCAGTGAGCTGAGATCGTGCCACTGCACTCCAGCCTGGCACCTGGTGACAGAGTGAGACTCTGTCTTGAAAAAAAAAAAAGGAACTCTGTGCCATCTTCAGATATTTTCTGTGACTAAATTGTCCTAAAAGAAAAAGTTTATATAGGAATGAAAGCATTATTTTCGATATGCCTATAGAGACAACCAAAACAAATACCAAAAAAATCAAGAGCCTTAAATAAATTTCTGTCAAATCTGGAAATATTGGTCATATATGACCTAAACATTTAATTTGAGAAGTTAGTATAACAGCTTAGTAAACTAGTACAGTGGAAGTAAGAAATTAGTGAAGATAAAAGCTCAAAGTAATATACGGTGAAGCCAAGAAAAGTAGACATGATGAATAAATTCAAAAGTTGTTTCTTTGAACTGAGTAATGAAATAGGGAAAACAAAGTTTCGAAAATTCTTCACAAGGGATGAATGAATATAAGTATAATTAAAGTGATTATAGGTTGTTTTAAGAATGAAACAATATATGAAAAACATCCTAAAATTTTTAAGAGCGTATTGGCAATTTAACTCTGCTGCTTCTTTGTTGAATTTCTGTCTGGATAATCTATCTGTTCATAACTGAAGGTGGAGTGTTTTAGTTGTCTACTACTATTGTATTTTTCTTTTTTTATTTTTGTATTGTATTTTTCAGTTTATCTTTCCCTTTAAACCTATTAATGTTTTCTTTATATACTTGGAAGCTCTGGTGTTGGGTGGGTAAATATTTACAATTGTTATATTCCCTTGCTGAATTAACCCTTTATCACTTTCTAGTTATCTTCTTTGTTTCTTTTGGCAATCTTAGATTTGTAGTCTATATTATCTTGTGTAAGTATAGGTACTCCTGCTCTTTTTTTGTTAGTTGATTTTCATTTGCATGAAATACTTTTTGTACCCCCTTACTTTCAGTCTGTGTGTGTCAATACAGGTGAAGCAAATTTCTTGAAGACACAGACTGAAAGTGAAGACAAAACATGCCAAAAATCTATGGAATATAGCAAAAGCACTACTAAGAGGGAAGTTTATAGCAATAAACACTAGACCAAAGAAGCAGCAAGATTGCAGATAAACAACCCAACAATGTATTTTGAAGAACTAGAAAAACAAGAACATACTAAACCAAAATTAGTTATGTAAAAAAATACAGTTGAAAACAGAAATAAATGAAATTGAAACAACAATAAAACAAAACATTGTTCATTTGAAAACAAAAACAAAATTGATAAACCTTTAGCTATGCTAATAGACAAAGAATACCCCAATAAATAAAATTAGAAACAAAAAAAGAGGTCTTAACAACTGAGACCTTAGAAATACAAAGATTCATTAGAGACTATAGTGAACAATTATATGCCAACAAATTGGAAACTCTAAAGAAATTTATACATTTCTGGACATACACAACATACCAAGATTGAACCATAAAGAAAAGTAAACCTCAACAAATCAATAACAAGTAATGAGACTGAAGCTGTAATATAAAAGAAAAGTCTCCAATAAAGAAAAGCTCAGGACCAAATGAATTCACTGTTGAATTTTACCAAACATTTAAAGAAATAATACTAGTCATGCTTAAGCTTTTCAACAAAATTGAAGAGGAGAGAATACTTTCAAATTTATTCTACAAATTCAGCATTACGCTGATATCAAATCTAGACAAGGACATGGCAACAACAGCAAAAAAATACAGGCCAGTATCACCTATGAATATAGATGCAAAAAAATTTCTTAACAAAATACTAGCAAACTGACCATTCACCATGAAGAAGTCAAATTCATCCTAGGGTGCAATGATAGTTCAACATATGCAAGTAAAAAATGTGATAGACCACATTAAATGGAGTTAAGAAAAACAATGATTATTTCAACAGATGCCAAAAAGCATGTGATAAACATAACTTTATGATAAAAACCCTCATCAAAATAGGTATAGAAGGAACATAGCTGAAGATAATATAAAGAGCATACAAATATGAATATAGGAAGTGGAGAAGTCCAATTAGCCTTATTCACAGATGATATGATCTTATACTTAGAAAATCCTAAAAACTATACTAAAAAATTGTTAGAAATGATATACAAATACAGCAAAGTTGCAGTATACAAAATTAACATAAAAATCAGTAGTAGCATTTTTGTGTACCAACAGTGAAAAATCTATAAATGAAATCAAGAAAGTGATTACATTTACAATAGCTACATGGATATAAAGTACTAAAAAGTTGATCTTACCAAAGAAGTGAAAGATTTATAAAAGGAAAACTATAAAAATCTGATGAAAGAAATTAAAGAAGACACACAAAAACAGAAAAGGTATTCCCTGCTCATAGATTGGAAGTATTAATATTGCTAAAATGACAATCCTACCCAAAGTAATTTAAGGATTCAGTGCAATCCGTTTCAAAACACCAATGACATTCTTCATAAAAATAAAATGTACTAAGTTTATATAAAACCACAAAAGACCCCAAATAAACAAAGGATTCCTAAGCAAAACAAATAAACAAACAAAAAAAAGAACAAAGCTGGAGGCATCATATTATCTGACTTCAAAATTTACTACAAATTTCCATAAACAAAACAGCCTAGTATTGGTATAAAAACAGACACATAGACCAATGGAACAGTATATAGAACCCAAACAAAAATCCAAGAATTTACAGTCATACTCATTTTCAACAAAGGCACCAAGAACATACAATGGGGAATGAACAGCCTTTTCAATAAATGGTGGTGGGAAAACTGGATAATCATATGCAGAAGAATAAAACTAGATCCCCTACTTCTCAGCATGCAGTAAAAAATAAAATCAAAACAAATTAAAACTAAATTAAACACTTGAAAATATGAAACTTCTAAAAGAAAAATTATGGAAATGCTCCAGGACATTGATCTGGGTAAATATTTTTTTTGTGTGTATAAGCACTCAAAAACACAGGCAACCAAAGCAAAAATAGACAAATGTGATTACATGAAGCTAAAAAACCTTCACAGCAAAAGAAGCAATCAACAAAGTGAAAAGACAAACAATAGAATGGGAGAAAATATTTGCAAACTAGCCATCTGACAAGAGATTAATAATCAGAATATGTAAGAAACTCAAACAGCTTAATAGCAAAAAATAAAATAAGCTAATTAAAACATGAGCAAAACATCTGAACAGATAATTCTCAAAAGAAGACATAGAAATGGCTAATAGGTATATTAAAATATTCAACATCATTAATCATCATGGAAATGCAAATCAAAACCACAGTGAGATACCATCTAAACCTAGTTAAAATGCCATTAATGAAAGACTCAGGCAATAACAGATGCTGGAGAGAATGTGGAGAAAGGAGAACCTTCATACACTGTTGGTAGGAATGTTAATTAGTACAGCCATTATGGAGAACAGTATGGAGGCTCCTCAAAACCTAAAACTAGAACTATCATATGATCCAGCAATCCTGCTACTGGGTATACATCAAACAAAAAACCAGTCTTTCAAAGAGACATCTGCACTCCTGTGTTTATTTAGCAATATTCACAGTAGCCAAGATATGGAATCAACCTGTATCAATGGATGAATAGATAGAAAATATGTGGTATACATACACAATGGAATATTATTCAGTCATAAAAAGGAATGAAATCCCATCATTTGCAGCAACATAGATGAAACTGGAGGCCATATGTTAAATGAAATACACCAAGCATAAGAAGTCAAATATCACATGTTCTCACTCATATGTGGTAGCTTAAATAAAGTTAGAGAGCAGCATGATGATTACCAGAGACTGGGAAGAATGGCATAAGAGGGAGATGTAAGGAAGAAAAGAATATAAGTGTATATTACCACTGAAATATAAACTGAAAATTATAAAGATGGTCAATTTTATATGTATAGTTTACCTCAGTGAAAAATAAAATTTAAAAATATATACCGTCCCTCCACAAAAAACAAAGGTATTGGCCAAATTTTTTTTTAAGTGTCAATTTACAACAAACCAGTAAACAAAGATAAGGCAAAATTGCCCTCTGAAAATATATCATATATTTCTTTCATGTATTAATTCCACATTATTTTAATAGTCCAAGATCACATTTCATTTAAAATATTACAAATGCATATATATAAAATGAAATATTTTGTTACTCATTTCACCCAAAACAAAACAGCATAAAAAGTAAAAAGTATGACTTAGTTTTATGTGTGAATTTAAATGCTGTTTTAGTTCTTGTGGCTGATGTAACTAATTACCACAAATTTGTTGGTAGGATCATATTTCTTTCTGGTGGCTCTTAAAGGGACATCATACTTTTGATTTCCAAGCTTTTTCCACCTCCTAGAGGGTGCCTGGATTCCTTGACTCACAGCTTCCTTTCATCTTCAAAGGCAACAAGGATGGGTCAAGTCTTATATTGCATCACTCTTGAATATGCTCTTCTGCCTCACTCTTTGACATTTAAAAGATATGTGAGATTAACTTGCCCGCCCATCAATAATAAAGGATAACTTCTTATATTGCATCATCTGATTAGCAATCTCAATCCCATCTGCAACCTTGATTCCCTTTTGCCATGTAACCTAACATATTCACAGGTTCTAGAGGTTAGGATACGGACATGTTGGTGAGTGGGGAGAGATTATTCAGAATACCATCTAGGGCACATATTATATTTAGAAAATGTGTGAAATTGTTTACATAGTACATTGGATGAAAGTGTGAGTTCTGGAGCCAGAATTTACAGAAGTTCAGCCACTTACTCTAGCCATTATCTCTGCAACCTTAAGTGAAGATAGGATTTGTGACTTGCTTTATCTGTTTGGAAAATAAGAAAAACAGCTGTGTCTAAAATATAGAATTGTTCAGAAGATTAAATGACTAAAATATGGAAATCACTTAAAGTCTGGCATGTAGTAAGTATTCATTCTCAATATTATTAGATTTTTATTTTATTTAATTTTCTCATAAACCAATGCTAGTAAAAATATGACTTTCATTTTCCAGATAAAGAAAATGAGGCTAACAATAATTATATAATTTAATAATTTCTACATAGTATATAAGTGGTGAAATGGGTTTTAGAATGTAAACAATTTGATACCTTCACCTAATAAACCTGAAGTAGAAACACTATTTTAAGGGATTAGGTTTTTACATATATTATATTTGAAATATATGTACAGTTACCTAACCTCTAGGAAAAACATGTGAAACCTGAGCATGGATTTTGAGATATGACCCAATAGCCATTATGTTTTTGACATTATTATTTTAGTAATATAACCTTAAAATTCAAGCTGGAATTATCTATTAAAAAGAGAGACTGTACTTTTCAGTCATATTTGATTGCCTTGAACAGTCAGATGCTTGAGTTCAGGCCAGTGAAATCCAAGTGCAGCTTTCAGATTGCACTCTTAAAGAAAATGGGTATGTTCTCTACTTTCAACATTGCAAAGTTTTGCTAAAGAATCTTCATGGATATATAAGCAATTGCAATATCCTAGGGATGAAAGAACAAGTTAGAACACAGGGTCCCTATCTCTGGAGTATTTCCACTTGTACTATTTTGCAAGAAATAAAACATACAACTTTTTAAAGCTACTTATAGCTTGGTATTGTTGTATCACTTGAAATTATACACAAACGTAAACATTTGATCCAGAAGTAGAGTTCCGTTTACAAAGTCTCAAAAGGTATCATCTGCAGGGTGTTTTTGTATGTCAAGCACACGAATGTTGTAGACTAGAAGGTCAGTTACCCCGGCTAAGCAAAAGCAAATCATTTTTCTCAAAAGATTTGTCCAATAGACTTTCTGTAGTAATGGGAATTTCAGAAGTTAGAATAAAGGTCAAAGGAGACTGTAATTTAAGGGGAACCAATAGGAAGAAATAAAAATACTGAACGTGTTGGTTTCTTGTTAACATTTGCAGCAAGACAATAGAGACAACATCATAGAAAACCCAGAGTTTCAAAGGAGAGATACCAGAGGACACAGCTTTGAAAAAGGAGATTGTTTTGACCTCAGCTTTCAGTCTATCTTTACCCAAATTCTGGTCATTTGAGCCTTCACAATGATGAAAACTCCAACTATTTTTGTATATCAATATGAAGTGGTGATAAGAGGTGACTGAAGAATCACTTTTGGAAACAGGAGAGACTGTGGCCCATGCATTTAAACAACCACCAATAAGAAGTATTTGGCAGGCCATGGGAAGCAATTCAGCCGCTAAATTGGGATTAGGGGTATTGCCATTCCACCTAAGCTTTTTATTTCAGATAGCCTCAAGATAACCTCCATGAAGGAGTGTGTAGCAGGTAATGAACAGAATGCAGAGTAAGATAAAACTTTTCAGGATTAATACTTACATTTAGAATACATCCATGTCTGTGTTTTATTGATTACACTGAACAGAAATGGATACAGAGTCACCTATGTTTCCAAAAGATTATATTCACCATAAAATTATATGCCTACCCTGTAAAGGCCTTTGCTTGTTTGACACTTAAAATCATTCTCACATCCTAGAGACTATACTCACTGAATAGGTTTTGGAATGATATAAACTCTCAGGATGGGCACACACTTTACTGGCCAGTTCAGATCAGTGGATAGAGAATAATAATTGATGAAGGAACCTCCAGCAGGCAAAGTAGGGGGCAGTAAGGATGATGGACAGATGATTCTGTTTGGTTAATAGAACCAGAGCCTGTGATATGAGCTAACCCAGGAATGGTCTTTACTGTTGTCCAAAGATGTCTGCAATTCCGCCAGCAAGATATTAGGACTGATTTAGATGAGTAACCTGCTGTAGGATTTCCATTATTCTCTACCCCATAAGGAAGTTGTTCTTGTAGTTACATTTCTATTTTACCATGGTATGTTGGATGAAAAGCAAGTGGAGATAAAATTATTATTCTTTTTGCATAAAATGTTTTAAATTGATAAAATTGTATATACTCATGTTATACAGTGTGATGTTTTGATATATATATATACACATTATAAAATAATTAAATCAAATTAACATATCCATCACCTCATATCCTTAACATTATCTGTGATTAGTACATTTAAAATCTGTGAGCATTTTTCCAGTGTACAGTACATTATTTTTCCATTATTATTCATCATAGTCATCATGCTGTAGAACTTTGTACCATCTATCTAACATTTCTTCATTATCCCTTCCCCCATACCTGGACCCCTGGTAGCCATTACCCACCCTCTGTTTCGATGAGTTTGATTTTTGTTTTTTAGTTTTTATGTGTCAGATCACAAGGAGCTACTTCCTTCCCTGCAGTTGGTCAGATAAAAACCTTGAGTCATTTGTGACATCCTATTGCCTCTTCCTTCAAAATACGTGGTGTTCTTATTTTCATTCACATATACTGATCCTCTTCCACTAGCCTAAACCAATTTATCTTTGGCCTGAATTAGTTCAATAACTTTTTAATTTATTTGCCTCCTTCTACATGCTCTCTATAGTTTATTTTCAATGATTGAACAATTAAATATTAAATACTTAATCAAAAATTAAATATTAAAATGTTAAATAGATTAAATAAATACATTTAAAGTGAATCATTTAAAATATATGTAAGATGAGATAATGCCATTCTTTGCTCAAATCTCCTCAGTGGCTGGCTACCCATTTTAATAACATTAAAAGTTAAAACTCTTCCAAGCATAAACAAGCCTGTACATGATCTGGCCTCAGTTTCCTCTTTCACTTCATTTCCAACATAATTCCTTTTTATTTACTTGGCACAAGCCGTGTTGGCTTGTTTACTATTCCTCAAAAATGCCAGATCCTTACTTCTTAGCAGTGGCTGTTTCCATCCCTGGACACTCATCTCTCATATATCCACAAAGCTCTGATGTCATTGTGTTGTTATGTATTCTGATCACCACATTACAATTCCAAATCATGCCTTCCATTTATTCCAGTGACATGCTGGAGCCAACTTGTTTAGGCTCATGATAGTTGATTGCAAATATTTTAGAAATTTCACAAGTTGGTGACATCACACTGATAGCTTAATATTGATCATATTGGAAGTTTTTCCTGCATGGAAATTGGAGAACACTACAAATAAGGAATTCTTTTACAAAGCTAGTTTAAAAATATTTACCAGCTTGCTAGTACCAATACCCTTTCCTTTTTTTGATTTTTTCATAGTATTCATGATATAAAATATACCTTAATATATTTATTTTAGTATTTGTTACTCACTGCCTGTCTCTCTTATTAGAATGTAAACACAGGTGCAGAAATTTTAATTTGGTTTACTTAAGTGTCTCTCCAATGTATCTGTATTTAGGAAAATGTTGACACCTAGAAGTCACTCATCAATTCTTGTCAAATGAATGGGTGAACAATATAAGCCCTTTTATTTATTTATTTATTTATTTATTTATTGAGACGGAGTTTCACTCCTTACCCAGGCTGTAGTGCAATGGCGCGATCTCGGCTCACCACAACCTCTGCCTCCTGGGTTCAGGCAATCCTCCTGCCTCAGCCTCCCGAGTAGCCAGGATTACAGGCACGCGCCACCATGCCCAGCTAATTTTTTGTCTTTTTAGTAGAGACGGGGTTTCACCATGTTGACCGGGATGGTCTCGCTCTCTTGACCTCGTGATCCACCCGCCTCGGCCTCCCAAAGTGCTGGGATTACAGGCTTGAGCCACCGCGTCCGGCCGCCCTTTATTTTTAACTGGGAACAAGAAGCACATCTAAAAGAAAGACTACGTTTTATAGACACTTTTGAAGTTAAAAATGGTCATTGGTTATGTATTGGCCAATCGGATATTGCCAATATCCAATAATGTGTTCAACTCTTGTACTATGCTTTTATTGGGAAGGGGTGAGTCTTTAAGCAATTTAGACAACAGATATGGTCATGTTTCACCTGGAACCATTCCTGTGGGGTAGCACTGTATAGATTCCAGTGTCAAAACATGAATTGGTCCTGGACCCCTGACACAGTGGTCCTGCAATAATAGCCCTGGGCAGATCGTGCTTAGATTGTTATTTAAGAAAGAAATAAAACTCTATCTTGTTTAATCCAGTGTTTCATACTGTTTTTCACATTATGGCACACTTAGAAAATTCTGTTTGTGTAACCTGCTGAGTAAATAGATGAAGTAATAGGCTCAGTGGCTTCAACTATCAGTGGCATGTAAGTGTTCCATGGTGCTACCTCTGCAATACTCTGCTTTCTGCCAGTGCTATTTGTTCTTCGCTATAGTAGCCAGACAGGTATCTCAGTTTAGAACATCGTCTACCTTTTTAATTAGTTTATTTTCTCAGAATAAATGAATTGCAGCCACTCTCTTTATTATAGTATAACAAAATTTGATTATAAATTAAAAGATGTAGATTTTAGTGCCAGCTCCCTTCTATGTTAGGCTATTTGTATCTAGTAATTCCTTTTCAGGAATGAGTGAATAATCATTTTAGTCTTTTTTTTTTTTCAAGGTAATCTCTACCTGTTCTTTAGGTTCAAGTTCAGATACCACTATCTCAAGAAAGCCTTCCCTGAACTGTCAGTTGAGATGAGTTTTCCCAAATTATATAAACTTTGTGCTATTATTTTGTCATGTTGTTTTGTACAACTTTGTGTATTTATTTAATTGTCTAAGGTGCTTCTATCGTAGCCTAAACATGCTATATTAAGAGTAAATATGTCTGTTTTACTCACTGCCTGGAACTTGGTTCATTTTTCAATTAATGTTTGTCAAAGAATGAATTAAAGAAATAACTTTGTAGTTTTAAAACTGACTTTCTTATTACAAAATGGGACAAGAAAATACCTTCTATATCTAATTCAAAGTGCTCATGTAAGAATTAACTGTGTCAATAGATGTCATAGTACTTTAATAATGACATAGAATGGCATATAAAATATAGTTAAATTATGTATCAGTGAATTTTATTGCACATCACACATTATTAGGTGATTATGCCTTCCATGTTTTTATTTCATAAAATAATTTAATTTTGCTTACTTTTATGCTCATTGTAAGTGTTTAACAATACAACTAGATAGGTTTTTACCTCTATTTTATTCTCATTTTAAAAAATTAGTGTATTATACATTACATTAATACATAGTTTTGTTTTTTTATAGTCAGAGCGTCATTTTGGTTTGACAGTCTTCAATTAAGATGAAACTGTTGGCCTTTTACAAGTCTCCAATGACAACTTCTAATTTTTGGTAAACAAACAATTTTGGGAATTAGCGAATGAGTCTGGAAGGTAATAATTCCCCTAAACCAGTGTTTTGGAACTAAGTATGTGTGGATATCATTCCAGATGGTGACCTTTAATTTAAAACTTTCTGGGTTTATGCATTTTGAGTTCCTGAAAATTGCTGTCTGCCAGCTGGTAGCAAGACACCATTACTGAGTTAAAGGCAACCTAATTTCATTTATCACAGTTCCTGGGACTCATGTACACACTCTTGTATTTATCCTGTCATTCAGAAGGATTTCATTAATTCTTATTTTGTTACAAGCATAGTTTTAGTCACTTGATACATGTCGGTGAATTATACATAGTCTCTGTTGTAAGGTTGCCTGTGATTCACTGAGGAGTATACACAATAAAAGCATAAAATGGAAAGAATACATATGATAACTTCACAAAGTAGTAAGTGACCAGAGTGAAATTAAATGGGAAAGAGAATAAAGTTGGAATAATATTTCTGAAGAGATAATACAAAGTTGGGAGCTGCATGAAATTCTGAGTGAAGTACATTTTTGCCTATATGAAATAATAATTAAATAGTGGATAAAATGTGTTAAGGAGCTTATGCATATAAGTTGTGAAAGGGATGATTGTGAAATGATATAAATAAGGAGGAATGAGCAAGTTGTGTTCATGAAGCTATTGCAGATCTGGGAGCCAGATAGAAAGTGTTTCAAATAACATTGAAATTTCAATTACGTCGATAAAATAGGAGTATAGATAGATTCATAGTATTGTTATGAAGCAAGGGTTATAGGTATATAAAGATATTAACACAATAACTTGCATATGGTATGAACTGCTTAGTGAATAAAATCTCTCTTTCCTTTTCTGTGGGTTTACTATAGTAGAACATCTCTCATGGTGTGAATATTGAGTATTTTCCAAGGGAAAAATGTAAAAAATAAAAATTAAATTTCTGACTCCTCTTTCTTAATACCTTAAACATCATAAATAAATTAAAAGTAAGAAATTTTTCAACAACTTTGTAAAATGAGAATTGGTTGGGGAGTAGATGATTTTTGCTTATCTAGTCTTACTATGTTTTCCCCGGATTACAACTTTTTGGGTAGTACATTTAAACATTGATACATTGCCTTATTCAATCCATGAGAACATGGGTGGAGAGTTTTAAATTGGTCCCAATGGAACTAATAATACCGTCATTAGGGAATGTGTTACCAAAAAGCAGAGAAGTCATTTTTTGGCCATATCTGTGATTCTAAGTAACTTGTTTGTATCTAACGTGCTTACATACACACAGACACATATATCTAGCATATGTATCTATGTAAGCATGTGAAACACACATATATATATATTAAGAAATGGTTGTTAAATTAATGATGAAATAATATTAATAAAATCTAGGCCATGATTTTTACAGTGTAATTGAATGGCTCTTAGATTATATTTAGTAATTATATATGTAAAAAGGAATACTGAAATTATATGTATGTGTGTGTCTATGCATACAACTATACATATACGTGTATATATGTGTGTGTGTGTCTGTATAAAGATATAGGATAAAGATAAATATATATAAGGCCATACATTTGTACTATTTATGCCAAAAGATAAATATGTCAAACAGTACTAATTTAGGTTGTATGACTATACCTTTACTGTTTCAGCAGAACGTAAGTCAGTTACCTGTTTTCAATGTGGGTAAAATGTAGTCAAATGAGAATTTCAGCCTTTCTAAATGTCTGGTTGGAATAACCTAAAATTAAAGTGGGAATGGTGGAGATCCTTTAGCAAAAACTAGAAAAATGAAACCAAGTAAAACTATTCTAATAGTGTAGGCATCTACATTCATGTTGAAATTTGTGATCAATATTTTAAAAATTCACAATGTGTAGTCATCCTTTTCTAATAGTAATAGCTTTTTCTTTTCTCTCCAGAGAAAGTAATGATTTTTCACAGAATGAAAAAGAATCTTAAAAAACAAAAACTTTCAGATTTAGTGCTGCAACAATGGTTTACTTTGCCAGATGTTTTCTGGTTAAGGGCTAAAGCAATCAAATAAACAGATGAGGAGACTGATGCCTCCCTGTGGAAATGCCATTGTATTCCACACAGAAAAATGTCTTGTCTGTTTCTGTTATCAAAACAAGGGCTCATGATTGAGATCTGATTAAAGAGAGAAATAAATGTATCATATAAACTGTAATGAAAATTAAATATTATAAAAAAATGGTGATGCATTATTTAGAAAGGAAAGAAATCCACAATGAATGGGAAACAAGCATCTTTCTCAACTTTACTATTAAGTATGCTCATCACAGCTCAGGAGAAAGGCAGGGCTCATTAGAAACTGACAGACATGAAAACATGTACTATTAGTACCAGAGTCATGCAGGGTTGATGACCTTATTACGCAGAAACTGTGTCCATTAGATATTTGATATCTCTAATATCTTTATTGAATTAAGGACAAAATTAATTTTACAAAAATAATACCATTTAAGATTTCGAATGGAACATTTGTAAATTAATACAATGGTTTTAGTTCTAATTTTTCCATATATGAAGTCATGAAAATATATCAATTTTAATATTAAAAGCAAAGATATGCAGTAAAAAATTTTCCTTTCCTCTTAAAGGAACAAAAGTTTAGAGAAGCATTGTGTCCAATTTTGTATTGTATACTAGCACTGAATTTAATTCAGCTTTTCCAATACAAATGGAAACAAATTAATGAAAATCATTAAAAATATAATTTAAAAAATTATGAGAAAACCAGCAGGAAATAATTTATCGATAATGACAAACTGTCCATATACGTATTATAATATATAATATGTATATAATATATAATATAATATATAATATATTATAATATTATAATATTAATGTCAGCAATGATTACCCTATTACCCTTTTTATCATCACTCTTTTTAGTCTGGGTTCACTCATTTAGCCAGGAACTTGGCTGAGGCTTTAAAGTGCAGGTTGCCTTTGCCTGCATGTCTGGTGCTTAAGCCAAGATGGCTGGAACAAAGATGGCTTGGTATCTCCTTCACAAGCAGCATAATTTGACTTCTTAAGTGTTGTATTATATCTCTAATACAGCAAAAGTGAAAGTAATCACATGGACTTGGCCTGGAATTAGTGTACTGTTAATCTGTCACCTTATCATTTAAAGCAAGTCACAAGACCAGCTCAGATTCAAAACAAGTAAATAGACTCCACTTCTTGAAAAAGTAGGATAATTATGGGCAACTATCTTTGGAGGTGATCTGCTTCACAGAGAGCAGACCACAACAAACCAAATCCTCAGTCATCTCTTATCTGACAAAGAATAAAGCCCTTCTCTTACTCAACAGAAACAACAAAATGAACAGAAAATAAAATCTGATTTCCAAACACTGCTGCCACCAATAGGGAAACCATATTCAGTCCAGGCTCAAAGCTAAACTTGGCCCCAAACAAGAAATACAAATAAATACACAGAATTAGAAAAAAAGAAAAACCAGAGATTCAGAGAGGTAGCAGAAATAAAATTATTTTGCTCCTTGCAATTTACTCTCAGAACCAAGAATATACACACCTGGACCCAAACAACACATGAAGTGTACTTTTGAATGTGCACAGTTGAAGTGGCTTCCAAAGATTTGTCCGCTTAGACCTCTTACTCTCAGGGATATTTTTTAAAAAGTTAAAAACTCCAAGACAAATAAAGAGAATGAGGATGTGTCACAGATTTATTTAATTGATAAATGAGGAAGCCAATATCATGGTAAGACTGATTGTAGTCTTACAGTTTTTTATTACATAAAAGATAGTGCTGTATCTTAGAGAAGTTATTTGTTGAAAATCACATAGGCAATATATGTTACATATGGGAATAAGATCTAGGACAAAGTTTCATTTCACTACAGTCTCTCAAGTGAGATAATTCAATTTTTGAAAAGCTTATTAAATATTCAGTATGATATTTAGCTGAAATCTTCAGGCCTGTAACTTCTAATCTCTGATCCTGGATTTTTGTCTTACAACTACACACAGTACATCTAAAAATATAATGCCCTTATTTGAAGTTATTTATGCTAATCTGAATAGCTTAGTAGTACTATTACATTTTTTTCTGAGCATTGCCTTTTATTAACATACACTATCATTTTACTATACTTTCTGTAAGACACATTACATTTCTACTTTGTATTAATTCTTTGATCAGCCACAGATATTAGGTTTTGTTGCATGTAAGTGGCTATTTTAACATTATGTGAACTTTTTGCTTAGAAAAGTTGTGTTTGTGTATATATTTTTTCAAATGCAGGTGGATATATCTGTCAGAGTTTTTGACTGTAAACAAAACGTAACTGATTCTGGCTATTTTAAGAAGAAAATTGATTTATCGAAGGGCTATTTAGTTCAAAGAATTCATGATGAGGTGGAATGGGAGCAGGAGTGGCATCCAAGTTTAGGCCACCAGGAATACCCTGTTAGAATGAAGATTTTCTATTGTTTCTACCAGTTAATATTCTGCTGATGTATACTACTGGTAGGGTGCACCTCATAATTGTAAGGGAACATCAATTTGTTCTTACATGATTGTGAATCTTGTTCAATATTCATAATACTAAGTTGGAGCAACTATTGCCAAATTAGATCAGATACCTGCTCCATAAGTGCCAATGTAGTATGTAACCCCATTTTAATTATTTTTTATACTGGGAAGCAGAAGCTCAATAGAATATTTCTCCTGTGTTGCACCAGAGCGAGTGGAAATTCAACACCAGGACAAAAGTATGCCAATTGCAGGGTCTTTATTGGTGGCAGTCACGGTGGACTCATGTCTCTCCAACCCATGGCCCCAAGCTCAGGGGGAGCAAGGCATTTAAGCTGCAAAACCACATCCTTGTTCAGGGGTGCCCAGGGGTGTGCAAGGCAAGCTGTCTGTACAGAAGCTAAAGTTAGTGGTTTATTGCAAGGGGAGTGGGTAGCAGTGGAAATTTTTACCCTTAACACCTCTGAGAACTGCAGTACAATAACAGTTCTGAGAATTACGCCTCTGCCCAGGGCCCAGGTGGCTTCTCTATAAGATTGCAGTGCTTAGGCTTCTGTTTTTGCCCCTATCTCACCTGTATAGAAAGTGAGAATTGATGCATTTCAGGTAAAAAGTAAATTTCCCCCTTTCTGGAGAACTAACATTTATTCACTCTGTTAGTTAATTTCACATGTCAACTTGACTAGCTATGGGGTTCTCAGATTAGACATTTCTGGGTGTGTCTGTGAGTGTTTCTGGATGAGATTAGTATTTGAATTGGTGAACACAATAAAGTCTATTTTCCTCCCAATTATGAGATGATATCACCTAATTTTTTGAGGGCTTGAGTAAAATAGTCAGAGGAAAAAGAAATTTACCCTTCTGTTTCTTGCTTGCCTGCCTGCTTGAGTTGAAGTATGTCTCCTCTTCTCTGGCCCCTGGACTGAGATTTACCATCAGCTCCCCTGATTCTCACACCTTTGGTGTCAGACTGAATTGCATCATTTTGTTTTCTGGTTTTCCAGCTTGCAGATGGCAAAGTACGGGACTTCTCATTCTCCATAATTGCATAAGCCAATTTATCATAATGAATCTCTCTCTTTCATTTTCTCTGTCTCCTTCCTTTCCCTCATTTTGGTATTGCATATTACATGCTCTATTTATTTGTTAGCAGTACATTGTTGATCAGGAATCTTTCTCTGGTAAGATGAGCCACATCTTAATAGTGAAGAATAAGCCATTATATAGGCCTTTCTTGCCTGTAAGAGTTCATGGCAGACTTCCAGTAAAATATACCACTCTATAGAGTAAAATAAAATCTCTCCTAGGTTCATCTAAACATGTGTTTACTAGATATTATTTGTCATCCAAATAACTATGTTTTATGAGTGAAAGAGGACACTATTAAAAATCATACTCAAGTAACTATGAACAGAGATGTTCCTGGGCAGCCTAGCATGTATTTTTAACCAATGAATAAGTCATTTCCCTAGTCTATAATACTAGTGATCTGGATGATCCACAGTATATTATAAGACCCAAAAATTCCTAAAGCATCAGTCTTCTACTTTACTTCTTTTCTCTAGATGATTATATGTTTTTGTGTTGGAGAATATGTGATATAGCAGGCATTTAATGTTCCCAGGATGTTGTTGCTAGCATAGGTATACTGAACAGGGGCAAGGCCCACTCATGGAATCCAGTTTCAAACTTCTTTCTAAAATTTCTTTGTCACCAAATGTCTAATTTCAGTCTTTCCAAGTCCCTGACCACTTGGACCATTATCTCAAGACCTTAGACATCAAGCATAAACCATAATATATTTCTATGTTAAGCCATCCATCCTTATAAGTGAACAAAGCCATCCATCTTTAAGTGGACAATATGGCCATGTAGGAGATTGACTCTCTTCCATCTCTTCAAGAGACAGTCCTAAATGAAATGTCATACTGCATTTCATTTATAGCTGATGATAGCATATCATACAGAGCTATTGGTAAGCCAGGTTTAAATTATTTCCTCTTCATTGGGTTGGTTTTAGGTAACTCTCCATGAGGTCATATTTATAGACTGAATAGAGGCTACAATGTGGAAGGTTGTAGATGGACAGGGAGTGTGAATGAACTTGAGTATTACTTTATTTGTCCCTTTGTATCTGTTTGAAACTATTCCTGTCCATATATGATGATGAAAGTTTGTTGGGAAAGTCCACCCTTTTGACTAGATATATCAGATATATCTTATTCAAGTGAAGCAGCTTAGGTCACCTGGTCCTCTGGTATTCCGTTTTCCACTGGGACCCTATAAGAAGCCAAAAGTTATTTCTGCAACATCAAACTTCTAGAAATATTCTGTTTTTAAAATTTTCATCAACATTGCTAGAGAAAATATATTTTGCAGTTGGAATGAGCATTTTTGCATCTTTCAATAATTTTATCGTGACAGTAATCTTACGTTTCTCCAGGATTGTTGTGTTGTTTTTAATTTACTATTTTTATAAAAATAAGGGGTTCTGACTGTGGCCTTTTCTCTCATAATTCATAAATAAATTCACTAAATATATATGGAGTGCCACTAGATAATAGGCAGCATTCTTGGTACTGGGTAAGCAGCATAGAGAAAGACAGACGAAGCTTATCTTGTCATAGAGCTTCCATTATAGAGAGAGTTGTGTATAGTAAACACATGAAGAAAATGTTCAAATATTTTTCATTAAAGTGAATCTAAAAAATGGTGTGATACAAAAGGGAAAAGTACAAGGCAGCAGGTAGACATCAGGGAAGTCCTCTATAAGGATATGGTCTTTATTACTCAAACCCACAAAACTGAATCTCTGCAGAAGACTCAGCAGAGTCTCCATGTGGGAGAATTGACTTAGTTGTGCTGGGTCTGTGTGCATTCCAGCTGCCAAAAGGGCCCTGATATTTCCGTAGTAACAGGAGAGCCTCAAACACACACACACACACACACACACACACACACACACACACACACTCACGCACAACAGATCAGAGGAGCCCCCAAAGATAAAAAAAAAAAGGAGTGAGATTCTTGCTTTAAAGAAAATATGAATTCCAAAAATTTCATTTACCCCCTTTTATCTCAGCTTTTCTCATTTGTCAACTTTGGCTAATAATTTGGAATGAAGATTAAACGAAACATTAAAGCTCTCGGCACGGTTTAGGGCCAATAGATATACTAAATAAATATTGGCTGTAAATAGCGTTAGGAGAAATATCTAATGTAGATGACAGGTTGATGGGTGCAGCAAACCACCATGTCACGTGTATACCTATGTAACAAGCCTGCACATTCTGCACATGCATCCCAGAGCTTAAAGTAAAAAAAGTAAATAATAACAAAAAAATAATGATAATCTTGAAAAATAGTTGTGTGCTCTTAAGTCATCAAAGTTAAAATGTACTTGTTTTATTTATGTTCTATTTTTTTCAGGTTGGATGAACATTTTCCTTCCCAGATAGAACTATGTCTAGTACCTAGTATGTTCACAATACAAAATAAAATATATAAATTTATGTGTAAATATATTAATGAAATTATAATTCATAAAGTAGAAAAATATGAATGGCTTCTACTTTCTTATTTTGTCCTTATCAACATTTGACATTGACCTCAGATGAGCAGACTCATCCTTTCTTACTCTTTTTCTTCCAACCATTTCCTGTCTTGCTGTTGTCACTGCATGTTTTACCTTTAGACTTCCTGCCATCGTTATTAGATGTTGGTTAATGTTTAAAAATTCATCTCTTGCTTTGGGTCTCTCTTCCTACATTTTGCCCACGTCACTTTTGTATCTGAGCTTGCAAAGAGCTTGCTGTGTTGTGTTCATTCCTTTAGATGGCTTACTCTTTGACTCGCATAAGTTTTTTTGTGATACTGCCCTCAAAATTATATTTGTGTGAAGTTTCTCATCTTTGGTGGATCATCATCCATTCTAAGGTCTATGTCTTTGGGGTTATATTTATTTTTGTGGATTTCTTTAAAGCTAATTTTTAAAATTCAAAGGGGTGTTGTCAGGTAAAGCCTGGTAAATTCCATTACAAAGCCTGTTGATCTCTTTATTAAGGAGAACATCATTCTAGTATGTGGGTTGGGAGACTATTTTTCAAACCCATCCTTGTGTCAAACTACCTGTAAGGTGGTGACAGGAGCAGGGCTACAGGGGTGTCCCAAAGATGCTCACTGTTCCCAAATTGGATGTGTTTTCCCAGGTCCTTGGGCCCCACTCACCCAAGAATGGGGAAAGGGCCCTGGTGGCCCAGTGAGCTGGTTCAAATAAGTATCAGACCCAGAGAGTTTTGCAGAAAGCAATTTATTAGGCAGAGAGAAAGAGAGAGAGAAGAAGAGAAATAGAGACAGATAGAGTGAGATTCCATGCTCTCCTGAGAGGGGATCCAGAGACGGAGTCCAAATAGGTAAGGAGTAGGGGGGATTTTAACCACAGAGTTATTCCCACCCCATACAAATTCACTCCAGTGAGAGGAGTTGTTTTTAAACTTCCTCTAGAGTGATTGATCTATGACTCTGAAGCTGGATTGGCTGTCCAGCCCAGAAGAGAGACCCTCCTTCCAGGGCTTTTGGAGGTTAAACAAAGGCGCATACCTTAAATTTTACCTAGCCAGTGGGCAGGAAAGTTAGACAAAGAACTCTAAGTCTTTTTCCCGGATGGGGAGGTGGATGAAGGCATGGCTCTGGGAAGTTTTTGCCTTTGAAACCATGCCCCTTATGGACCCAGGAAGAGAAGTTAACATAGTGCCTCATACCCATGCCCTACATCTTTTCCAGAGCAATTATTTTTTAGTATAGGAGATATGAAATTCTCCTGTGAATCTAAGACTTTTAAATTCCCTACACTGAACTTCAAATTATCTATTTCATTCCGGAGTCATGCTTGTGGTGGTTGGAAAGTACATTTATTACTAATCAATATCTTTTGCATAAAAAGTACTTTGTATCTCTACAAATAACTATAGTTTATACTTACTGAATCAATTCAAATGCTAAGCACCACAGAGTTTAGCTCTTGTGCTTTCTGCTCAAGAGATCACAGAAAAATGAATAACATCAAAAATATAGAAGTATTCAAAGGATACGCAGCTCAATATTGCCAATTTTAAAATGTATTTTGTTCAGTAAAACTACTGGTTTCTCCGTTGCATAAAACGTTCAAGGAAGTACATTTACAACTTGCTTGCCTTAGCTCGTGCTGTAGATGTTAAAAAAAAAAGGATATTATTGAAAGGAGGAATTTGGCATTTTGGTAAAGTTTGTAACATTTGTTCTGCTAAAAAGAGGTTTCCCCATTGATGATCAATGTGGTGCAATATTTTGAACCCCTTAGAGACTCATTGATGTTCCTGGAGTCTGAGGCATCAGCAGTAACCATGAATGTCTTCGTTCATTTGTAAAGTGTTCCAGCCAGAAAATTAAGCTGCAAGATGAAGATCTTGCTTCAGTGATCCATACTCTTGACATATTCAGCCTTTCAACCTGGTATATTTCAAACCTCTTTATTTGAATCTCTCCAGGGAAGCCAGTCAAAGAATAAAAATGGCCCATAAAATAGCAGACTGCCTTTTGAATTGAGCAAACAGCATTCTGCAGTGATTTTCTTTACCCTTTGCTCATTGCCAGGACACTTTCATATATAAGAAAGGCCTTTCTTCTCATTTTCAAAGCATCACACAAGATGAACCCCAGCTTCTTCAAACAGCATCAAACTTCAGACCATTATATTAGAATCCAGAATAGTATTGAACCAAAATGACATAAAATTCCTAGAATCCCAGGTTTTGGAACTTTCTATTAAAAAGCAAGAGAAAAAGGGAGAGCAAAAACTTCTCACACACTAAAACAAGTACCAAAGAAAAACAGTGAGCTTAGACTAGTGTGTACTAAATATACATTACTTATTTTAGAAATAATTTTAAGGTTAGACATTTTGGTATTTATAAAATGTTAACCATAGTAAATGTGTTTATATGACATATCAGGGTATAAAACATAACCAGTTTGAAAATTGTGCCAATTGTGTAAAATACTATAAAATGTTTTATGTTATATTACATACTTTATTTTTTTTTTTTGAGACAGGGTCTTGCTCTGTCACCCAGGCTGGAGTGCAGTGGCACAATATTGGCTCACTGCAACTGCTGCCTCCCAGGTTCAAGTGATTCTCATCCCTCAGCCTTTCCAGAAGCTGGTATTACAAGTACGCACCACCACGTCTGGCTTATTTTTGTATTTTTAGTAGAGACAAGGTCTCACCATGTTGGCCAGGCTAGTATCGAACTCCTGACCTCAAGCAATCTACCTGCCTCAGCCTCCCAATGTGCTGGGATTACAGGCGTGAGCCACCACACCTGCCCTCCTATATTATATACTTTTATAATATAGGTATTATACATCTGTACATATAGAAATAAATATTGCGGAGAATATTGAGAACAAAAGTCAATGATCTACTTTTATATCAGATTATAAGCTATCAATAAGGAAGTATCTCTGAATTTATTCTGTACACCAAAACTATGCTAGGCACAGTGAGGTTGTGTAAATACAAAGGGCTGAGTCGTCATGCTGACTTATGAAAAGGATAAAAAGGAATGAGCAAAGTCTCCAAGAAATATGGGACTATGTAAAAAGACCTAATCTACGTTTGATAGGTGTACCTGAATGTGACGGAGAGAATGAATCCAAGCTGGAAAATACTCTTCAGGATATTATTCAGGA
>CM052650.1:81038522-81060613 GCA_028533165.1 Leontopithecus rosalia | reverse complement strand
TCTTCATTCTTGTTGGTTTTGAAGAACTTCTTTATTTCTGCCTTCATTTCATTGTTTGTCCAATCAACATTCAAGAGCCAGTTGTTCAGTCTCCATGAAGCTGTCTGGTTCTGAGTTAGTTTTTGAATTCTGGGTTCTAACTTGATTGTACTGTGGTCAGAGAGACTGTTTGTTATGATTTCAGTTGTTTTGCATTTGCTGAGGAGTGATTTACTTCCAATTATGTGGTCAATTTTAGAGTAGGTGTGATGTGATGCTGAGAAGAATGTATATTCTGTGGATTTGGGGTGGAGAGTTCTGTAAATGTCTGTCAGGTTTGCTTTTTCCAGGTCTGAGTTCAAGTGCTTGATATCCTTGTTAATTTTCTGTCTGGTTGATCTGTTTAATATTGACAGTGGAGTGTTAAAGTCTCCCAGTATTATTGTGTGGGAGTCTAAGTCTCTTTGTAAGTCATTAAGATCTTGCCTTATATATCTGGGTGCTCCTGTATTGGGTCCATATATGTTTAGGATTTTTAGCTCTTCTTGTTGTATTAATCCTTTTACCATTATATAATGTCCTTCTTTGTCTCTTTTGATCTTTGTTGCTTTAAAGTCTATTTTATCAGAGACAATAATTGCAACTCCTGCTTTTTTTTGCTCTCCATTTGCTTGATAAATATTCCTCCATCCCTTTATTTTGAGCCTGTGTGTATCCTTGCATGTGAGATGAGTTTCCTGGATGCAGCACATGGATGGGTTATGGCTTTTTATCCAATTTGCCAGTCTGTGTCTCGATTGGTGCATTTAGCCCATTTACATTTAGGGTTAATAATGTTCTGTGTGAATTTGATACTGCCATTTTGATGCTAGCTGGCTGTTTTGCCCATTAGTTGATGCAGATTCTTCATTTTGTTGATGCTCTTTAGCATTTGGTATGTTTTTAGAGTGGCTGGTACTGGTTGTTCCTTTCTATGTGTAGTGCCTCTTTAAGGAGCTCTTGTAAAGCAGGCCTGCTGCTGACAAAATCTCTGAGTACTTGCTTGTTCACAAAGAATTTTATTTTTCCTTCGCTTATGAAGCTTATTTTGGCTGGATATGAAATTCTGGGTTGTAAGTTCTTTTCTTTAAGGATGTTGAATATTGGCCCCCACTCTCTTCTGGCTTGTAGGGTTTCTGCCAAGAGATATGCTGTGAGTCTGATGGGCCTCTGTTTGTGGGTGACCCGAGCTTTCTCTCTGGCTGCCCTTAGAATTTTCTCCTTCATTTTAACCCTGGTGAATCTGACGATTATGTGCCTTGGGGGTTGCTCTTCTTGCAGAATATCTTTGTGGTGTTCTTTGTATTTCCTGCAATGAATATTGGCCTGCCTTGCTAGGTTGGGGAAGTTTTCCTGGATAATATCCTGAAGAGTATTTTTCAGCTTGGATTCATTCTCTTTGTCACATTCAGGTACACCTGTCAAACGTAGATTAGGTCTCTTCACATAGTCCCCACATTTCTTGGAGATTTTATTCATTCCTTTTTGTACTTTTTTCTCTAATCTTGCCTTCTAATTTTATTTCATTGAGTTGATCTTCAACTTCTGATATCCTTTCTTCTGCTTGGTCAATTCGGCTGTTGAAACATGTGCATGCTTCGTGAAGTTCTCGTGTTGTGTTTTTCAGCTCTATCAATTCACTCATATTCCACTCTAAGTTGTCCATTCCTGTTATCATTTCATCAGATCTTTTTTCAAGGTTCTTAGTTTCTTTGTGTTAGAACATGTTCATTTAGCTCATGGACGTGTCTCATTACCCACCTTCTGAAGTCTGATTCTGTCATTTCATCACACTCATTCTCCGTCTAGCTTTGTTCCCTTGCTGGTGAGGAATTTTGATCCCTTGTAGGAGGTGAGGTGTTTTGGTTTCGGGTATTTTCCTCCTTTTTGCACTTGTTTCTTCCCATCTTCGTTGATTTATCCAACTGTCATCTGTGTAGTTGCTGATTTTCCGATTGGGATCTCTGAGTGGACATCCAGATTGTTGATGATGAAGTTATTTCTTTTTCTTAGTTTTTCGTCTAACAGTCTGGCCCCTCTGCTGTAGGACTGCTGAGGTCCACTCCAGGCCCTGCTTGCCTGGGGAGCACCTGCAGCAGCTGCAGAACAGTAAAGGTTGCTACCAGTTTCTTCTTCTGCTATCTTTGTCCCAGAATGATGCTTGCCAAATGTCAGTCTGATCAGTCCTTTGTGAGGTGCCTCTTTGGATATAAGGGGGTCAGAGAGCTGCTTGCGGAGACAGTGTATTCCTTATAGAAGCTCAAGTGCTGAGCTGTAAGCTCCATTGTTCATTCGAAGCTGCTAGGCAGGTACATTAAGTCTGCTGCAGCAGAACTCATAAGACCCCCTTTTTTCCCCAGGTGCTCTGTCCCAAGGAGTTAGGGCTTTATTTATGTGTATCAGTTGTGCTGCTGCCTTTTTTCTTTCTTTTTTTTTTCAGGTCTGTCCTGCCCAGAAAGGTGGTAGCCTAGTCACTGTCTGCCTGCAGAGGCTTTGCTGAGCTGCTATATGGTTTGCCCTGCTGCTGTGTGTATTTCCCTGCAGTCCTGTTCATATGGTTGTGGTTAGAACTGCTCTGGCAATGGTGGCCCGCCTCTGTAATGGCGGACTATCTCTGTTATGACTGTTTGCCTCGGCAACGGCAGGTTGCCTCAACAATGGTAGGCTGCGTCAGCAATGGCAGACTACCTTCATAGGGGTGGAGTGCCTCAGTAATGCCAGACGCCCCTCCCACACAGAGCTGGACTGTCCCGGGTTTAGCTGTGCTTGCCGTGAATCTCGCAACCCTGGGCATTTCCAATTGCTGTTTTTTGTTTGTTTGTTTTTGTGGGCGTGGGACCCACTGAGCCTGATCACCTGGCTCCCTGCCTCAGAGCCTTTTTTTTTTAAGTTGAACAGTTGACTCTCTCCCAGGTGTTCCAGTCGCCTGCTGAAAGGGTGCCAGGATCTGTGTGATGTCCCATGTGGCGACCCACTGCACCGGCTGAAACAATGCTGCTGCCTGGTAATCTCCTGGCCCAGCTTTATGTTTCAGTCCTGTTTAATCAGATGAATGTGCTAGCCTGCCTTCTCAGATCTCCAATTGCCAATTTAACAGGGCAACCAGACCAGTGTATTTTGTATGGAGAGCCACTGCACTGTGGCGCTGACTGAAATAGCCGTGCTGGCCAAAAAAGCTGTGCTGGTGACCTGTGGGGCTCCTCCATCTGGGAATCTCCTAGTCTGTGGGCAATAAACATTCATCTGGAAATGCTGCATCCACTCACCCTCTGCGCTTTCACTGGGAGCTGCAATCCTAAGCTGCTCCTACAGCACCATCTTCAACTTACTCGATATTATCTTCTTTTTTATCCCACTCAGTCTGATTTGATGTTCATCAGTTATTATTGTTCTACACCAAGGACAAGTATTTAGTTTTATAGATTTTTCTATTTTTTTCTATTTCATTAATATTTGCTCTAATCTTTATTATTTTTCTTCTCCCACTTGTTTAAAATTTTTTCATTTTCTCCTAGTTTCTAAGTCTTTAGTTTAAACTTTCTTACTTTATAGGCTTTATTAGTATATGTTTTTCTCATGAACTCTTTTAGTAATAATCCACCATTTTGGATAGGCTATAATTTCATTTTCATTTCTTTAAAAATGCATTCTATTTTTAAAAATTCATTCTATGACCCTATTTATATTATTTAGTTCCTAAGCACTTAAAGATTTTTAAGACTTTTTTCTGCTATTGATTTTTAATTTATTTTACCAGTGATCAGAGAATATAATTTTATGAATTGAATCTTTTAAATTTATTGAGACTTGTTTTATGACACATAATATGAGGGATATTGATAAATGTTTAGTGAGTACTTGTATCCCACTCTTGTTCAGTTGAATATTTCATAGTTGTCAACTATGTCAGGCATATTGACAGTGTGGATGACATCTTTCACATACTGATTTTCTGTCAACTTCTCTTTCAAATGTTGATATGGTGTGTTGATATCTTTTTATAAAATAGATATACTTTAGACCTGTCTATTTTTAATTGTGGTTAGAACAGTTTTTGTTCAATATAATATATTCTGAAGCTCGGTTAGTTGGATGCATACTCATTTGTCATCATTATATGCTGTTGATGAGTTTATGATGCAGAATGTGGTTTATTTGGTAAATGTTCAGTGAATGCTTGTATAGAAGTGTATCCTCCAGTTATGAGGTAGAATTTTATCACTTTATCAATATGAAATGACTTCCTTTATCCCTAATGCTACCTTGTGCTCTGAAATTTAAATTTTCATATTAATATAGTCACTATAGCCATCTTTTCCTTATTATAGCATATTTTTCCTTTTTCAATCAATTTTCTTTTAGATTGTTTGTTTCTGTATATTCAATGTACATTTCTTGTACACAATATATACTGGGTATTGCTTTGTTTTATAATATATCTCAGCCTTTTAATTGAGAATATGTAGACCATTTATATTTACATTATTCTTGATATAGTTTGGTTTAAATTTATCATCCAACTATTGATGTACATTTGACCCATCTGTTCTTTTTCTTTTTATCTTTCTCCTGTTTTTCTGTCTTCCTTTAGATTAATTTAATTTTTATGGTTATTTATTTTATTTGCAGTTTTCTTATAACTCTACCTTTTATTATTCTAATGGTTGTTTATAGATTTATACTATATGTCTTTAAGTTTATAGTATATATCTTGAAAGTATTCCTGATTATCTGCTAGTGAACATATACTACTTTGCCTGTATAAAAACATTAAAACCGCATATTTCCATTGCTCTCCTTCCAACTTTTGTGCTGTTATTATCATATATTTTTTCTTTATATAAGTTAGAAGCCCCAGACTGCATTTCTATTATTTTCATTTAAACAGTTAATAACCTTTGTAAAATATTAAATAATTAGAAAAAATCTTGTATATTGCTCATTAAGTCACCATTTGTCATGTTCATCAATTTTGTCTTCACTTCAGGGTTGGTTTTGATTGATTTATTTTCTCCTCATTATGTATTATATTTTCCTACATTTTGGGGTGTCTTTTTTGTATTTTCTTTAAGTTCTGGGGTACATGTGTAGATCTTGCAGGATTGTTATATAGCTATACACATGCCATGGTGGTTTGCTGCTTTCATCCCCCTGTCACCTACAGCATGCATTTCTCCTAATGTTATTCCTCCCCAATCTCTCTATCCCCTGTGATCCCTCCCCTAGCACCTCAAACCCCAACAGACCCTGGTGGGTGATGTTCCCGTCCCTGTGTCCATGTGTTCTCATTGTTCAACACCCACTTAGGAGTGAGAACATATGGTGATTGGTTTTCTGTTCTTGTGTCAGTTTGCTGCAAATGATGGTTTCCAGCTTCATCTATGTCCCTGCAAAGGACATAAACTCATTCTTTTTTACAGCTGCATAGTATTCCATGATGTATATGTGCCACATTTTCTTTTAGTTAGTCTGTCTTTGATGGACATTTGGGTTGGTTCCAAGTCTTTGCTGTTGTAAAGAGTGCTGCAATGAACATATGTGTGCATGTGTATTTATAATAGAAGGATTTATAATCCTTTGGGTATATATCCAGTAATGGGATTGCTTGCTCAAATGGTATTTCTATTTCTAGAACCTTGACAAATTGCCACACTGTGTTCCACAATGGTTGAATTAATTTACACTCCTACCAACAGTGTAAGAGAAATGCCAGATATAGGTGATGGGGGGGAAGGCAGCAAACCACATTGCCATGTTTGTGCCTATGCAACAATCTGGCATGTTCTTCACATGTATCCCAAAACCTAAAATGCAATAAACAAATACGTGTGTGTGTGTGTGTGTGTGTGTGTGTGTGTGTGTGTGTTCCTATTTCTCCAAATACTCTCCAGCATCTGTTGTCTCCAGATTTTTTAATGATTGCCATTCTAACTGGTTTGAGATGGTAACTCAATGTGGATTTGATTTGCATTTCTCTAATGACCAGTGATGATGAGTATTTTTTCATATGTTTGTTGGCCACATAAATGTCTTCTTTTGAAAAGAATCTGTTCATATCTTTCACTCACTTTTTGATGAGGTTTTTTGTTTCTTCCTTGTATATTTGTTTAAGTTCTTTGTAGATTCTGGATATTAGCCCTTTGTCAGATGGGTAGCTTGCAAACGTTTTTCCCATTCTGTTGCTTACCAGCTGACTCTAATAATTGTTTCTTTTGCTATGCAGAAACTCTTAAGTTTAATTAGATCCCATTTCTCTATTTTTGCTTTTGCTGCCATTGCTTTTGGTGTTTTAGTCATGAAGTCCTTACCTTTGTCTATGTTCTGAATGGTATTGACTAGGTTTTCTTCTATGGTTTTTATGGTGTTAGGTCTTATGTTTAAATCTTTAATCCATCTCAACATATTTTTTCTATAAGATTTAAGGACAGGCCAGTTTCAACTTTCTGCACATGGCTAGCCAGTTTTCCCAACACCATTAATAAAACAGGGAATCCTTTCCCCATTGCTTGTTTTTTTTTTTCAGGTTTGTCAAAAATCAGATGGTTGTAGATGTATGGCATTAATTCTGATGTCTCTGGTATGTTCCATTGGTCTGTATGTCTATTTTAGTACCAGTACCATGCTGTTTTGATTACTGTAGCCTTGTAGAATAGTTTGAAGTCAAGTAGTGTGATGCCTCCAGCTTTGGTCTTTTTGCTTAGGATTGTCTTGGCTATGTGGGTTCTTTTTTGGTTCCATAAGAAGGTTAAGGTGTTTTTTTTTTTCTAGTTCTGTGAAGAAGGTAAATGGTGGTTTGATGGGGATAGCAGTGAATCTATAAATTACTTTGGACAGTATAACCATTTTCACAATATTGATTCTTCCTAACTATGAGCATGGAATGTTTTTCCATCTGTTTGTTTCCGCTCTTATTTTTTTGAGCAGTAGTTCATAGTTCTTGGTGAAGAGGTTCTTCACGTCCTTTATTATTTATATTCCTAGATATTTTATTCTCTTTGTAGCAATTGTGAATGGGAGTTCACTTTTGATTTTGCTTTCTGTTTGTGTATTATTTGGTGTATATATATATATATATATATATATATATACACACACACACACACACACACACACAATCAAATATATATGTGTATATATATATGTATTTATTGGAGTTTAGGTTCTGATGTACATGTGCAAAACATGCAGGATTGTTGCATAGGCACATACATGGCAAGGTGGTTTGCTGTCTCCATCCCCTGTCATCTATATCTGGCATTTCTACCCGTGTTTTCCCTCCCCAACCTCACTACCCCCTTCTGTCCCTCCCCATTGCCCCCCAACAGACCTGAGTGTGTGATGCTCCCCTCCTTGTGTCCATGTGTTTTTGTTGTTTAACACCTGCCTATGAGTGAGAATATGCAGTGTTTGATTTTCTTATCTTGTGTTAGTTTGTTGAGAATGATGGTTTCCAGATCCATCATGTCCCTACAAAGGACACAAACTCACTGTTTTTTATGGTTGCATAGTATTCCATGGTGTATATGTGCCACATTTTCCTTGCCTAGTCTATCATCAATGGACATTTGTATTGGTTCCAGGCCTTTGCTATTGTAAATAGTGTGACACTGAACATATGTGTGCATGTGTCTTTGTAATAGAACAATTTATAATCCTTTGGATATATAGCCAGTAATGGTATTGCTGGGTCAAATGAAATTTATATCTCTAGGTCCTTGAGGAATCACCACACTGTCTTCCACAATGGTTGAACAAATTTACACTCCCACCAACAGTGTAAAAGTGTTCCTATTTCTCCACATTCTCTCCAGCATCTGTTGTCTCCAGATTTTTTAATGATTGCCATTCTAACTGGCAAGAGATAGTATCTCCATGTGGTTTTGATTTGCATTTCTCTAATAATCAGTGAGGAGCATTTTTCATGTTTGTTGGCCTTATAAATGTCTTTCTTTGAAAAGTGTCTGTTCATTCAAACTCACTTTTGAATGGATTTTTTTTCTTGTAAATCTGTTTTAGTTCTTTGTAGATTCTGGGTATTAGCCCTTTGTCAGATGAGTAGATTGCAGAATTTTTCACCATTCTGTTGGTTGCCAGTTTACTCTAATGATTGCTTCTTTTGCTGTACAGAAGCTCTGGAGTCTACTTAGGTCCCATTTGTCTATATTGGCTTTTGTTGCCAATGCTTTTGGTGTTTTAGTCATGAAGTGCTTGCCTATGCCTATGTCCTGAATGTTTTGCCTAGGTTTTCTTGTATGTTTTTTATGGTATTAGGTCTTATGTTTAAGTCCTTAATCCATATGGAGTTAATTTCTGTGTAAGGTGTGAGGAAGGGTCCAGTTTCTGTTTTCTGCACATGGCTAGCCAGATTTCCCAATACCATTTATTAAACAGGGAATCCTTTCCCCATTGCCTGTTTTAGTCAAGTTTGTCAAATATTAGATGGTTGTGGATGTTTGCTGTTGCCTCCAAGGACTCTGTTGTGTTCCATTGGCCTAGATCTCTGTTTTGGTACCAGTACCATGCTGTTTTGATTACTGTAGCGTTGTAGTATAGTTTGAAATCAGGTAGCATAATGCCTCCAGCTTTGTTTTTTTTTTTTGCTTAGGATTGTCTTGGCTATGTGGGCTCTCTTTTGGTTCCATATGAAGATTGAAGTGGTTTTTTCCAGTTCTATGTAAAAGGTGATTGGTAGCTTCATGGGGATAGTGTTGAATCTATAAATTACTTTGGGCAGTATAGCCATTTTCACAATATTAATTTTTCCTAAACATGAGTATGTCCTCTCATATTTCCTTGAGCAGTGGTTTGTAGTTCTCCTAGAAGAGGATTTTTGCATATTTTGTTATTTGTTTTTCTAGGTATTTTATTCTCTTTGCAGCATTTGTGAATGGGAGTTTACTTTTGATTTTGCTCTCTGTTAGTCTGTTATTGGTGTATAGAAATGCTTGTGATTTCTTCACATTGATTTTGTATCCTGAGATTTTGCTGAAGTTGCTTATCAGTTTAAGGAGATTTGGGCTGAGACTATAGGGTCTTCTAAATATAAAATCATGTCATCTGCAAATAGAGATTGTTTGACTTCCTCCTTTTCTAATTGAATACTCTTTTTTTTTTTTTTTGCCTGATTGCTCTGGCTGTAAGTTCTAATTCTATATTGAATAGGAGTGGTGAGGGGGGCATCCTTGTCTATTGCCAGATTTCAAAGGGAATGCATCCAGTTTTTGCCCATTCAGTATGATATTGACCAAGTTTGTCATTAATAGGAATTATTTTAAATTTGTTCCTTCGATACCTAGTTTACTGAGAGTTTTTAGTATAAAGGGCTGTTGAATTTTGTCTAAGGCTTTCTCTGCATCTGTTGAGATAATGTGGTTTTTGTCTTTGGTTCTGTTTACGTGGTTGATTAGACTCGCATATGTTGAAGCATGCTTATATCCCCAGCCTACTTGACTGTGATGGATAAGTTTTATGATGTGCTCTTGCAATCTGTTTGCCAGTATTTTATTGCAGCTTTTTGCATCTATGTTCATCATGGATATTGGCCTGACATTTTTTTGTTGTTGTTGTTAAGTCTCTGCTGGGTTTTGGTATCAGGATGATGTTGGTCTCATAAAATGATTTGGGAAGGATTCCCTCTTTTTGTATTGTTTAAAATAATTTCAGAAGGAATGGTACCAGCTCCTCTTTGTACATCTGGTAGAATTCAGCTGTGAATCCATCTGGACCTGGACTTTTTTTGATTGGTAGGCTATTAATTGCTGCCTCAACTTCAGCCCTGGTTATTGTTCAGTTCAAAGTTTCTACTTCTTCCTGGTTTAGGCTTGGGTGGGTGCAAGTGTCTAGGAATTTATCCATATCTTTCAGGTTTACTGGCTTATGTACATAGAGTTGTTTGTAGTAATCTCTGGTGGTAGTTTGGAATCAATGGTGATATCCCTTTATCATTTTTTATTGCACTTATATGATTCTTAGCTCTTTTCTTTTTTAAAAAAATTGACTAGAGGTCTGTCTATTTTTATGATCTTTTCAAAAGATCAACAAAACTACCTCCTGGATTTATTGTTTTTTGAAGGGTTTCTTTGTGTCTCTATCTCCTTTAGTTCTCCTCTGATCTTAGTTATTTCTTTTCTTTTGCTATATTTTGAGTTTTTTTATCTTGCTCCTCTAGATCTTTCCTTTATTTGTTGATTCCAGATCTTTCCTTGCTTATCTGGTAGGCATATATTGCTATAAATGTCCCTCTAGAGACTGCTTTAAATGTTTCCCAGAGATTCTGGTATGTTTTGTCTTCATTCTCATTGGTTTCAAAGAACTTCTTTATTTCTGCTTTCATTTCATTGTTTATCCAGTCAACATTCAAGAGCCAGTTGTTCAGTTTCCATAAATTTGTGCAATTCTGAGTTAGTTTATTAATTGAGTTCTAATTTGATACCCTTGTGGTCTGAGAGTCTGTTTGTTATGATTTCTGTTCTTTTGCATTTGCTGAGGAGTGATTTACTTCCAATTATGTAGTCAGTTTTAGAGTAGGTGCAACATGGTCATGAGAAGAATGTATATTCTGTGGATTTGGGGTGGAGATTTCTGTAGATGTCTGTTAGGTCTGCTTGGTCCAGATCTGAGTTCAAGTTTTGGATATCCTTGTTAATTTTCCATCTCACTGATTTAATATTGACAGTGGAGTGTTAAAGTCTCCCACTATCATTGTGTGGGAGTCTATGTCTCTTTCTAGGTCATTAAGAACCTGCTTTATGTACCTGGGCACCCTCATATTAGGTGTGTATATATTTAGGATCATTATCTCCTCTTGATGCATTGATCCTTTTACCATTCTGCAATGCCCTTCTTTGTCTGTTTTGATCTTTGTCAGTAGTCCATTTTATCAGAGACTAGGATTGCAACTCCTGCTTTTATTTGCTCTCTATTTGCTTGGTAAATCTTCCTCCATCCCTGTTTTTTGAGCCTCTATGTGTTCTTGCATATGAGGTGGGTTTCCTGAATATAGCACACCAATGGGTCTTGACTTTTTATCCAATTTGCCAGTCTGTGTCTTTTGATGGGGGCATTTAGCCAATTTACATTTAAGATTAATATTGTTATGTGTGAATTTGATTCTGCCATTTTGATGCTAGCTGGATGTTTTGCCCACTAGTTATGCATTTTCTTCATTGTCTCAATGATCTTTACCATTTGTTATGTTTTTGGAGTGGCTGGTACTCGTTGTTCCTTTCCTTGTTTAGTGCTTCTTTCAGAAGCTCTTGTAAGGCAGGCCTGGTGTTGATAAAATCTCAGCAACTGCTTGTTTGTAAAGGATTTTATCTCTCCTTTGCTTATGAAGCTTAATTTGGTTGCATGTGAAATTCAAGGTTGAAAGTTCTTTTCTTTAAGGATGTTGAATATTGGTCCCCACTCTCTTCTGGCTTGTAGGACTTCTGCTGAGAGATCCACTATGGGTCTGATGGGCTTCCCTTTGTGGGTTACTCAACCTATCCTTCTGGCTGCCCTTAGCAATTTTTCCTTCATTTCAACCTTGGTGAATCTGATGATTATGTGCCTTGGGGTTGCTCTTCTTGAGGAATATCTTTGTGGTGTTCTCTGTATTTCCTGGACTTGAATGGTGGCCTGCCTTGCTAGGCTGGGGATGTTTTCCTAGGAATTTATCCATATTATCCATTCCTGGATAATATCCTGAATAGTGTTTTCCAGCTTGGATTTATTCTCTCTGTCACATTCAGATATACCCATCAAATGTAGATTAGGTCTTTTCACATAATGCCATATTTTTTAGAGTCTTGTTTATTTCTTTTCATTCATTGTTCTTTTCTTGCCGTCTCATTTTATTTCATTGAGTTGATCTTCAGTCTCTGATATCCTTTCTTCTTCTTGGTCAATTCATGTATTGAAACTTGTGTGTGCTTTGTGAAGTTATTGTGTGTGTTTTTCAGCTCCATCAAGTCGTTTATATTCTTGTCATCCTTTGAAGGAGGAGAGGCATTCTGGATTTTAGTGTTTTCATCCTTTTCATGCTGTTTCTTCCCATCTTAGTGTCTTTATCAACCTATGGTCTTTGCAGTTGGTGACTTTCAGATGGGGTCTCTGAGTGGATTTCCTTTTTGTTGCTGTTGAAGCTATTTCTTTCTGTTTCTTAGTTTTCCTTCTAACAGTCAGGCCCTTCTGCTTCATGACTGCTGTTATATCTCCTGGTGGCAGTGTTCCTCCCTCTGGAACTAAGATAACTAGACCAGCAGAACATAATTTCACAGGAACAGGAAGCAAAAATTTTGCTAGTGGATCACTAGGGGTGATGCTGAGTGGTACCACTCCACTTCTGTTCCTTGATTCCAGGACCTGTGAATCCTGACTATGGGAGAAACAGTACCATATATTGGATGCTGATTAAGTGCCTGCACAACCTTCTGGGGAACATTACCCCAGTTCTCAAAAGTATTGTCACTGAGTTAGCATGGTAATTATGACTTTAAAAGTTTCCTCCACTGTTGTGTCAATCCACTTGCTTCAGTATGATGGGGAACATGGTAAGACCAGTGAATTCCATGAGCATGAGCCCACTGCCACACTTCTTTAGTTGTAAAGTGTGTGCCTTGGTCAGAGGAAATGCTGTGTGGAGTACCATGATGTGTATAAGGCATTCCATGAGTCCATGATGGTAGTCTTAGCAGAAGCATTATGTGCAGAATAGGAAACCCATATTTGGAATAGTGTGTATTCCAATGAGGACAACCCTCTGCCCTTTCCAAGATAAAAGACATCTATTATAATCAACCTGTCACCAGATATCTGGCTGATCACCCTGAGGAATGGTGCCATATTGAGGGCTCAATGTTAGGCTCAGTTACCTTATGGGATATAAATATCTTCACAGTTTTTGACCACTCAGATAGGTTCATCCACATATCTCTTCCCAAATTTCTTTGTCACCAATTTTCCAATAATGCTTCTTCCAAGTCCCTCACCATCCAGCCAAATGATTGGCTACAACATATTAATCAGTATATAAATGCACATCTGGCCATTTATCTTTTTATTCAAAGTACACAACTAGTGCACTGCTCAAAGTTTTGCCCACTGGGAAAATTTCCTTTCACTATTGTCCTTCAGGGATGTCCTAGAAAAGGGCTTTAGTGCTGCTGCAGTCCACTTTTGGGTGGTGTCTGCATATTGCACAGAACCATCTGTGATCTAGGCCATAGACTTCTTTTCTTCTGTCAACTGATCATAGGAAACTCCCCATGAGGCCATTGGTGCATGCTCAGGGAGAAGGCAGGGTGGCCAAAGTGGAGACCATGGGCACTTGAACCACTTCATTATGTCACTTACTTGTGCCTTCAGGATCTGCTTGAGCCTGATCATGTATATAGCACTTCCATTTGCTGATGGAATGCTGATATGCACAACCCACTTTATGGCTAGATGCATCAGAAAGCACCCAGTTCATGATGGTGACTTGATGACCCATAGTTGGATGTTCAGTTTCCACTGAAGCCCAGTAACAGGACAAGAGCTGCCTCTCAAAAGGAGAGTAGTTATCTGCAGAAGATGGCAGGGCCTTGCTTCAAAATCCTAGAGGCCTCCACTGTGATTTACTTACTGGAACCTGCCAAAGGCTCCAAACAGCATCCTTATCTGCCATTAACACTTCAAGTACCATTGGATCTGCTGGATCATATGGCCCAAGTGGCAAAGCAGCTTACACAGCAACCTGGACCTGTTGCATAACCTTCTGCTGTTGTGGACCACACTCAACATTGGCAGGTTTCTGGGTCACTGGATAAATGAACCAGGGTAACACACCCAAATGAGGAATGTGTTGCCTCCAAAGTTCAAATAGGCTCATTAGCATTGTGCCTCTTTCTTTGTTATAGGAGGGGCCAAATGCAGCAAACCTATTTTTTTACCTTAGAAGGAAAAAGACAGGCTCTACACCACTGGACCCCTAGAAATTTTAATGAGGTAGAGATCCCTGAATATTAGTTGGATTTATATCCCATTCCCTGGCATCAAAATGTCTCACCAATAAGCCTAGTGTGTTTGCTACTTCTTACTCACTAGATCTAATCAGCATAACATCATCAATGTAATGGACCAATGTGATATCTTGAAAAAGTGAAAAGAGATCAAGATCTCTCCAAATAAGTTTATGACACAAAACTAGGGAGTTGCTATACCCCAAGGTAAGGCATAGCATATACCCCAAGGTATATGCTTGGGGTAAGGCATATACCCCAAGGTAAAGGTATAATTCTGGCCTTGTCAGCTGAAGGCAAATTGCTTCTGGTAGGCCTTATGGACAGGAATGGAGAAAAAAGCTTTTGCCAACTCAACAGCTGCATACCAGGTACCAAGAGATGTGAGTTTGCTCAAGAAATGAAACCACAGCTGGTCCAGCAGATGCCACTGGACTTACCACTTGGTTAAGCTTACAATAATCGACTGTCATTCTCCAAGATACACCAGTCTTCTGCACAGGCCAAATGAGAGTATTGAATGAGGATGTGGTGGGAATCACCACACCTGTGTCTTTCAAGTCTTGATGGTAGCACTAATCTCTGCAATCCCTCCAGGGATGCAATATTGTTTTTGATTTACTGTTTTTCTAGGTAGAGCCAGCTCTAATGGGTTCCATTTGGCCTTTCCTACCATGATAGCTCTCACCCTATTAGTTAGGAGTCAATGTGGGGGTTCTGCTAGGTGCTAAGTATGTCTATGCCAATTATGCATTCTGGCCCTGGGGAAATGACCACAGGATGAGTCTGGAGACCCACTGAACCCACTCTAAGTCACACCTGAGTTAAAACTCCATTAATTACCTGACCTTCATGAGCTCCTACTTTAACTGGAGGACCGCAATGACATTTTGGGTCCCATGGAATACACATCAGCTCAGAGCCAGTGTTCAGTAATCCCTGAAATTTCTGATCATTTCCCTTTCCCCAATGCATAGTTACTCTGGCTAAAGGCCAGAGGTATCCTTGGGGAAGGATGGGAGAAAGATTCACTGCATAAATTGTCAGTAATATAGTGGGGCCATTCTTCGAGGGGACCCAGCATCCCCTTCATTCAAGGGGGTCTGGTTCTGTAAACTGCCTCAAGTTTGGAAATTAGACTGTAATTCTCTGTTTATATAACTTAACTTACTCTTTTGTCCATTCGACCTAGAAATTTTCTACTTGCATAAATTAAGTAAAAATGCAGTAGGCTTCCTGTCCATTTTACTTCTAGGAACACCATGGTAAATTAGCTAATGCCAAAGCACTACGTGTCTACAAGAGTCAAGTTATTCTGATTGCCACTTTGCCTCTGCTGTTCATTACAGTGCCATCATTTGGCCCCTGCCACCTCAGAATCCAATTATTCCCACTGTGCTTAAATTCTGTAGTTGAGTAACTACAGTTCCCACCATTAGATATGACATATGGAAAAGAATAATTACAGGGATCTTCAAAGATTCAGGTGCTGCCCTCACAAATCTATTTCACAAGGCATTGATCAAGGGTATATATTCTGTACCCTCCCAACTGGGATGAGTAGTTCCAAAGTGATTAATTCACTCCACCAGCCCAATCTCCATAAACCTGTGGGTACCTTGCTCTACATTACACCAAGGAAGATCAGGCATTTCCAAGTTGCCCATCATGGGCCATCTTTTAATCTGTATTTCAGCTAACCAAGCAAATGAACTATTAGAACCAATTTTAGCTCCCTAAGCTGAAACATTAAGTGCAGAGTCTCCACTTAGTTGACCCAAATCGATAAATTCAGCCTGATCCAACACTATGTTTCTTCCGTCATTATCCCACACCCTTAATATCTATTCCCATGCGTGCTCTCCAGATTTCTGTTTCTATAAATTAGAAAACTCAAGCAGTTCTTTTTGAGTGTGGTGAACCTCCTTATAGGCCACACTCTCAACCTCATCTCTACGGGCCTGCTGGGACTTCAGTCTAGTTACAGGTCTAGAAGCAAACAGAGATATTGGTGGTAGCTCCTGAGAAGAATAAACATTATCTTGCCTAGGAACTGCCTCAGTGAAGGCCATCACTGTTGCCTCAGGCAGTGCAGGATTTAGCCTCAGAAAATGGTTGAAAAGGTAATGGCAGCGTGGGTTGAGGAGGGGATGCTGTTTCTTCCGGCAAAAAAAAAAAAATATTCACCAGAGTTTACAAACAGGGTGTCCCCAGCTACATCAGGGCCTTCTCACACATCCCCATTCCAAGATGCAGAATCCTATTCATTCTCAGTCAATGATCTCACCTTAACAGTAGACTCCTGGTGAGGCTGTGCATGCACTTTTCATTGAAGGTCAGCCACTTGCATGATAAGAGCTTGTGTCTGTTTTTCCACAATTCTGTCTCTTTCTCTGCAGGATATAAGACTCACTCATGGAAATCTTACCAGGTTTGAGGTCTAGTGTCGGCTTCTGAAGCCAAACAGATAGAATCCCTGAGTTCATTATTTTCTTTCATCACTCTCTTCACTGAACTTAGGAGCAACCAACCAGCATTATTATGTTCCTTGTTTCTCCAGACATGATCAAAGCTATTGAGTATTGACTCACTAAACTCTTTGCCTCTCACAAGTGATGAATCAGGAGTGTCAAATGCATTTATCTTGCATAACTCTCTAAACAATTCACACCAAGAACTATCAGTGCTCTGCATACCATTAGAAGTAGGGTCCTTAGCATTTTTGGCTCTAATTATATTAAGCAGCCAACTCCAGGAATTCCAAAACCAACAAAAGAACTCCATCCATACCATTAGAAGTAGGGTCTTTAGCATTTTTGGGTCTAATTATATTAAGCAGCCAACTCCAGGAACTCCAAAACCAACAAAAGAACTCCGTCCTTAATATTCTGTTACTCAAGAACCACTGTTCGTACCAAAGTTAGTTGGGGTTCTCTAGAGGGACAATTTTCTGCCTTTGTAACAATCCTATGTCAACACAAGCCTTGGATTTTCAGGTTATGATGGTCAAATATGGACTATATATACATATATATATATAGACTATATATACATATATATATGGACTATATATACATATATATATATATTTAGACTATATATATATATGTATATATAGTCCATAAAGGAGACTTTATTAAGTATTAACTCGCATGATCACAAGGTCCCGCAATAGGCTGTCTGCAGGCTGAGGAGCAAGGAGAGCCAGTGTGAGTTCCAAAACTGAAGAACTCAGAGTTCAATCTTCAAGGGCAGGAAACATCTAGCATAGGAGAAACCAGTAGACTGGGAGGCTAGGCTATTCTCTCTTTTCACATTTTTCTGCCTGCTTATATTCTAGCCCTCCTGGCAGCTAATTAGATTGTGCCCCACCCAGATTAAGAGTGAGTCTGTCTTTCAGCAACACTCTCATAAACACACTCAGGATCAATACCTTTTATTCTTCAAACTAATCAAGTTTACGACCAGTATTAACCATCACAGCTGCCTTCAGCTTTCTGTCTTTGCAACAATCCTATGTTGTCAACACCAGTCTCGGATTTTCAGGTTATGAAGGTCAAATCTGAGAATCAAAGTCAACACTCTTAGATTAAGAAAGACTTCTGGTTTTTGATAATGTTTTGACTACTTTACTAACATTGAAACTGCTATTGCTCTGAGCATCTTTTTTTCTGTTGGGTAATGCTTATCCACATTATTTAAGTTACCTTTAATATGGTATTGAACAGTGAGAACACATGGACACAGGGAGGGGAGCATCACACACTGGGGTCTGTTGGGGGAAAATAGTGGAGGGACAGCGGGGGGTGGGGAGTTGGGGAGAGATAGCTTGGGGAGAAATGCCAGATATAGGTGTAGGGGAGGAAGGCAGCAAATCACACTGCCACGTGTGTACCTATGCAACTATCTTGCATGTTCTTCACATGTACCCCAAAACCTAAAATGCATATATATATGGCATTTTCACTCTTTGCTGGACACCTGGAAAAGCAAAATACATTAGAATATAGATTTGAAAGATATTAGCACCTAAATGACAAAGACATTATTCCATATAATATATTATTTAACATTATAAATATATGTTTTATGTAAGCAATTTGATATATATTCTTCTCTCCCTTAGTTTGCCTTCCTGTAATAAAGAGACTGAATACATAGAAATTGGATTTTCCAAACTCATTCAGATCCAGGTTTCCAGATATAATTTAGGTTTGGCGGATCATATGTGCACACAAAATATTGGAAGACATAAGTGAGATGGAGGCCATATGGCAGCTTCTTTTGCTATTCACCTGGCAAATGTGGGCATTAAGGCACTTGCTTTTGGTGCAATGATGTCAACAGTTGCTCCATAGTTCAATAACTGGCTCCATGAGTGAAGAGACAGGGTACAAACTGATTTTGCTGGTACAGTTTCCAGTAGGTACCGTGTGTTTCCAGAGACAAGCGCAGGAGCTGTAATTGGTTTTTATCATGATGGTTTCCTGATTGTCTATAGACATGTAATTTTCTAATTATTGTGGGTTTTTATTTTAATAGTTTAATGGTAGATTGTATAGTATCAGTGTAGTTCTAGAACCTACAAGTTTATGATGTTAAAAGAAAGTTTCTTAACATACTTGTTCCTTGGTATGATTTGGATAGTTGTTCCTGAAACTCAACCTAGTATTCCCTTCTTCAGTCTTCAGTCCCCCTCCACCTCTACTGATTTATTGAGCCTTTTAAATATTCAACAATAATTCATATCAATATATCCATAATAGATTACAAAAGTTTGTTAATGTCTTTTAATATCCTTAAACAAATTCCCTCTTTCTTAAGCTAGCTAGAACAGAAACCATTTTCTGTAGTTAATCCTGACAAATACCAAAAACAGGATTTATTAATCAGCCATTACCTATATTTCACATTAATTTTGTGTCTTCTCTGACTATATCATTTATCTTGTATCTAACAAAATGCAAGGCACATGGCAATTCTTAATATTATATAGATATATAAATAGAAGTAAATCTATATACAATTTAGTATCATATGCACATAAATCTTTTTTAAATTTCAAAAATTTCCCTTCTAATTGAGTACAAAAATGGCAAGAAAAAAGCATGCTAAAATTCAATGTAAAAGGTTTATGAGAAAACATGAAAGGTGAACTCTTGGCATTTGAAGTATCAAATGTATACAGATATCCCATTGAAGAAGGCAAAATCTGTACAAGGTATGCACTGTTCAATGACAAATTTACCTGATGTCAAAATAACATTCTGCTGTGATTAAATTGGTGAATGTAAGCACAAATGACCAAGCTGATATCACTGTATATTTGTCTACTGTTTCCAAAATATATCTTTCTACCAACTTGTGAAGAATTCCTATTCTCAACCTTCCTATTGACCATCTTTGGTTTAAGTTTAAAAACTTTTCCTTAACTTAGTGTAGACAAACTTTGGAAAGAAAGGAAGAGGCTACAAAGACAAGATTTGAAATGTTGTCCACAGGTATTCATAGCTTTATTATTATCTCACTTCTGCTTTACAGCTGTTAATCTACTAGCTATTATGACATGGGTCTGCACTTAGCCAGAGTAGGTGGTTTTTAATCTGCTTTTACCTGAGAAATTAGAAATCAGGGTCAAGCACTTTAGCTTTGTGCTCTGACTCTATGGGTTCAAATCCCAAGTCTATCACTTAATAACCACGTGACCCTGAGTAACTTACTTAGCTATTCTGAGGCCGAATGTTTATAACTATTAATTACATGAATTATTCTGCATCTATTGATATTTAATAATGGTTATTGTAGGTTAAATAGTTATAGCAGGTTATAGTAGGTTACATAAAGATTAGATACAATTCTTTTTCTCCCAAAGCATTTGGCATAGTGCTTTGCATACAGAGATAGATTAAATAATGGCTAGTTTTTGGACTTACTGTGTTTTTTTTTGGATTTAATGTGTTTCATTTTGGGATATCTTCATATAAAATATCTCTCCCTTAGACATACCAGTATTATCAATCAACAATTTTAGCATTAACCCATCTAGGCTGTCTAAGTAAGACATGTTTAAACTTCACTTATACATTAAGTTAGACCCAGTGCATTAACTAAGTTATTTGCTCTAACTGCAATATTCACCTTTCAGAAAGCAATGACAATATGGTACAGGTGTGTACATTTTGGATGGGACAAATGAGAGCAAGAGTATTTGGTAACTGGAAGGATAAGAGATAAATTTCAGAAAATAGAGGAAAGATAGGTCACTGAAAAAATTCTACCTTATTCAACATAATGTTAATAGGATTTTTGAATGTCTAAACAATGTTAAATAAAAATTATATTAAGAAAATATGATTTTAAGTACTCACAAACTATTTTTAATGCATAACTACCAGTTATGTCTTATTTGATATTTCATATATAAATGTTAAGAATAATTAACCTGATAATTAATCAAATTACAAGATGTTCTTCTTTATCCAATCATATGTACTGTATATTTACACAAAAAGGTTATAATAATTTCAATTAGTCTAGTAGCTGACTTCTTTGAGTTCCTTTGGCAAGACTTAATTAATTTTCAATAAATTGCTAAGGAGCGCTTATTAAGGCATAGCAGCTATTACAGAGACACTGAATATATAATTTCTTATTACTTGAGTTATTAATATATTTATTTCAGCAAGGTTTTTAGACAATTAATTAAAAGTGTTTCAAAGGCAGCATATTGCAACGTACTTAAGATAACCACAAAAGTAAGATACCTTAACAACAACAACAACAAAAGAAAGTATACCTTGATTGTGGCAATTTTGTTAAAAAAATGTAACTATTTACATGAAATAAAGCTGCATTAAAAAATCATTTTGATTTCTAATATTGTTTGGCAGTATCAGTTACAATATAGGTTTCATCATAAGTGGTGCAATGGTACTACCATAAATGTGTTATGTTCTGATAATGTTGTCAGTAACTAATGTCACCACATGAAAACAATTTGTTCGAGATATGACTTAATTACCTTGCACCTCCATTTGCACTTTCTTAATATGTTTAATCATAATTTTCAAATATAATTCTTAGTACATTAATTTCTTTCTTGAAATAAAATACTTATAAAGCCCAGCTGGGCCATGTGTGTTTTGACAGTGAGCAGCAGAATGAGGAGTGCCAGGAGCATGTGGACTTCACCTCATGGCTGGAATAGGAGATCGCTATGTATTGCAACAAGTTAGAGGGCCAGGAAGATTACTACAACAACCTGCCCAACTCCAAGGTCCTCTGAGTTGGCAGGCTCCTGAGCTTCTGCTCTCCTTTAGAGGGAGTCTTCTGGATAGGGGGATATGAAGAGAAGGACCCTTATCTCTGGCATTTCCCCCGATTGGCCAATGAAATTGTATGGCCCAAGAGAAAAAATATAAATAAATAAAAATAAGTAGATAATAAAATAAAATATTTTATTTTAAATAAATTACAAGTAAATTAATGCCTGCATAAATTAATATTGTTTAGCTTGTTTAGAACATATTTGTTATGGCTAATATCACAGTGTGCTTTACTCATCCATAGAAAGTTAGAAGTTAGGGTTGAAAAAAATGTGTGATCACAGAATATTTATTGAAGGAACAAAGAAAAACCTTTCAGTTTTCAGAGGAAGATTAAAAGGAGTTGTTCAACACTCTCTCAGACCATAGTGCAATCAAGTTAGAATTCAGAATCCAGAAACTAACTCAGCACTGCACAGCCTCATGGAAACTGAACAACTGGCTCTTGAATGTTGATTGGATCAACAATGAAATGAAGGCAGAAATAAAGAAGTTCTTCGAAACCAATGAGAACGAAGACACAACACACCAAAATCTCTGGGACACATTTAAAGCAGTATCTAGAAGAAAATATATAGCAATAAGTACCCATATGAGAAAAGCAGAGAGATCCAAAATTGACACCCTATCATCAAAATTGAAAGAGCTAGAGGAGCAAGATCAAAAAAACTCAAAAACCTAGCAGAAGAGAAGAAATAATGAAGATCAGAGCAGAACTGAAGGAGATAGAGACGCGAAAAGCCCTTCAAAAAATCAATAAATCCAA
>CM052650.1:81003313-81038022 GCA_028533165.1 Leontopithecus rosalia | reverse complement strand
ATAGTTCATATGCTAAGTTATTACTCCTGTGTAATGCCCAGAGTACACTTAGAAATATACATTTATTATTATTTCAAAGGTTTTAGAGAAGTCAGTAAACACACGTGTGAAATTCTTTTCTCATTTGTAGATTTAGAATAATGTTGTTTGATTTTTTGTGTTTTTATTATAGCTCTAATTACTAAATTTTCATAATACCTTTGAAAAATTAAGTGGTTTAACACAGGACTAAATGAAAGAGGACTATTGAAAATAATACAATGCACAGCACTTTGGGAGGCTGAGGTGGGAGGATCATTTGAGGTCACGAGTTCAAGACCAGCCTAACCAGCTTGATAAAACCCCATCTCTACTAAAAATAAAAAAAATTACAAAAATTAATAGGCATGGTGGTGCATGCCTATAGTTCCAGATACTCGGGAGGCTGAGGCAGAAGAATTGCTTGAACCCAGGAAAGAGAGGTTGCAGGGAGCTGAGATCATTCCACTGCACACCTGTCTAGGAGACAGAGTGAGATTCCATCTCATAATAATAATAATAATAGTACTGCAATGATCTAATGTTAGTATTATAATGTTACTTGCAAAAGCATCTATATTAGTTATCTTCTCTTTTTTGTCTACTCTAAGCATTCTGTTACCATTTGAATAAAACTTTTGCCCTTGATGCTCATGAGCACTTGACATCATAAGCTCTCCTTCTGAGTTCCATCTTGATACTAAACCAAATTTTTTATCTTCAACCACAAGTAGTGTACTAGTTACCTCATTACTCTAGTGGATAGGTATTAGTTTAACAGTGTGCATATTTACTACAGCAAAAGAAAAACAAACAACTTGACACAGTGATTAAGAGTTAATTCCAGATTATGATATTCAGCTATGCTTCACTAACTTTGAATATTATATCTTGGCATCATGTAGCCTTCATAGAATCAATCTTTCAAGTGATATGACAAAAATTACTGTAGGGGGCACATGACAACATATTCAAGCTTATGCACAAGGCATTTGAGGTCCGAGCATGGAACAATACTGAGGCACTGTGCATGCTATCTGTACTTGGGAATGAAACTCCTTGACCCTGGAAACAGGACAGGAGTGTGGTGTGTGGTGTGATAAGGAACGCTGAAAACAGCCTCATAATAATGCAGTTTGAGTGTGTAAAAGGTCACAGGTGCCTCAGCAACCCACCTCAATTGACCATCTAATGGATATTTGTACTTAATGCAAGCCCTTTCAATAAATACTTGATGGACGGTTGCCGGGGAGGACTCTCTCGGAAGAGCTACCCCCGAGCCCCGCCCAGCTGAACTGTCTGAGTACTTCATTCTTGGCGTTCACGGCAAGCTGTAAGCTCTTCCACTGGTGACCCCTACGTGATCGTCTTGAATTTACAAGTGAAGGAGGAGACCTTATCAATTTTCAGGGAATCTCGGTAAGGAACAGTCCTGACTCTTATCAGGAGGATGGGGCACATGCGTAAAATATCAGGGGCTAGGTTATCATGGGTCAAAAAATGACCAAAGAGCGGAAAGTATGTTTTAAAACAGCGCAACAGCTACTTAAGACTATCCAGTGCACTGTGGAGCCTGGAGCTCTACACAAGATTATGCTCTTAATTTGGCAGGAATGTCCTTGGTTTCCTGACCAAAGAACCTTAGATTTAGAGTTATGGAAGCATTAGGTTGCTGCCTCAAAAGAGAATATGAGCAAGGTTCTTTTACTAATGTCATTATTTTGACCACCTGGGTGCTGGTAAGCTCTGCGTTGTATCCTCTTTATCTGCCAGATTGTGGTGAGTCAAACCACCCATCTTCTCCACCTGAAGGGAATTCAGGAGATGTAAAGGTGAAGAAAGAAATAGGAGTCATATCAACAGGGAGGGGCTCCTGTCCCCACTTCATTCCTTTCTATGGGGAATAAGAAAGAGTTTTTTTCTAGTGAGGATGACAGACAGGAGCCTTTTCCTCCCGCTACAGAAAAGCCATTTTCCTCTTTTCCCCCACCCTTAAAGAGCCCTGCATCTGTAGGCCCTGTTCAACCAACAGCGCCTCCCATTCCCCTTGAAGAGGGGGGAGTTCTTGGAGTCCTATCCAAGGTACAGTTCTTGGATAGGGACCCCCCCGCCCCCACCACCAGGCAGCAATTACAGATATGTTCAAGTAGCCACATCCCATTGACAAACTCCCCTGCTGAAGGGGCGCCTCCAGAAGGGAAGGAAAGTGGCTGATTATAATCATTTTCTGAATATGCAAGTTCTCACATCCTACTTCTAGCATTGGCCTTTCTGGCTTTGCTTGTCTTTTTTTCTGTTTCCCTGGAGTATAAGGGCAAGTTGTATGCTGCTTCCTCAGTTTTATCCCAGATAGCTCTGGCTTTCTTGCTGCCCACAGAGGCCTGTGACAGGAGAGTTGCTAAGATGCCATGGAGTGCTCATTTAGTCACTGACAGTATAGGCAAATTGCCCCTTTCTGGGTTTGTGGTGACGGAGGGGAGGCCAAGAGGCACAGACCAGGTCCCTGGGGTGGCTGCAGGCCTCTCCAGCCTGCTCCTGAGAATCCGCCTCACCATGGTCACATGCTTTAGTAACAGTGCCCAGAAAGTGGCCTGCTGCTTGCTGTAATGCTGCTTTTCCTAATTCTGCCCTTCCCTGCACCCCTCCTGTGTCTCAGTTAACAAACAACTCCTTGTCTTCTCTGGTTCCCTAGGGAAAGGGCTAAGAAACAGTCCATGTGTACCCCGACCTTACTATCCTAAGGTGGGCAGAGGAGTGTGGAGCAGCTTAGAGTACAGAGCTCTGGGGGGAAAAAAACCTGCTAATAAGGGGCACTTTTCCATAGCCACATGTTAAAAGCTAACTAGGCTGAAGTGGATGAGCTCTGCCAGCTGCTGTCATCTTCAGAAGATAGATGCAGCCATAAGGAATGTTTGTTTTGCTTTTTTATAAAATGTTTAAAAACACTTTGGCTGAGAAACTTCAAAGCAGACCCTGTGCTGTGTGTCCTCTCCTCCCCTTAGCCTCTCTGCATGGGTTAGAAAATAATAAAAAGCCCAATATATTTTCAACACCTTATGTAACAGGGTTGGCTCCAGGCCTAGGTGGTCTGGAAGATAAGGGGAGTGGTCTTCTCCCAGCCTGTTACCCTCTTGCCTCCTGCCTCCTGCCTCCACACTTATACACACACATTACCCGCTGGTCATTTTCTGGCCTCTTGCTGCCACTTGCAGTCTTCCATCTTTCCTCTCAGGGTAAGGGCAGCAACAAGTGGCCAGCTATTGAAAAGACAGGCTGCCTAAAGAGCCCAGAGCAAATGGGAAGAAACTGGCCACAGCCCTACTTTCACAAGCTCACTTCTAAAACATTCCAGCTAAAGGCTAATGTAAGAAATGGCCAGCGCCTAAGGACATTTTTAAAAGTTTTTTTTTTTTACACACTTAAGCTAATTCAGTGCAAGTTTATTATCCTGGCAACTTGCAGTCACATTCTAATGACTTTTGAAGGCCAGATATTATGGTAAAAATCACTTAAAATGTTCATCCTTTCCATGCCTTAGTTTAACAAGTGGGCTTTATTTTTGTTATTTCTGTATTTTATGTGCTGGTTGCACCTGTCTCATAACCCCTCTAAACACATACAAAAGACCACAGATTTTAAAGCTTCTCTCCTCATAACAGAATGCCAATGTTGCATCCAATTAGCAAGATATAAGCCTGTTATTCTTTTCCTACTGTTAAGCAAGGAACAATTTCATACTCTCTTAGCTTGTGATCTTAATTGGCAAGTAGCAATGGATGACTTTATTGGTAATATCAACTTCCATTTATCAGAATCTAAGCTCCTAAACCTTTCACAAACTGTGCCTGCTAAATTTGTATCTATTGTCTCTGAGTCCTTGCTGCACGTCACTAATGTCTTTGCAGACGGTTCAGAAAAAAACTGAAAAGAGAGCTGTAATGTGGCCAGATGCCATGCAAAATTGGCAACACAAAATACAGGAACATTTTAAAACTATGCAACAGGTGGAGTTAGGTGCCCTAATATTGGCCTTACAAACTATTCCTCACCAAAACATAAATATCATTAGTGATTCTGCTTGTGATATACAGCATCACTCATTTAGATCTTGCACATTTGAAGGGTGTTACTGATGAGTCTCTACTAGCTTTGTTTCTTACACTGCAAGAGCTCATCTGTGCCCATCATCACCATCTTTCCATCACCCATATTCACTCTCATTCTAGGTTACCTGGTCCCTTATCAGAAGGGAATGCTCAAGCTAATGCTCTGGTACGAACACGTATGTGGTTTACAGACTTTTCTGCTTTTGTGTGAGCTCAAGCTAATCATGCCTTTTATCAACAGAACGATAACAGTCTTAAACAACAGTTTCATTTGACACGTGCTCAAGCTCACATGATTATTAAAACTTGTCTTAATAACCAACAACATTCTCTCTCTCCTCTTTCCTTATGGATTGATGCCAACCCATGAGGTTTAGTGTGTAATGCTATCTGGCAAACTGATGTTATTTGTACATGGAAATGAAACTCCTTGACCCTGAAAACAGGACAGGGAGTGGAGTGTACACAGCAGTTTGAGTGTGTGCAAGGTCACAGGTGCCTCAGCAACTCACCTCAAATGACCATCTAGTGGATGTTTGTAGTCAATACAAGCCCTTTTAATAAATACTTGGTGGACAGATGCTGGGGCGGACTCTCTTGGAAGAGCAGCTACCCCACAGACCCACTCAGCTGAAACTGAGTACTTCAATCTTGGCACTCACTGCAAGCTATAAGCTCTGCAATTACAAATTCAAAAACGTCTCTACTTACTCATTATCCTTCCTCTTATAAGGAGTGCTCCTGTAGGCTGATTCCCAAATATGTAAAATCTGTTAAGCAATACATAATAAATTTCAAATTTAGGTACCAGTGTATTCTTGATAGGTTAGTTAAAAGTATTTTCAAAAAGGTGACTGAATACCAAAAATCCAGATATTCATATTAACAAACTGATTAGTGAGAAAAATGCACTCCTCTTTAAAAGTTCTTTACAGAGTGAAATATTTTGAAAGTCAGCTAGAACATATATTTAATGAATATCCTCTGTTTCCCCAAATGTAGTGAGAGGTGGGGTGGTGTAAAATGTATGTTAAAATTTTTAGCCTACTAGTAATATATGCTATAAAATATTACCATTCATGAAATTAATGTGGTGAGTCTTTCAAGCACATACTTCTATGTATGAATCATTTCTAATGGTATCTTTTTTCTTTCTATTTTGTAAGAGAGATATGAGTAATATTGATGAACAAAGAAAACATAGTAAGACATCATGGAAACATGTTGATATAAGTCCTGATCATGGAATGAGTTAAGAAACAAAGGCTTTTGAGTAATGGTGATGTCACAACAAGAGTAAGTTAAAAGTACCAGGAAGAAAGTAATTGAATTTGGCATAACTAGCTTCTATCAATAACTGTCCCTAAAACTTGGCCCTAATTTGTTACATAAATTCTATTAAAAATATTCAAATACTTGGTTATAATCAACTCCCAAACTGCAAAAGACAGCTTTTCTCCTAGTGGTTTATTATCTAGGTTTCTAGTCTTGGGAGTAAGTTCAAGGGGTGTGGAGAGAGCTTCTAAATTGTCAGTGCTTTCAACAGCATATGCTGTCTATGTAACCCTGAGACCCTTAATTATATAGAAATTTGGATTAGAAATGCAGTCAGATAAAGCACCAAGCCAAATAAATAATTTAGAAAAATAAACACAAAATAAAAAAAGGAATCCTACCTTTAGTTACAAGAAAAATATGTTAAACTTTCAGAGCACTAAAGTATAGTCAGTCTGAATTGCTTCACTCCCAAATACATATAAAATTTTATGGTCCTATTTGATATAAGTGATGTAATTATATAACCTATTGTTGACAGTGTTTTTCCTTATCTGGATTTTATATAGCCAAAGCCAAAAATGTTCTTGTGAGTTTGAGTTGTTTAAACAAATAAATTTGACATTGAACTATATTTATTTCTGGGTGCACAATTCAGTTTATTTAGGGTTAACAACAATTTAAAAAAGTAATTGATGACAGTAGCCTTTCACAGAGTAATAGGAATTAAGATGCTATCGCCACAGATTTCAGTACTTGACCCTGAACCCTGAAGAGAAGGTTACAACTGACATGGGAAAGTGTTATTTAAGTGCTTGCACCGAAGATATATATTGCTAAGAAACAATTTTTGAGTGAGGAGTTTATATTGTATCTCTTTATAACCTGTACTAAATTCATGATTGTGACTGTCACACTTCTGGAGAGCTAAAATATTGTGGACTAGACTCTGATTACTAATACACTTCAAGTAAAATATATGTAGGGTATAGTAATATTTGTACTACCATTGTTTTCTTAGAAGAGACTACTTAGTATGTAAGGTAGTTATAAAAGAAAACTATAACAATTCGTAGTCTGGAAAATGATACACAAAATATAATATGCCATCTAAGGTATTTCTAATCAGGCATTTTCCCCTTCTTAAACCATGTGTTTGTATGGTAATAACCGCACAAATTTACAGACTGCAAGTGAAGCACATCCAACAACAATCCAAATTTTCTCTTATTGTCCTCTAATACCTTCTCTCAATCTAATTTCCATTTACCTAAAATGAAAATAAAAGAGAACAATTATAAGGAATGGGATGTCCACATTTCTTAGCTCATACATGTTTGTCTGGGGGTGGTTTGTTTACTATGGGGATGCCTTGTATACAAAGACAGTAGTATAAATTCAGAAAGTAGCCATCCATTTTGTTAGCTGTAAAATAAATAATTTCTATACAAGTGAACTTCATTTTATGAAGTTCTGCTAAATTGGAGAAATACTTTCAGAGAACACCTCTTAGAAAATTACTGGGAAAGCTCATGTCAGCTCACAAGACCTAAGTCAAAGCCAAGGACCCAGGTTTATGATCTAGGCATTATAAAAAGACAAATAATAGTGATGAGATTACTAATTAACACTTATATTTCATATATTACATATGTTATATAGTTTCCTATATAATTAACGTGATCTGAGTGCATACTATATGGCAAGATCTGTATTAAGCAGCTACCATGTATTTTCTTACTTAATAATCTTAATTATTATATTTGAATTGTATTAGTAGCATCCCATATTTTAAGTGAGAGTAATAAAGCAAAGGAACACTAAATAATTTACAAAAAATTGAGTAAGTAGTAGAGCCAAGATTCCCCAAAGCCCATGATACTTTGGGAGGTGATACAAGATTGTCTTACAGTCAGATAGTAATCTTCACAATTTTTATAATAACCATAAATTCGAAAAGTTTTCACTCCCCCCACCTCAATGGACAGCTACATGCAAAACTTCAGAAAAATGGGTAAAAACATGTACTGAATATTAGGATTTTATCTCAGTGCCCATTTTTCTCATGAAATTTTTTTCTGATTACTAGATTCAGAATACTAATAAAACAAGAAAGATTAATAATATCTCATCAATAAAAAGTTTTAGCTAATATAGCTATTTGAGAAACCAAAAAATAGAAACAGCAGCCAATTCTCAGTGGTAAAGGGGTAACGGGGATGATGACTTTTTTCTTTCTTTGTTTAAATAATTTCAATCTTATTTTAGATTCAGGGGTATGTGTGCAGGTTTGTTACATGGGCATATTGTGTGATGCTAGGTTTGGGAAGAGCAAACTGTGTAGGGGTATTATGCTGGCTACCTCAGCTATGGAATCATCCCATGCCCCACTTCTCTCCAACTCTAGTAGTCACCAGTATCTACTGTTTTCTTCTTTGTGTCCATATTTACTAGGTGTTCAGCTTCAACTTAAAAGTAAGAACATTCAATATTTGGTTTTATGATCCTGTATTAATTTATTTAGGAAAATGGTCTCCATCTCCATTTATGTTGCTGCAAAGGACATGATTTCTTTATTTTCACGGCTGAATAGTATTCTGTGGTATATAGGTACCATATTTTCTTTATCCAGTCCACAATTGATGGGGACCTAGGTTAATTTCATGTCTTTGCTATTGTAAATAGCACTATGATGAACATAGGATTGCATGTCTTTTTGGTAGAACTTTTTTTTTCCTTTGAGTATATGCCCAGTAATAGAATTGCTGTTTCAAATGGTAGCTGTTTTAAACATTCTTTGAGAAATCTCCAAACTACTTTCCATAATGCCTGAACTAGTTTACATTGCCAAGAACAGCTTATAAGCGTTCCCTTTTCTCTACAGCCTCACCAGCATCTATTACTTTTTGACTTTTTAGTAGTAGCTATTCTAAGTGGTGTGAGATGGTATCTCTACGTAGTTTTGATTATTTCTCTTATGATTAGTAATATCGATTATTTTTTCATGTTTGTTGGCTACTTATGTGTTTCTTTTGAGAAGTGTCTGTTCATGTTCTTTGCCTAATTTTTAATGGGGTTATTTGGTTTTTGCTTGCTGATTTCTTTAAGTTTCTTATAGACCATGGATATAAAACCTCTCTCAGAAATATAGTGTGCAAATATGTGATCCCATTTTGTAAGTCATCTGTTTATTCTGTTGATAGTTTATCTGGCTGTGTGGAAGCTCTTTAGTTATGTCTCACTTGTCAATTTTTGTTTTAGTAGCAATTGCTTTTGGGAACTTAGCCAGAAATTCTTTGCCAAGGCCAGTGTTGAGAAGGGTGTATGCTAGATTTTCTTCTAGCATTTTTATTAGTTTGAAGTTTTACTTAAATCTTTAACCCACCTTGATTTAATTTTTATATACAGTGAAAAGTATGGGGTCTAGTGTCATTCTTCTGCATATGGCCATCCAGTTATCACAGTATCATATATTATACAGGGAGTTCTTCCTATGGCTTGTTTTCTGTTAACTTTGCCAAAAATCAAGTGGTTGTATGTATGCAGCATTAGGTTTGTGTTCTCCATCCTGTTACATTGGTGTGTATGTACCATGGTGTTTTGGTTATTGTAGCCTAATAATATAGTTTTAAGTCCCTTTTCTTTATTTTTTTGCAATAGTTTCAGTAAGATGACTATCTCTTCTTTGTACATCTGGTATAATTTGGCAGTGAATCTATTTGTGTAGGGCTTTTTAATTTATTTTTATTTGGGTTTTTTATTACTGATTCAATTTCAGAACTTGTTATTGATCTGTTCAGGTTTTCATGGTTTTCCTAGTTCAAGCTTTGGAGGTTTTATGTTTCTGGGAATTTATACTTTTCTTCCATATTTTCTAATCTATGTGCATAGAGGTGTTTATAATATTTCTGAGTATCTTTTGTATGTCTGTGAGATTGGTTGTAATGGCATCTTTGGCAATTCTGATTGAACTTCTTTGAATCTTCTCTTTTTTCTTGTTAGTTTAGCTGGTCATCTGTGGAACTTTTTTATTCTTTCAACACAAAACACTTGGTTTCATTGATCTTTTGTATGGAATTTTGCATTCCAATTTTATTTAATTTATCTCTAATTTTAATTATTGCTTTTTTTCTTTTAGCTTTGGAGTTGGTTTTATTAATTCACTTGGGAAAATGTCCTCCATCTCCATCCATGTTACTGCAAACGACATGAATTTTTTTCTGTTTCCTTTAGGCGCAATATTAGTCTAATTTGAGATCTTTCTAACATCATGATGAAGGTTTTCTGATACCATAACTTTTGATATTGACACTGCTTCAGCAGCAACCCAAAGATGTTGGTAAGTCTATGTTTCTCTTTTCTTCAGTTTCAAATAATTTTTTAATTTATGCCTTGATTTTGTTGTTTACCCAAGAGTTTTTCATGTAGGTTTATGTTGTTTTGAGAGATCTTCTTGAAATAATTTCTATTTTGTTTATACTGTGTTCCAAGGGTGTGCTTGCTATAGTTTCAGTTTTTTTGAATGTATTGAGACTTGCTTTATAACTGAGCATGTGGTCAATCTGAAAATATATTCCATGTGTAGATGAAAAGAATATATATTCCTCGGTTATTGGGTGTAGTATTTTGTAAACATCTATCAGGTACAATTGGTAGAGTGAATTTCTTTGTTAGTTTCTGCCTCAATCATCTGGCTAATACTGTCAGTGGAGTATTGACATTTACAGCTATTATTCTGTGATTGCTGACTTCTTTCTATACGTTGAGAAGTTTTTTTTTTTTTTGAGACGGAGTTTCACTCTTGTTACCCAGGCTGGAGTTCAATAGCGTGATCTCGGCTCACCGTAATCTCTGCCTCCTGGGTTCAGGCAATTCTCCTGCCTCGGCCTCCTGAGCAGCTGGGATTACAGACACATGCCACCATGCCCAGCTAATTTTTTGTATTTTTAGTAGAGACGGGGTTTCACCATGTTGACCAAGATGGTCTCGATCTCTTGACCTTGTGATCCACCTGCCTTGGCCTCCCAAATTGCTGGGATTACAGGCTTGAGCCACCGTGCCCGGCCATTGAGAACTTTTAAAATAAACTTTGGGGCTCCAGTTTTGGGGGTATGTATATATATAATAGTATTTTGTTGAATTGAACCCTTTATCATTATGTTGTGCCCTTCTTTTTCTTTCTCATTAGATGTTGGTTTAAAGTCTGTTTTATCTGATGTAAGCATAATGACTCTTACTTTTTATTTGTTTCCATTCTCTTGGTAGATATGTTTCCATTCCCTTGGTAGATATTTTTCCATCTCTTTACTTTGGGCTTATAGGTGTCATTATATGTGAGATGAGTCTCTTGAAAAAAATAGAGAGTTGGGTCTTATCTTTTTATCCAGCTTGACAATAAATTCCTTCTAAGTGGAGGCATTGTGACCATTAATATTCAGGGTTATTATTGATATGTGAGATTTTGATTCTGTCATTGGTTTTATAGAGTCAATTTTGTGGTCACTTTATAGTGTCTGTGGTCTATATGATTAAGCATATTTTTGTGGTAGCAGGTATCATTCTTTCATTTTCATGTTTATCCCTCCCTTAAGAACCTCTTGTAAAACTGGTCTGATTGTAAAACTTTCCTTATTATTTGCTTGCCTGATAAATATTTTGTTTCCTCTTCACTTACGAGGCTTAGTTTGATGGGATGTGAAATTCTCAGCTGGAAGTTTTTTGTTTCTGTTTTTGTTTTTTTAAAGAATGCTGAAAATAGGTCCCCAATGTCTTCTGGCTTGTAATGTTTCTGCTGAGAAGTCCACAGCTAACCTGATGGGGTTTCCTTTTTACATGACCTGACCCTTCTCTATAGATCCATTTAAGATATTTTTTGTGTTGATCTTGGTGAATCTGAGGATGATGTGCCTTGGGGATGGTCACCTTGGATATTATCTCACAGGGGTTATCTGTGTCTATTGAATTTGCATGTCATCCTCTCTAGAAAGAATGAGGAAATTTTTATAGGTTATATCCCCAAATATGTTTTTCATGTTGTATACTCTTTCCTCTTCTCTCTCAGGAATGCCAGTGAGTTACAGATTTGGTCTCTTTACAAAATCCCATATTTCTTGGAGGTTTTGTTCATTTTTTGAAATTTCTTATTTGCATCTGACTGATCTGATTTGAATAACTGATCTCTGAATTCTGAGCGTTCCTTCAGCTTGAGCAATTCTGTTGTTAATTATTCCTACTGAATTGTGAAATTCTTGCAGTGCACTTTTTAATTCCTGAAGTTCAATTTGGTCCTTTTATTAAAATGGTTATTTTGTATTTCAGCTCTTGTATCATTTTACTGGATTCCTTGGATTGAGTTTTGTTTTTCTCCAGGATAGTAAAAGCTTTCTTGCCATTCAGGTTCTGAATTCTACGTCTTGTTATTTCAGCTGTTTAACTCTGGTTAAGAGCCATTGCTGGGGAGCTAGCAAACTCATTTGGAGGTAAGGGAAAATTTTGGCTTTTATAGTTCCAGAATTTGTGCACTTGTATTTTCTCAGCTTTGTGGACTGATGTTCCTCTAACTTTTGAAGTTGCTGTTCTTTAAATGGGGCTTTTAGCTTTTATGTTCTTTATTTCCCTTGAGTGTTTTATTGGGGTATAATTTATGTTTCGTTGATTGGCTTCATTTCTGGATGCTTACAAAGGGATGAGGCTCAGCTTGGCACTCTAGAGCTTAGTACTGGTCCCGCAGCTTTGTTCTCTGACCCTCAAGGTTGAGCACTGTGTGTGCTGGAGAGCAGGGGCTGAGGTGCTCTCTGTCTGCTGGAAACAGATGGAGTTTCTAATGGAGCACGTGCAAGAGTGCTCCAGGGCTTAGGTAAATACACTCCAGCAAGGTCTTTGAAAGGCTGCAGGCCAAAGTGCTCTGGGAGGGGCCTGTCCACAAAAGTGCTCTGGCAGGCTGGCCAGTGAAAGGGCTGCCAGTGAAAGGGCTGCCAGTGAAAGAGCTCTAGCAGGGGCCACTGGCAATAGCACTCTGGTGGGGCATTGGGGAGTTGTGGGCAAAAGTGCTCCAACAGGGCAGTTGAGGCAAGGCTGCAAAGAGGTGTAGCCAGTAAGGAACACAAGGGAGGGCTGGGAGAGAGCGGGGCATACAGATTAGACTTACATTGATCCCTCAGGTAAGCCATGGCTTACTATGGCTCTCTCCATGTCCAGAAATAACAAAGGTTAAAGACACCTAGTGGAATACAGAGAGCCTTGGAAAATGGATGCACACAACCATGTTCCACTGCAGCCACTGCCATTCCAAACCCTCTGGGCTTCACACAGATTTCATTGTTTCCAGTGTCTATGCCTACTTTCCAGGCAGTTCCCCCTGAAACACTTGGAAACCCTATGCAAGGTTTCCAGTTTCCTCCCACTTCAGCTGTAGTGTCTGCATTATCTCTCTGTCCACTCTCAATACCTTCTCTTAGAAGTTCTGTTCACAATATGCTGGTCTACTTGGTGTTCTGGTTTGTCTTGGTGGTAGAAGCTCTTCCTGGCTGCATCTAGTCAGCTCACTTTAGCTTATCTTATCAGCTATTTAACTTTATGGCTGCAACGTCAAAAAATACTCATGCAAAGGGATACCTGGTATTAAAAGTTCCATAATAGTCAACATTATCCATGAAACCATTATTAACAATGTCAAAGAAATGGCAACTTAGCCACACCAGTTGCAACATTTTCATGATTATATTAAGCACATGAATGAATGAACTATAAGGAAATTTTCCCTTTAAAAGCAAAAAGAGGAGTTGCCACAACATGCTCCCAAAGCAAACTGATTTGGTGACTCATGTTTTGGAAGATGGTGATTGTTTTTCATTGTTAAATTCTAGTTTGCATCATTTCAAGTGGAATGAAAAAGATTTAAAACCATATGAAAAATAATATCATGAATACAAACTACTTTAGCCCACTGTTTTCCTCTTTGTTTATGTAATCTCCCACTTATATTTCCATTTCTTTTGGAAGGTATTAAAAATGTCTTCAGACAAAACAAAACTAAACAAAATGATGATGACCTAAAGTACAGCAATTACTAAGTAAGTGAAATATATTATTTGTCATATTAATGTGTATTTATATGACATGTAGAGTATAATAAACTTCAAATAATAAGGACACCTGTTAATTGTCAGAAATGGCACAATTAATAAAATTCTACTTACACATAATATTGAATTTAAGTATAAATACAAAAATAAGGAATTTGATTTTTTATATCCATATAATTGTACTTTTAATGCAATTTAACTTAATTGCATGTTATATGTTACAGTATAAAATTACTCTGTATTACATAAAAAGTTAATCTATAAAAATTTTAAAGTTTTTGAAAAAAATGACTAGAGCCAAATGAAATTCACTAAAACTTCTCTTAAATTTTAATTTTTATTCTCAATTGTTTTCAGAAATTTGTCCCAGCATCTTTATTTAGTCTTCGGTTCTCAAAATATTCAAAGATCACACAATATGTTAAACACAATTAAGTGTATATTATGTGTTTTAAGGTTGTTAATGTTTTAACAACCATAATGCTCAAATAAATTTTTATTGACATTTACTGTTTTCTCGTAAAGATCAGTTTTTCACAATAAATGATATAATATTTTATATTACATCACATGAATTGAAATAAGTTTTTTTGTTGTAATAGAAACCACTGATAAGATTGGAAATAACAGACAAGATATAAAAAGTCAGTATAGGCAGGACGTGGTGTGGCTCAAGCCTGTAATCCCAGCACTTTGGGAGACCGAGGCGGGTGGATCACGAGGTCGAGATCGAGACCATCCTGGTCAATATGGTGAAACCCCGTCTCTACTACAAATACAAAAAATTAGCTGCACAGTGGCGCGTGCCTGTAATCCCAGCTACTCAGGAGGCTGAGGCAGGAGAATTGCCTGAACCCAGGAGGCGGAGGTTGCCGTGAGCCGAGATCGCGCCGTTGCACTCCAGCCTGGGTAACGAGCGAAAATCCGTCTCAAAAAAAACAAAAAAAGAGTCAGTATAATGTTTGTAAAACAATCTATTTTTAAACATTTCATGAATCCTTATGTAAATATGTAATATGTTGTGATTAATATAAGAAGATAACATTTGCTATTGAGGGATGTTTTTCCTAAGAAGACACTGTTTATAAAAAAGGAAGCACTACCATAAATCTATTATTTTGGTTGTTAGGAAACATTAATTATATTAAACAATTAAACTTTTGAGTTTAATTGTTTAATATAATTAAATTATTACAGTGCACTACAATGCTACAGAAATTGAAAAATTATAGAAAACATGCACACACCATTTTTCTTTCGTCCTTCCTTTCTTCCTTTTTGTCTTCCTTCTTTCCTTCCTCCCTTCCCTCTCCTTCCTTCCTTTCCTCCCTCCTTCCTTCCCTCCTTTTGTTCTTCTTTCCTTTCATCTTTCTTTCTTCCTTTTCTTTTCTTTCTTCCATTGTTTCTTTTCTTCCTTCCTTTTCTTTCTTTCTCTTTCTTTCTTTCCTTTCTTTCTCTGTCTTTTCTTTCTTTTTTCCTATCTTTTTTGTCTTTCTTTCTTTTCTTTTATTTCTTCTTCTCCTTGAAGAGCAGGGTTACCCCATAGTCAGTGTGCCCAGAATAGCCACATACATTTTATTTCCAAACTTGTATTGTTTGGAAATGTTTAACTTGGAGGAATACTCCAAAGATTGATGTATTTATTTCATGAACACCCACACATATAAAAACAGTGTTGCCTATGAGTGTATAAATTTATAAATAATATAAATACAGGAAATCCCTTATAAATGGAGAAATTTTATGTGGAAAGAACATAGGATAGGGTTAACAGAAGAAAGGAAAACAGTATCTATTGAAGACATATGTTGTTTAATGACTTGAGAGAATCATTTTAGATTTGTTAACTCATAATCTTTACAATTGGCCAATGAGTTAGCCATTAGTTCATAGTTTAAAGAAAAGAAACGTGAGGATAATTTAAAAAGAGATGACTGGCAAGTAACATTATTGGTCTCATGATTCTCTGCCCATCATTGCCAATACTCTCTTTTTACACCGTGGCCTCTATCGTTGTTCCAGAAGACAAAGTACAAGGTGCTTAGAAGGATATAGAGTGTATATATACATGACATTAATAGAACCTCAAATAACTAGCATAACTATATATCAGTATGTGTTGATCCCTTTGTTTAATCCTGTAAAGAACATTATACCATTAATATTCTCATCATAGAGATGAGAAAATGGAGGCCTAGGAATGTCAAATAAATGACAGAACCTAGCTACACAATCAGATATTCTTATTCTAGAATATGGGCCTATCTTCCTTGCCTGTGATCATAGTGTCAGAATGGCCACTAGCAGAGTGCATTCCAGTTCAGAACTTCTTAAACTTATATTGATGGTTTCTCTGTTAGAACTAGACATAGATCTTTGAGATAAGGTAGACATTTAAAATCTCTTTCTGTGATCTTGGTGTCAGTGACGTGATGCATTGCTCCCTTCCCAGATAAAAATGCAGCAGTGGCAGCAGCTACTGTGGATAGCACAGGACTACAGGATCTCTGCCTGTGACTGAGTATACAATCAGTGCTATATAAAATTGGCACAACATAGCATGAGCCATTCAATTATTTCACTCATTTCTTTTTTCTTATTTATTTGCATTTCAATATATTAGTAGTATTATTAAAGGTGAAAATATTTGTAGAAATGGAAGAAAATAAAATTGAAATCCCATATTACATTACACATAACATTTAAATATAAATAGATGAAGGACTAAAATATCTTTAGTTAAATGTGAAACAAATTAGTAAAATGCCTAGTGAACAACACTCCTCCGTTTATAGAGGCGTTGTAAAAATTTTTTTGTAAAAATCAAACATTTTCGACTTGCTTTTATTAAAATTAAATTTAATAATAATATTAAAATGAATAAATAAAAATACATCTTCAAATTATAAATTATAGTAAATGAAAATGAATCTACAAACTGGGAAATATATTTGAAATAATCTACAAATGATTGGTATTAGTAATATATAAATAACTCATGCAAATCTGCAAAGAATTAATGCAATGGGAAAATGGGTAAATAATATATGTTGTCTTCCACCTTTATAGAAGAGACACTATGGCACATTAAAACATTAACAGATACTCTTACTTATTAAAAATCAAGAAGATACAAATTAATACCATAGTTAAGATACCATATCTAACATCATTGGCCACAATTAAGGAGTCTGACAACATTAAGTTTTCTCAAAAAATATGGATAAACAAGATCTCTTATAAATTGCTATTTACTAACATAAATTGATATCATTACTTTGGAGAAATAGTTGCTTATAAGATTCAACAATCAAATTCCCTCTTAACTGACATTGATTCCCAGGCATATACCCAATAAAATTACTTCACTTATATACTAGGAAACACAAACAAAAATACTCGAAACAACAGTATTCACACCAGGAAGATTTCATATATGTGGTACCTTTTAAAATAATTTGAATATAAAGATAGGCATTAAATATAAGATAAAACATTTTTTTAAATTAAATAAATTATAATTCCAAATTGGGTTATTTCTGACATGGAGAAGTAAAAGTTGAGATTAGCAGAAGAAGTTATTTTAAGTTATTATCACTGTTCTTTTTTTCCAAGCTTGGTGTAATTTCCAATGTGGCACATCAGCTGTACCTTTCAGAGGTTATTATAAGATCTTACCAGGCTAGAGTTTCTGGATGGTGTGCTTATGAATGTGAAAACAGTGTGGCAATTCCTCAAGGACCTAGAAATAGAAATTCCATTACTGGGTATATAGCCAAAGGATTATAAATCATTCTACTATAAGGACACATGCACACGAATGTTCATTGCACCACTGTTTACAATAGCAAGGACCTGGAACCAACCCAAATGCCCATCGATGATAGACTGGACAGGGAAAATGTGGCACATATACACCATGGAATATTATGCAGCCATCAAAAACGATGAGTTCATGTCCTTTGTAGGGACATGGATGAACCTGGAAACCATCATTCTCAGCAAACTGACACAAGAACAGAAAATCAAACATCACATGTTCTCACTCATAGGCAGGTGTTGACCAATAAGAACACATTGACACTGGGAGAGGAGCATCACACACTGGGGTCCGTAGGGGTGAAATAGAAGAGGGACAGTGGGAGGTGGGGAGTTGGGGAGAGATAGCATGGGGAGAAATGACAGATATAGGTGATAGGGAGGAAGGAAGCAAGGAGGAAGGAAGTGTTGCATAGGTACACACACTGCCATGTGTGTACCTATGCAACAGTCTGGCGTGTTCTTCACATGTGCCCCAAAACCTAAAATGCAATTAAAAAAATAAAATTAAAAAAAGAAATAAATAAAATAAAGTACAAATGCATTCTTAAGTTGAGTTCTCCCAAAAATAGACCTTGAGTTTAAGATTTGAAAAGACTGTATACTTCCAGCTACTCAGGTGGCTGAGGCAGGAGAATTGCTTGAACCTGGGAGGTGGAGGTTGTGGTGAGCCGAGATTGTGCCACTGCACTCCAGTTTGGGCAACAGAGCGAGACTCTGTCTCAAAAAAAAAAAAAAGATTTGAAAAGACATTGCTATTTAGAAGGTAATCCCAAGAAGCACCAGCATGGGGTTGGGATAGTAGGATAGGGAAGGAATATTAGCTAAAATTGGTGTGTTCATGAATAGATTACCTCTATGGGAAACTGTGTATTAGTCCCACTGTCTACTTCATGGAGTAAACACATCCCAGAGTTGTTCTAAATTGTCCAAATGTGTGTATAGCTAACACTGGCACAGGATTGCATTTGATATCATTTATTCTAAAATTCGAGCTGCACCACATGCTGCAAATCTTTCTTATATGCCTAGAGAAATCCCTCAGGTAAAGAGTTATAAGGCCTTGATGTGAGAAGCCATCAGCTTCCAAGAAACAGTGAATATTGAACATTGGGGAGATATGAATCACATGCCAGTAACATCTGCTATGGTTCACTTCTTGCATCTCTAAAGTATGCATGTGCTACACATTAAATTCCTTCTTTTCTCTGTGATTCCTCAAGTTTGTGATCAGTCAATTTCCAAATTTTGAATTTGGTCAAGCTGTATTCAACACTGTTACACCTATTTCTGACGTTATAACTGATAGACATAAACTCTGTTCTTTATCATGTATTCTGGAGTCTAGTGAATAGGACAAGTTGGATTCATTACTTTTACACTTGTTTCTGAGGTCATAATCCATAGTTATACTCTGTTCTCCATCATGCTTTCTGGAGTCCATTCATCTCTGGTCAGCATTTGTGATAGTTTACATTCACTACCTAATGAAATAACCTATCGTCCAGGTGTCTGAGCCTTCTGGATACTGTGCTGTTCTCTGGTTGATTACTATAATTACCCATTTGTATTCCTATCATCACTGATGGAAGTATAAAGAGGAGCCCCAGTTAATTTCTTGAGTTTACATCAGACTCTTTCCGGTTTCCATTACATAGCAACCACTCTATTCTCTCATGATAATCAGAGTCAATTAATCATGCCAGCATAGTAAATCTTTTCTTTCCTTACCAATCTACCTTATGAAGAGCTCAAATTGACCAGGCCTGAGTTATAGTTTTAGGTTTAGAACCCTTTTTATCTTACCTGGAAGAAGTACTTCTCCTATCACTGGAAATCTAAAGTCTTACAGATTGAAAACACAAGTTTGAATCATTACAAGCCTAAAGTTTTACAGATTGAAAACACAACTTTCCCAAATGTTACACTAGTAAAGATAGTAAAGGAGACCACTTTTACTTCATAGACTAATATATTTATTAACACAGCTATTGCTGTATATTCTTGTTCTTCTTAGAAAGATTCAAACAGCTTTTAATTTGCTTTCTAATATCAATTGAAAATCAAAAGCACTTACCAAGTAGATTCATATCAAGAACTAGGTGTTGCATTATTGATTATTCAAATAAAGAAACCGTGTCCAGCTTTATAGCAGCAATTAGAGTTACCACTTGTTTAAATTTATAGAATTCCACCATAGATTTACATAAGCACTCTATTTTTGCTTAGTCTGGTTAATTAAATGGAAATATAATGAAGATAACTAACTTTGTATTATTTGAGTCTTTGAAAGTGGTATTAATTTTTGTCATTCTACTCAGGATGCTATATTGCATGTTATTTACAATCTTGGCTGGGGATTGCAAGGGCAGGCAATCTCACACATCTCTGCTTGTTCTTTCCTATCACAATGTCTGCAGATGCACAAGTTAGGGAACTGGTGTGATAATGCCAGCTGTTAACTGTGTCCATCATAATTATTCACTCAAGACACTGAGAAATGACTGCAGAGTGTCTCTATGAACCCATTGGATCTAGGGTAAGGTAGACTTTTGCCAGAACTCCATTTTCAACTCACCTCTCACCTGAGGTCTTGATGGTGTCTTGTGTCCCCTGGTTTCAGTATCAGCACACAACCCATACATATCCAATGACTTTTAAATAATCTAAGTATTCTCCTTTTCCTAATCTGGTAGTTTAGGGATTAGCTGTTGTATATATGCACTATAGCTTTTACCTCCTCTTCTACTGTAGGTCTCTAGATCTGAGACAATGCTCAAGCCTGAAAACTTTCCTAGTGACAATGATTTTCTGACTGCCACAAGTCATCTGCTCAACTGGGTTTGATTATTTTTAGCTATATGAGTCAAGTAATACAACACTTTCATTGAGAGTTCATATATGTTATCCCTAGAAACACTATGGTATATTAGCCATTGCCTCAAATCCCTAAGGATCAAGACCACCTTCTTGCTATTACATCATTGCTGCCCACACAGATATTACATGAACCTTACATGTGATGACTAAATGTTACCACCTGGCCTCTGTTATTTCAGAATCCTATCATCCATGTTTGACAGTAAAGAACCCAGTATGATAGTAATATCTCTTAACATTGCATTGCTTTCTAAAAGGCAGTCAATCCTCAATGTTTTAGTGATGCTAGAACCCCACACTAGAATATTTTTTATTAATTTAGTGAATGAAAGTACCTCTTGGACTTCCCCAAAGATCATAGCCAGCTGATACTTTCTTTGGTCTCACTTAACTGATCTATTTGAGCATTCCCTATCCTAGAAATTATTTGACCTGTTTCTCAATATGCTCCCTAGACAGTTATAGTGTCTCAATTTCCTGTAAATCACTGTTTCCAATTTTTATAGATTATTCTTCCAGTGTATTAGGACAGCTCCAGGAATTCTTGCTGTAAATGTATACTGAGTCACAAAATAGTACCGCTATATCTCTAAACTTTTCCCTTTGTGGTAATGTATTCTGCATCTTTGTCCCAATTTCCTCAATAACCATTGCCATATGCTCAATCCTGTGAGTACCTTTTAGTCAGATTCTGCAGATCTTTTTGTGAATGAATTATTTCTTCTCTTAGAAGGACCATGTTGATAACTGACCTTAGCTATTCATCTTATCAGGAAGTGGAGGAGCTTGCAGGCATTGAGGAGATCAAGCATGGGCTATTTTCTTGCAAAAGTAAGAGGACCTCTTTTCCTAAACCAGATTCCTTATAGAGGGACCTGAACGCTCAAGATTGTCAAGTGTTTGTGCTCTTGTATTCATTATGGTCTCAGGATAGTATTATTTCCCAGAGGACCTGGGCTTGTAAATCTGGAGCTGTAATTGTAGTTTCTTTTGTAACTCAGACACTATTACAATCAAATCTTGTGCCTGAGTTTTAGTAGAGTCTACCCTTCTATTTAATTAAAATTATTTTTAAAGAATTTAAAAAGAATTCTATTACAAATTATTTTTCAATCCTTTCATAGAGGACTTCTGACTTTTATGCTGTCCCCTGAATTGATATTTGCCTCATCTGAGCCTACATTTTTCTTCTACTATAGCAGTTAACAATAGCCAGTTTATATTCAGTTCTCCTAAATATAATTGCTTCCATGTTTTTTCCAACAGCTAGAGCTACTTGAGTAATCCAGTGCATTCTCTTCTACCAGTACCCTCTCCCAATCCAACACAAATGGAAGTCTTATTAAGTCTTAGTAATTAAGAAGATGAAGCTCTCAAGGGTTGTTATAACCCCAGTAATCCTCAGTAAAAGTGTCCTTGTTGAATATGGCTGATGATTCATACAATTCTAGAATTCCATCCTGTCTACTTCCTGAAACCTTACATCCAGTAACAACTGTCTTAGTTACATGCTCCTGTACGTTGAAAATACCATCATGCAGAGAGTAACTGATGCTTTCAGAGGCAAGCTATTTACAAGGACTACAAAGGTCAGTGTTGAGGGATGTAAGTGGGGTGCCTGCAGTGATTGCTACATATGGCTTCGATGACCTTATATATTTCATGAAGGACTATGTGATCTAATTCTGCAAAATTAAAGTAAAAAATAAAAATATTCTAGAAAATAGCATTCAGATATTTTGTAACAACATTTTTGATGACACTTAAAGATGGGACTAAGGATCAGAACTGTATAGATTGTCAACTTTCGTTTAGCTACTTGGAAAAGATATCAATATTTACTTGAAAAACTGCTGCTTCTACAATGTCCATAGCACAGTTAGTTCAAATTGAATAAATAGCCAGTTTGAAATTTCAATTTTCTTAACTTTTATGGGTTCTGTTTAGGTATTTTCTTCCAAAAATTTTAACCACAACATCAAAGAGTTATTCTTTTTCCAGCATATTTAGCCAGCTCAAATGGATTTAAGGCTACACTGTAAAAAATAACTACAATCCAAGAAAAATATATTTTTCCAGATTCTTGCATGATCAACACAATTCTTTCAGTATGTTAGGGTATCTGGTGTTTCCAGGATTTTTGCAATGATCCCTGCAGTAAAAACCTATTTAACAACACAGAAAAGTAGGGGAAAAAATGATGCCTCCTCCAGAAATACACAGTAGGTTTTCAGCAAGCAAAATGTTCTTCATTGTAATTTCACATTGTAATCAAGGCAACATACTTTCCAAACTTATAGAAAGATCAGTTGGAAACTGAAGTCATTATTTTTCATGTACTTTTGAAAGAAGAAGGGAGAAAAAGATAGAGCCAGTAGATGTGATTCAGGTGTTTAAAAATGTTTCCTGATCACTGATCCTATATGTTAGTCTTTTTATTCTTTTGACCTCAGTTTTTATCTTTGCCTTCAACTTCTCCCCAATTATCTCAGTTACATCTATGGTATTACATAATAGTTTTCTTTTCTCCCAAACGTATTCTCTCTGTGATTCACTATTTTAATGCCTGAAAATACTGTTGCTAACCAAGCCAGTGGCTAAGAAAGTCTTATAAAAATAGTTTCCTCATCTTTAAAAACATTTATTGAGTCTTAACACCACTCTATTGAAACCTAAGGAATTTATACTTTATGAATATAGTTGTAACTCTTTTTAAGAACAAAATTTTGAGTTTAAATTTTGTTTTATTTAGATTGTTGGATTTCTGGTTGTTAAATCTTACCTGTGCATCTTCTTTGTAATGAGTGGAAACTTGTTTTCTGTGTACCTGTTGCTCTGCATAATAAAGTAAAATTTGACACTGACTTGTCTTAAGTTATATTTTACTCTCCTTTATAACTGTATCAGTTAGAAATGTGGAGGCTTCATTACCAATGAAAAAATACATAAAGCTTAAATATCTACTGATCCATTATGTTACCTAAAAATAATACATTTGCTGATTTTCTATTAAATAAAAATGTTAGAAGATATTTTGGAATAGTATATTAAATAAAGACCTGGCTTAGAATACTTTTACTGGCGAAACTAAACTAATGATAAACCTCACAGTAGTTCATCTGAGTCCTAATTTTGGAGTCTAGAATGAGGCAATACCTCTCATCTGTTAAAATAATTATTTTTATACAGCTATATTTGTTGCTGACAATGTAGTATAAAATTATAAGTGATGTATTTCCTTAGGTCATTTCCTCCATATAAGACATTGAATGTCTCTTCTAGATCTATCTGGCAACTAGACAACAGTTAAAGTTAGCAATAGGGTTCCCCCAAATCTTTCTTTTGTAAAAAGAGTAAAACATCAGCAAACTCAAGTTTCCTGTGTGGTATAATAATAATTACTTAATCAATTTCTTAATAAAAATTATTATATTTTGGATGTCTGTCACCTCAATTTTACTACCCCCGTGATCACTGTAAAGCAGAACTGTCCCATTCTGCCCTGCATATGTATCCGGGAAGATAAACGGGATGACTTGGTAGTAGTAGAAACCTTTTATGAGGAGACCCGGGTCCTATTCCCTTTTATGCATAGTCTTAGGTAACATTCTGGGCCTTTGGCTGTGTTACTAAATGTCAGCAACACATGGCAGGAGTTTCAGCAGGAATTTATTTGTAGATTAGGAGAATGCTACAGCTTTCAAAATCTTAAAATAAATTGATTATTTAAAATCAACAATATAATTATATATAGACATCAAAATGACAGGAAATCTTTATAGGAAACAATGGTGTCCTTTTAAATTGCTTTCTTTCCAATAATTTTTAAATATACAATAACTCTAGTAAAAGTAATTATTTTTTGGGTTCTCACTATATGTTACTTAGAAGTCTTGTACACCAAGATTTTCACACATGCCTGAAAACTGTCACATGAGATGCTTATTAAAAATATGGTTTACTGTGCCTTTTCTGACTATCTGAATTACGCTCTCCAGGAGACAATTTAACAATCTCTGTTTTTAACAAGGGCACTTGGTATACTTTGTCATCCGGTAATTTTACAGAATACTGCATTAGACTATATGATTCAAGTGACTAGAGACCATTTTCTGCCCATAGTAACTGCTCAATTGTACCTTAGAATGAATATTAAGACATACAGTTCCTTTTCCCAGGCTAATACTGATTCTAATTAAACATTACCTACGTAAGTAGTGATTGGCAACTATAAGCTGCAGTAGAACAATTCTGAATTTTTAAGAGTTTTATTCTGTCTGTTGGATGATATTTAGACTCTGTGAGGACGTTCAACTGGTCACTAAGCTCTAGTCTTTACCACTACCCCTCCGATATATATTTTATTTAATTTAACTCTTATTTTAAATTCAGGGCTACATATGCAGGTTTGTTATATAGGTAAACTTGTGTCATGGGGTTTGTTATACAGACAATTTTATCATCCAGGCATTAAGCCTAACAACCATTGGTTATTTTTCCTGATCCTCTCCCTCCTCTTACATTCATCCTGTGATAGGACTGTGCACTGCTTCCCTCCTGTGTTCTCACCTTTTAGCTCCCACTTATAAGGGAGAACATGTGGCACTCTGTTTTGATTTGCATTTCTCTAATGACCAGTGATGTTGAGCTTTTTTATACATGAATATTGACTGCATGTATGTCTTCTTTTGAAAAGTATCTGTTCATGTCCTTTACCCACTTTTTAATGTTTTTTCTTTTCCTTGTAAATTTGTTTAAGTTCCCCTGGGTGTGGTGGCTCAGTCCTATAATTCCAGCACTTTGGGAGGCTGAGGTGGGTGGATCACTTGAGGTCAGGAGTTTGAGGCCAGCCTGGCCAACAGTGTGAAACCCTGTCTCTACTAAAAATATAAAAATTAGCCAGGTGTGGTGGCACATGCTTGTAAGTTTAGTTACTGGGGAGGCTGAGGCATGAGAATCACTTGAACCTGGGAGGCAGAGGTTGCAGTGAGCTGAGATCATGCCACTGAACTCCAGCTTGGGCAGCAGAGTAAGATGCTATCTAAAAAAATAAAATAAAATTTGTGTACATTCCTTACAGATTCTAAATATTACACTTTTGTCAGATGCATAGTTTGCAAATTTTTTCTTTTTCTGCCAGTTGTCTATTTACTCTATTGATAGTTTCCTTTGCTCTGCAGATGATCTTTAATTTGATCCCATTTGTCTCTTTTTACTTTTGTTGCAATTGCTTTTGCTGTCTTTGTTATGAAACTTTTGCCTGTGCCTATGGTATTGCATAGGCTATCTTCTAGGGTTTTTATAGTTTTGGGTTTTACATTTAAGTCTTTAATCCATCTTGAGTTAATTTTTATATATGGTGTGAGGAAAGGGTCCAGTTTCAGTTTTCTGAATGTGGCTAGCCAGTTATGCCAGCATCATTTATTAAATATGGTGTCTCATTCCCATTGATTGTTTTTCTCAGCTTTGTCAAAGATCTGATAGTCGTAGGTATTTGGATTCATTTCTGGGTTGTCTTTTCTGTTCCATTGGTCTATGTGCCTGTTTTTATACCAGCACCATGCTCTTTTGGTTAATGTAGCCCTGTAGTATAGTTAGAAGTCACATAGTGTGATGCCTAAAGCTTTGTTCTTTTTGCATAGGATTGCCTTGGCTATTCGGGTTCTTTTTGTCTTTCATATGAATTTTAAAATAGTTCTTTTTTTCTAGTTCTGTGAAGAATCTCATTGATAGCTTAATAAGAATAACATTAAATCTATAAATTTTTCTGGGCAGTATGGCCATTTTCATGATGTTGAGTTTTCCTATCCACGAGCATAAAATGTTTTTCCATTTGTCTGTGTCCTCTCTGATTTCTTTGAGCAGTGTTTTGTAGTTCTATTTGGGGACATCATTAACCTCCCTGGTCAGCTGTATTCCTAGGTATTTTATTTTTTTTTGTCTGGCAATTGTGAACGAGATTGTATTCCTGATTTGACTCTCACCTTGACTGTTACTGGTATATAAGAGTGCTAGTAATTAAAAAACAATGTATCTTTATTTTACAGTATTGCCTCAAGGCTTTTTCTGTTTATATTATTTATTTCTTTTATATCCTTAGCTTAGTTTTTTTCACCTTAAGTGAGAAATTCCTGTACTTATCTTAAACACTGAGATGAAGATTAAATAAGATTAAATAATGGCATACATAGTACATTAACTTCAAAAAGTATTCATTCATAAGCTGTTCTTGCAATGAGAATTACTTACTAATTCTGTCATCTACAAAGTGGCATAACGCTCATTAAATGCTAGGATCTGGGCTATTATTTTACAAGTTCTTTCAGGGAATATTGCTTTTAAAAATATAAGAAAACAATTGTAAACAGTTAAACAGTGTAGTGTTCTCTAAAGGATATCAACTTGAAAAAATTCCAACCCGTTCTCAAATAATTTTTATGACAGAACAATATTGTCAATACCTGGTTTGACTTTGAAAAGTTGGATCATCTGCCTCTTAAATCTTCTATATAAACATAGATAACTACAATAAACCTAGTCTTAGGACGGCATAGCATTTTCTTAGCCATCTGTTATATTTATATAACCAGAGTCCAGGTTGTTCCCAGGTGCTCTACAACTTAATCAAGTACTCTATTTACACAGTCATGTATTCACTGAGAGTTGAAAAATAAATTTTCAACTTTCTAGTGAGGAAGTTTACTCTGTTAAATCTATCAATTAGTCCTAGATGCTAGCCAATCAGTTAATAAAACTGGAATGCTAGGCCAGATAGGAACAGCTTGAAGTTCCAGTGACTGCCTTACTATATTCTTCTAAAATGCTCAAATTGAGTAATTCCTTCATTTGTTATTATTATTATTTTTTTTAGTCTCAGAACAATTTGAGACTATTATGGAGATTCAACCAAAACAGTTGCATACCAAAGTGAAGAGACAAGCCCTTCCCTGAGATTATTTAAAACCAATAAAAACCCTACTAAAAGTTGCTCTTTTCAAATTACCACCACTAATTCCAAATAATTTTAGTGATTAAATGCTCATTTCCAAAGAACGAAACATTTGTGATCTAAGTTCTAATTAAAATAATTGCTGTACTTGCTGCTGAGTTGATGTATGTATATATATGTATTTTTATACTTGTATACATATATTATATATTTAATATTGTATTTTATTTCTATATAATTTATATTAGAGATGTTAATAATTAATATTAATATTACATGTGTTTAATACATATTTGGTATGCATATATATTTCAAAGTAGTATGGCATTAGTACTTATCTCTTAATAAACATTGTATTCTGCTTGAAAGGTATTAGATAATTCATTTAAGTACTCTTCCTCCACTCCTATTCCAAGACCTAGATCTGTGGGTGTGTTTTCTTCCAAGTAGGACATTAAAATTAAAAATGATCATAAAGACAAAGAACAAAAATTGAGTTACTTCAATTTTATCATTCTATGGTACCACTTACATTTTTTTAATTAACAACTTTACTTTTAGAATAATTTTAGATTTGCAGAAAAAAATGAAGCAGGTAGTACAGATAGTTCTGATATGAACCACTCCCCTACACAATTTCCCCTATTATTAATCTGGTATTAGTGTGGTACCTTTTTATAACTAATGAACAAAAACGGGCTGATTATTATTAACTAAATTTTATAGTTTCATTAAGTTTCACCCTTCATGTTATAAAGTTCTACGGGTTTTGACAGATGCATAAAGTCATGTATTAACTGTTACAGTATTAAACAAAATAGTTTTTCTGCCTGCCCTAAAAATTTCTGTTTTTCACCTATTAAGGCCAACATCTGCTGCTTGGGCAAGCATAGTTTTTTTGTTTTGTTTTGTTTTTTCACTTTCTCTATATAACAGTATTATTATATTTTCGGATTTTTATATAGTTAAAATCATACTGTAAGTAGCCTTTTCAGACTGACTTCTTTCACTTACAAATTTTCATTTATGGTTCTTCCATCTTTTAATGGCTTCAAGCTCACTTTTTATTGCTGAATAATATTTCATTGCATGGATGTATTACAGTTTGTTTCTCCACTAACCTTTGAAGAGAGTCTTTATTGATTCAGTTTGGGGCAATATTATAAATAAAGATGCTTTTATAAATAGATCTGCATTGATTTATACCATGTGGCAGAGGCCTAGAAATGAATGAAACTTGATGAACAAGAATGTTACAACAGTTTAAAGTTCAAATTTCCAGGGACAAGTATTTTATACTAACAAATATATTGATTTTAGTTAACATAATATATTCCTAAACTTTCATATTTGGAACCTTCTCAGAATTGCCTGACATTCACAGAAACTCTGGAAAGAATCACAAAATTTCACAAGCTAAAATATTTTTCAGTGGGTCTTTTGTTTGAAATAGTATGGCCTCTTGAGTTTGCTAAAATCCACAAACAAAACAACACAAGGCAATACAAAACAATTCTTTAAAAAATAATAGAAAATGGAAACAATAGAAGAGTGGTCACAGAAAATAATAATATTTTGACAAGAAATTATTTCTGACATTCCTCACTCTCCTTTTTTTGTTTTGTTAGCATCATTTAAAGAAAAGCAGCAATACATATGGATACAGTGCAAAGATGAAAATGGATGAGATAAGAGCCAAGATCACAAATTAAAACATTATCTGTTTGGTAAATGAACAATAGCTTCAAGGAGCCATGCACAAAAAAGTTCAGTGACCTTGCCCCACTTAGCAAACCAGAAATATTTCCTTCACCACACTCTCTGTGTGTGCCCTAGAGTACTTACTGCTATCTCTGGAATATAGTTGTCTCAATTTTCACAAACTGTCAGACATTGAGATATGCCATTTTCTTTTTATATTTATGTAGCTTAAATTCCTGAGGGGATGAATTACTCAAGATTATTAAAGATGGTAAGATAAGAAGTAATGGCCCGAAACATGAAGAGAGAATGCTTAAGCTAGATAAGATGAAGAAATTCTTAGTCATGAGATCAATGAGGCAATCACATAGGGTACCCAGGGAGGTAGTCAGGATATCATCACCAAACACTATTCAGACTCAAGGGAAAATTAAAGAGATGGCTCTGGGTGGGAGAATAATAAATCATATGATTAGGCAAGGAAGAAATAATCTGCTATAAATAACTCAAGATGCAGCTTTTGAATAGTTAGCCTATGCAAAACATTAATTCTAATTGGGGTTAAAGTATCACATTTTAAGAACTAATAACACATTTTGAAATTATTTTTAAAGGTGTCAATCCATATTGATTTTACAAATATTCACAAAGTGTATACCAGGTACAAGGCACTTTTCTAGGCTTATTTAATACATACTCAGAATGTCACATAGTTGTATGAAATATTGGTTTCTGATAGTCCACTGGTGATCTTAGTTGGTGACTTCAAACCACATGCATTTACTAAACTCTTCATTTGTTTAGCATCACATAGAAATATGTGTTAGTACTTGATACACGTTTTTCTGCAAATGGCATGCTATTTCTTAATTGTTATAAATGGTTCCAATCAAGTTGCCTAATTTTTTCTACTGTTTCATTATGCTGTTCAACAGAGATAATTAATGGCTCATGCTTTACTTGTACATATTAATTTCTGTATCCTATAATAATTAAATATAAATACTATATTTTAAAAAACTATGCTGTACAAGTTCTATAAGCAGGATACCACTTATGGATTATATTAAATAAAGTTAAAGTAAAATTTGAGGTATACTTGATGCACAAATCATTGCTATTGATTAATTTACAATTTGCTGTTTTGATATTTACATATGCCTTGAAACCATCACTACAATCAAGATAAGGAGCATATCTTTCACATTCTAAAGTACTCTTTTGTAATCCCATTCTCCCTCCTTTCCCCAAAATATAGCCATTGCCAGACAACCATTGGCCTGCTCTATCTCAATATTGATTGCTTTGAATATTCTGAAATTCTATATACATGGAATCATAAAGTACACACTCTTTCTCTTCTGGCTACTTTCACTCACCATATTTATTTATATGATTCATCTGTGCTATTAAGTGTATCCAATAATACTTCATTACATTTTGACATTGAATAGCACTCTATAGTATAGATGTGTCATAATTTGCTTGTCCATTCACCTACTCATGGATATTTTGGCTGTGTTAGTAGTGTGAGGCTATTACAAATAAGGATTCTTTGAATAATCATAAAAAACTCTTTGTATAGACATATATTTTCGCTACTTTGCATAAATATTTTGGACTAGAATTACTGGGACCTATATTTAAAGTTTTAGAAAACAGACAAACTGTAACAATTATGGTTTTACATTTCCACCACCTGTGGGACAGTCTTCTGTGGAGGTCTTTTTATTTTTACCCCTTTCACTATGCGTCTAGTGATATCTCACTCTGGTTTTAAATGACTAAAGGTGTTGAATATCTCTTATGTGCTTATTTACAATTCATGCATCTTCTTTCATGAAGTCCCTGTTCAAATATTTTGCACTGGTTTAATGATTTATGGGTTGACTAGTGAATTACTTTCACTAGTTTTTACTAGTGAAATGATTTATGGGTTGACTTGTTTTTACTTTTTTAGTGTCTTTCCAAGAGCAGAATATCTTAATATTAATAAGGTTATGTTTTCTATTTTTAAAAAATTAATGGATCATAATTTTGGTATCTAAAAAATTATTAAGCTCAAGGTCATAAAGATATTTTGCTATGTATCATTCTAGAAAGTTTAGGTTTTAGATTTCACACTTAAATCTATAATCCATTTGAGTTAATTATTGTATATTGTAAGATATATGCTTTCAAGGTTATTTGTTTATTGTATGTGATTTCCAATTCTTCCAGCACCATTTACTTGCTATTTTTTCTTCAAATAGTTGCCATTGTACTTTATCAAAAATAAATAGACCACCTATGCATGATTGTATTTCACAACTCACAATTGTGTTCCATTGATTTATTTGCCCATCATTGACATAGAACTCACTTTCTTGATATCTGTGCTTTTTAGTAAGTCCACTTGTCAGTGTCTTTACAAAGACTACAAGAATTTGAATTGGAATTACACTGAGTAAAAAGAAATTAATATTGAGAGAATTGTCCTTTTAACTATATTGAGTCTTTTAATGCATGAATTCCCTATCTCCAAGTATGTAAATCTTTAATTTATTAAGCAACAATTTATATATTTTCGTGACTATGTCTTTCACAACTTTTACATATTTACTGTTACATACTTCCAATATTTTCATGCTCTTTTTTTTTAATTTTTAAGTTTAGGTAAATATGTGGGCTTGTTGTGTGGGTAAACTGTGTGTCACTGAGTTTGGGATTAAAATGATCCTGTCACCTAAGTAGTGAGCATAGTACCTGAGAGGTAGATTTTTAACCCCCTTCCCTCTCCAACCTAGGCTTATTTAATACATACTCATAGTTGTATGTGATATTCTGAGTATGTATTAAATAAGCCTAGGTGGGAGGGGGAAAGGAGTTAAAATATCACATAGATGTATGTGATATTCTGAGTGTGAAACATAAACTTTCACCCCTCTTGTAGTTCTGAGTTCTATTGTTCTCATCTTTATGTCCATGTGTATTCAATGTTTCATAGGCACTGGTCTCCATTGTCCCAGCTGAGAGATCCTGCCCTCTACAGTGAAAGGTTCACAGTACAGCTGCCCTATCATCACCTGATAATTTAACTTGTAGCCCAGAGCCCTTCTGAAAACCAAATCCCAACAGGCCAGTGATATTCCCTTGGCCTCCCACCATCTAAATGTTCTGCCTGCCCTTGCCTGAGAGTTTGGCCTGTGACCCAGAGACTAGCCCACCTCTCCTGTCACAGCCAGCACCTTAATTCTGGGCTACCCTGACTGTGGTCCAACCCATTCAGGACTCATACACACTGTCCAGCATGCCATCTAGGCTCTGAGAACTGAGGACCCACTTACTACCATTACAGCTCTCCTGACACCTCAATACTTCTCCCAGGGACTGATGTTGGACTGACTCAACCAGCCAACACCACCACAGCCAACCCTCATTCACATGGGCCCAAAGGTAGAGCCCCCTCCCCATTTACAAGAGGGAAGTGTACTGCCATATTAGAGAACAGCTGAGTTTTAAAGTTTTCTGTATTGAACTGAGTATCAAGCTTGCATCCTGGAAACCTTCTACTGGAGAGTTGCAAAACAGGCATTCTTATGGCTCTCAACTACACTGTGGTCTGGAGATGAAATCAGGAGTCACAAGCCCTAGAAGACAAATATGACAGGAAAATGCATCATATTCTTTCATATTGAGGACATGGAGGCAGCACACTCCTCTCACTGCCTCTGAAGAGACCCCAGCATGCTTCAGGAGCTCTTTCAAGATACCCTCATCAGGGCTTGTGCCTGAGCTCACCATTGGGGTATTCATGGATAAGCTAGGGGCTCTAGCATTGTCCAGCTGTATCTTCCCACCCATGCAAGACAGCAAGCAGGACACCAGGCATCTCACTGTCTGGCCCTTCACCTGAAAAAACCCAAAGCACCTCACAGAAAATAAAAATGAAATCCATACCCATCTGCTTGAATGACAGCTGGCTCTTACCTGAAAACACTACCTATAGATGTATAGGTCAAACTGCACAGCCCTTTATTAAAGCCTGCTGACAGAAGTGCACAGGACTGTAAAAAACAAAGCCAAAAGATCCTACCCAACACAGCCCTTTCCAGTTGAGAAGGAACCAGGATAAAAATTCTCTCATTATAAAATATTTGAATGTGGTGATATCACCAAAAGATCACCCTACCTCTCCAGCAATGGTCCCTAACCACAGTGGAAACTCTGAAATTACAGATAAAGAATTCAAAACATAGATTGCAAGGAAGCTCAACAAGATCAAAGACAAGGTTAAAAGTCAACACAAAGAAACTTCTAAAGGAATCTAGAAAATGAGAGAAGAGATAAGCATCTTTAAAAATAAATTTATCAGAGCTATTGGAACTGAAAAACTCACTAAAGGAATTTCAAAATACAATTGAAACCTTTATCAATAGACTAGCCCAATCAGAAGAAAAAATTTCAGAGCTTGAAGATCTGCCTCTCAAACCAACTCACTCAGAGAAGAATAAAGAAAAAAGGAATTTAAAGACTAAACATTTTCCAGGAAATATGAGATTATGTGAAGCATCAAAATCTATGATTTATTGGCATTTGTGAAAGGGAAGTAGAAAAATCAAACAACCTGAAAAATATATTTGAGGAAATAAGTCAAAAAACGTTTTTTAATCTTGCTAGAGAGATAGACATTGAGATACAAAAAACCCAGAGAACATCTACAAGATACTACACAAAATAAACATTACTAGGACAGCAGACAGTCTAATTCAGGGGACCCCAAACCGAGTACTGTGAACTGGTTTGTGGCCTGTTAGAAATCAGGCTGTACAGCAGGAGGTGAGCATCACTGTCTGAGCTCCACCTGCTGTCAGATCAGTGGTGGCATTAAATTCTTATAGTAGCATTAACCCTGTTATAAACTATACATGCAAGGAATCTAGATTCGATACTCCTTATGAGAATCTAACTAATGTCTAATAATCTGAGGTAGAACAGTTTCATCTCAAAACCATCCCCTTCTCCCCAATTTTTAGAAAAACTGTCTTTCATGAAACCTGTCCCTGATGTCAAAAAGGTTGGGAACCACTAGTCTAAGATAAATATTAAAGAAAAAAAATCTTAAAGGCAGCTGGAGAAAAAGTTTAAATCACTTACAGAGGGAACTTCATTAAGCTAACCTTGAACTTTTCAGCAGAATCCTTACAAGCCAGAAGAAAATGGGGGGCTATTTTTAGCACTCTTAAAGAAAATAGTTTCAGAAGGAATGGTACCAGTTCCTCTTTGTGTGTCTGGTAGAATTCGGCTGTGAACCCATCTGGACCCGGGCTTTTTTTGTGTGGTAGGCTCTTAATTGCTGCCTCTACTTCAGACCTTGTTATTGGTCTATTCACAGTTTCGGCTTCCTCCTGGGTTAGGCTTGGGAGGACACAGGTGTCCAGGAATTTATCCATTTCTTCCAGGTTTACTAGTGTATATGCATAGAGTTGTTTGTAATATTCTCTGATGATGGTTTGAATTTCTGTGGAATCTGTGGTGATTTCCCCTTTATCATTTTTTATTGCATCTATTTGGTTGTTCTCTTTTCTTTTTTATCATTCTGGCTATTGGTCTATTTTGTTGATCTTTTCAAAAAACCAGCTCTTGGATTTATTGATTTTTGAAGGGTTTTTCATGTCTCTATCTCCTTCAGTTCCGCTCTGATCTTAGTTATTTCTTGTCTTCTGCTAGGTTTTGAGGTTTTTGATCTTGCTCCTCTAGCTCTTTCAATTTTGATGATAGAGTGTCAATTTTGGATCTCTCCACTCTTCTTACACTGCTGGGGGGAGTGTAAATTAGTTCAACCATTGTGGAAGACAGTGTGGTGAGTCCTCAAGGACCTAGAAATAGAAATTCCAT
>CM052650.1:80953349-81002813 GCA_028533165.1 Leontopithecus rosalia | reverse complement strand
ATATACACCATGGAATATTATGCAACAATCAAAAATGATGAGTTCGTGTCCTTTGCAGGTACATGGATGAATCTGGAGAACATTATTCTCAGCAAACACAAGAACAGAAAATGAAACACTGTATATTCTCACTCACAGGCGGGTGATGAACAATGAGAACACATGGACACAGGGAAGGGAGTACTAAACACTGGGGTCTATTGGGGGAATAGGGGAGGGACAGTGGGGGGGAACTGGGGAGGGATAGCATGGGGAGAAATGCCAAATGTGGGTGAAGGGGCAGAAGACAGCAAAACACACTGCCACGTGTGTACCTATGCAACTATCTTACATGTTCTGCACATGTACCCCAAAACCTAAAACGCAATAAAAAAATAAAATTTTTTTTAAAAAGAAAATAAACTCCAAACAAGAATTTCATGTTACACCAAATTAAGCTTTATAAGAAAAGGAGAAATAAAATACTTTTCAGACAAGCAATCACTAAGAGAATTTACTACCACTGGATCAGCCTAGCAAGAGATCTTACAGGAGTTTTAAACATGAAAATGAAAGAACAATACCTGCCACCACAATAATAGCACCTAGCACACAGACCTTTTAGATCAACTCCACAGTAGAAACTACAAAAAAAAGCTAACAATTTTACAAGAAGATCAAAACTTCACATATCTGCATTAACCTTGAATGCAGATGGTCTTAATGACCCATGTAGAAGGTAAAGAATAGCAAGCTGGATAAAAAACCAGACCCTTCTATTTACTGTCTTCAAGAGACTCATCTCATAATGATACTCACAGACTCAATGTAAAGGATTGGAGAGGGCTGGAAGCAATGGTGCATACCTGCAATCTTTTGGAGGCAGAGCAATGTAGATCATTTGAATCCAGGAATTTGAGACCAGCTTGGGAAACAAAGGCATCTCTACACACACACGCACACACACATACACACACACAAATATATATATATGACAACCTGAAGGGACAACCCACAGAATGGGAGAAATATTTACAAACTACTTATCTGACAAGGAATTAATAACCAGAATATGAGTAGCTCAAACAACCATATAGGAAAAATTCTAATAATTCAATTTAAAGCCAGCATATGGTCACTCATGCTTGTAATCACAGAACTTTGGGAGACCAAGGTAGGTGGATTGCAAGGTCAGGAGATCAAGATCATCCTGGCCAGTATAGTGAACCTCTGTCTCTACTAAGAACACACAAAAAATTGCTGGGCATGGTGGCAAACACTTGTAGTCCCAGCTATTCAAGAGGCTGAGGAGGGGGAATCACTTAAACCCAGGAGGCAGAGGTTGCAGTGAGCAGAGATCACACCACCATCCTCCAGCCTGACAACAGAGTGAGATTCTGTCTTTAAAACAAAAAAGAAAAAGAAAAAGAAAATGTTTAAAAAATAGGCAAAAGATTTGAATAGACATTTTTCAAAAGAAAACACACAAATAGGAAACAGGCATATGAAGGATGCTTGACATCATTGATAATCAGTGAAATGCAAATCAAAACTACAGTGAAATATTATCTCACCCCTGATAAAACTGTTTATATCCAAAAGACAAGCGATAAGAAATGCTGGCAACAATATGGAGAAAAGGAATCCCTCATACATTGTTGCTGGGAATGTAAACTAGTACAATCACCATGGAAGACAGTTTGGAGGTTGCTCAAAAAATGAAAAATTAAGCTACCACATGATCCAACAATCCCACTGCTAGGTACATACCCCAAAGAAAGGAGATCAGTATATTAAAGAGATATCTGCTCTCCCATGATTGTTGCAGTACTGTTCACAACAACCAAGATTTGGAAGCAACTGAAGTGTTCATCAACAGATAAATGGATAAAGAAAATGTGGTACTTAAAAGATATTGTCTTTAACAAAAGAATGCAATCCTGGTTGCAACATGGATGGAACTTATGTTAAGCAAAATAAGTCAGGCACAGAAAGACAAATATTACATGTTCTTATTTATTTGTGGGATCTAAAACCTAAAGCTGCTGGATTCTGACCCACAGACCCAGGCTTGCACAATGGTTATCATGCCTCAGATATCTTGCCTGTCAGTCTGATTAAGGGGCTCTGCTGCCTCAGTCTGCAGTGTAACCTCAATCAGCCAGCAAAGATTCCATTTATTTAGTAAAGATCAAATGACAAAGGTTGTAAATAAACACCACTAGAAGGTAATTAACATTGCAACACCCCAAGAGAGCCATCCTGCCCATGAGTGATTAAGGGTTACTTTTAGGACTAAATGAGTAAACAAGCTATTTAGATAAGCTCATCTACATTCCCTTGTTATTTGCTTTGCTTCTATTAATTCAAGGTAAGGAGGACTAGGCTGCCTTCAGCCAGACCTTTAACTGAAATTATGCAAACCTCTCGGCCTTCTAAGAAGGTATGTGACTATCTTCTATTATTTTATAATTTCTCCCACTATCTTGACTGAACTCCCACATCTCTGCCTTTCCTGTTTTCTGCATCAGTCTGTTGACTGAAGGGTGCGAATGTGTACAGCAACAAGTCTGTCAGGAGAGATGGACATTGCTTTTATTCCACCTTTGCATTCTAAAATTAACAAATAATGTAAGATAATCATGACTATAATTAGCAACATTCTTTTCCAATCAAAGAGTGACCTGTAGTGTTACTTGGCACCTCAGTTCACTGTATGCCATTACTGAGGATCCTCACTGGAGGTATGTTAATTTTTTTAACCAAGCAGTCACATTGTTAGAAGCTTGGAATGGGGTATTTGTCTGAGTAACAGGTGGGAAAAAAGGTAGATTAGAAGATGGTCTTAATAGAGTGTAGCAGGTACAGGTTGCAGGCAAAGTGACAGAGTAAAACAGGAACAAATTAACTGGAGTGATAGTGTCTGTGTCATCTGAGGAAGCTGCATCATACAGGCTGCATGTCCTGTAGAGTCTTTCCTAGGCTGGCTTAAGATTTTTATTCTTTCCATCCTTTGATGATGACATAAGTCTCCAAGCTGGTGCTAGTGTACAGGAAATTCTAGAGGTGGTGCCTGTGCTAAAAGACCTTTGATAATTTTTGTTAAAGAGTAGGTTAGCACTTTAAGGAAAACCTTTTGTACTTTATTTTAATGTCTAGTTTACAAAAAAACTAGATGATACTACTTTAATGCTAGCCAATATGTTTACACACAGTTTTTTTTTATAATTAACATTTTAAAACTTTCTTAGACCTTAAAAATTATACAACATTTCTTGCATAAATTCCTTTTTATAATATTTTTCATGAATTTCACAATCTCCTGCATGCCTTAACTTTCTGACTTTGTTTTATAACCTTCTTTACTAAAGGTGCATTCTTATATCTATAACTTGCTTAACATTTCTTTCTCTTCTTCTTACTTTACCTCTCTCTTTTGTCTTTTTGTGTCTCTGTCTGATCTTGGTCTCTTTAGCCTTGCTTTTACTCATTTCTTCCCTCTATTTATCTCTCCAGTCTTTCTGTTTCTCTCTGATCTTGGAAGCTAAGCAGGGTTGGTCCTGGACAGCACATGGATGGGAGACCACCTGGGAATCATGAGTATTTTTGGTACCTGGTTGGGTCCTAGACACATCATGATAACTTTTAATGTGTTGTGCTAGAATCCAAAGAGAACCTGAAGGAGTGTGAGCACAAGCATATCCTCTTCCCCATGTTAGCAAATCATTTAGACCACACTATACCTTACTGCTTACATCTTTTCATAAAACTGTGGGCTTTATGCCTTGAGAGGTTTTAGCAAAATACTTTGCTACAGCTGATTGAAACTTACCATCTAAATGTAAAAAAATAAGGGTAAATAAGGCTTGTGCTAATAGTATTGCAGGGTTCTTACTCATACTCTCCTTTTTTTGCTTTTTGAGTATATTTTTAAGAGTGGAGTGGGCATGTTCTACCAAGGCCTGTCCTTGTGGGTTACATGGGCTGTCTATGGAATGTTGAATGTTCCATGTTTGACAAAATGTTGGAATTGTAAGCTGTCATAAGCTGGACCATTATCAGTTTTACTTTTTGTGGCCACCCATAAATGCAAAAGGTAAAAGAAGATGTTTAATGACATATCGAGTAGATTCTCCAGGAAGAGCATGTGCATTAATTATATGAGTGTTGGTATTAATGGATACTGGTACATATCTACATTTTCCAAATTCAGGGATATGTGTAACATCTTTTTTGCTGTAACTGATAAGGTTCTAGTCTTCTAGGGTTAATAGTTATTGAAAGAGGGGATGTGATTATGAGCTGGCAGTCTAGGCCTTGCAGGATAATTTGCTTAGCCAGTCTCTGAGTAAGTCGAAATTGTTTAGATAAATTTCTGCAATTTGATGGGAAAAAAATGATACAATTGGGTGGTTTGGTTAAGCAGTGATGTCATAATTAGAAGGTCTGCTTGATCATTGCCATAAGCCAGTGGGCCAAGCAGTGAACTGTGGACTTGAATATGTGTGATAAAAATAGGATGTATGTATTGATCCAGCAATTGCTGAAGTAAAAAGAAAAGTGCACACAGGATGAGTTTGAGAGTAGACTTTATAAGGGCTGTTTCAAAGTTCTGCAATAAATAAACAGAGTAGGCATAGTTGCTAACAATGTTAATAAACTAAGTGAAAAAAGTTTCCAAGGCCAATATCAGTGTCCCAATCTCAGCTTTATGAGTGGTTACTAAATCCAGATGGAGTGAGTGAATTATGTGGTCTCCACCAGTGTTACTTTTCCATGTTTATGTGACCCATCAGTAAACAGTGTTAAAGCATTAGGTATAAGGAAATGAACTATTTTTGTAGGTAAGGTCACAGAAGTACAAGATAAAAACTGAAGGAATTTATCAGCAAGAAGGGCATTCTCTATTTGACCTGTGTAATTGGACAGTGCTTGCAGATATAATGATAGAGACAAAACTGCCTCAAATTGTTTTTTACTTAAAGGAATCCTGGTGATATCAGGATCATAACCTAACAACTGATTGCATTATCTGTGGCCTGAATACATTACTCTACTAATTAACTGGATATAGGGAGATAATATTTTAGTCCCAGTATGTGAGCAAAAAACACATTCTAGAAATCACGGTCCTGGGATCATCTGTCCTATTAACCCTGGGAGTGTTTGGTGGGAAAAGTAACAACTGAATTGAATAGCCTGGATCTATGTGATACAGCTGTGTCTGAGAGATGGCTTGTTCTATTTCCTCAATTTCCCTTTCTGCTGCAGGGGTTAAATATCTGGGATGATCAAGGGCTGTTGGTTCCATATGGATGGCTGATGGTTCCATATGTATGGCTTTTAATTGTTCCTCAACTAATTTATGGGTTCTTTGTAATTTCTCTTCCTTCAAAGGCTACTGTTTTACTTAAATAGGATTACAAGAGAGCTCTTTTAGGGGTAGGGTTAGAATAACAACAGTGATCATTATCAGAAAAGAGTTTCAAGTTCTTAAATTTTACTTAAATTTTAGCAGAGAACTATAATCTGGGACATTGTTTATATACAAGGAACATATGAAATTTTGCCATGGCTGCCTGTGGAGCCAGATGGCAGTGGTGCAGGTCAAGGGCGGTGGCCACATTGCACTCACCTGAATGCTGCCTTTTGTCTGTGCCCCTTTTTGTTTGCTCTGCTCCTTCCTTCACTGCCAGCAGCTGCTGCCAGCCCAAACCATTCCTATTGGCCTAGGATGCCACAAGCTTCCTTGCCACTGAGCATTTTCTTCTGCCCACTACCCACTTTGCTGCACAGTTTTGGCCTCTACTGCCTTTTTTCTTATCTTTTTGTGAGCATATACCTGATTGCCTTGTTGATCTTGCATTATAGGGTCCCATTGCTGTAGCAGCTACCCTGTCCTTTCTCCTATTTATTGAGGGAAGAGGCTCAGGCAAAATCTCCATTTATTCTTTGGTATTTTTACCTGGAAATTTTTGGGCCGAGGGAAGCAGTATGGTAGGTCATGGTTCCTCTTCCCTTCCCTTTTCTGTGTAGAGTGGGACAATAGCAGCCTTAGATACCATAGCATTAATGATGATACTGGGAGCTGTTGCCCTTGTGCATGATGCTGTTTAAGATTTCTCCCTACTTGTTCTCAGAGTTCTACTTCTAGCATACCTTCTTCCTGGAACCAGGTGTTAAGTGATACAACAATTTGCATTAGGTCCCTTAATTGAGCCTGTGAAACAAAGGCTCCACTAGCTTTAAGCAGATATTTCAATACTTTTATATACTGCTTCTGATGACTTGATAACTTTGTTCCATGATGAAACCTTAGTCTGAATAATGCCCTCCAACTTGGAAATCCCAACCAGGTACCAATGATTTACTGTCTTATCAACTTACTGACTTATCAACTTCACAGTCTTCTTCACTTTTATTTTCAAAGGTTCTGTCATAATCCTTTGAAATGTTCATCATGTCAGGGTCACCATCTATCGGGGTCTGACCCATAGACCCAGGCTTGCATGACAATTGAATAACATACACTGACTCGAATATCTTGCCTGTCAGTCCAACTAAGGGGCTCTGCTGCCTCAGTCTGCAGCATCTCGTCAACAAGTGAAGTTCACGTTTATTTAGTACAGATTAAAAGACAAAGATCATGAGTGAACACCACTACAAGGTAATTAACATTGCTGACCCCCAAGAGAGCCATCCTGCCCATGAATGATTAAAGGATACTTTTAGGACCACATGGGTAAACAAGCTATTTAGATAAACTCTTCTACATTTCCTTGTTATTTACTTCTCTGCTATTAACTCAAGGTAAAGAAGATTAGGCTGCCTTCAGCCAGATCTTTAACTGAAACTGTGCAAACCCCTCTGCCTTCCAAAAAGGTTTGTGACTATTTTCTATTACTTTGCAATTTTTCCCACTATCTTGACTGAACCCCCACATAAAGCAGTTGAACTCCTGGAGATAGAGTGTGTCAAGAATGCTTCCAGAGTCTGGGAAGGGTATTGGAGCTTTTGGGGATAAGGTGGGAATGGCTAATAGGTACAAAATACAGAAAGAATAATACTTATTATTTGATAACACAATAGGGTGACTAGAGTCAATAATAATTTACTTGTACATTTAAAAAGAAGTAAAAGTGCATAACTGTATTGTTTGTAACACGAAAGAAATTATTGAGATGTTGAATACCCCATTTTCCATAATGTGATTATTACACATTGCATATCTGTATCAAAACATCTCATGTACTCTATAAATAAATACACCTACTATGTAGCCACAAAAGTTAAAAATTAAGAAACTAAAATAAATATTATTTTTGCTTATACATATCAAAACATATTACATAGATAATAAATATTACTTATCAAGTTTGCAAGAGCTTTTATTTGTAATACACAGTGCTGGTGTGGTTAGAGTAAATAGTTTTAGAAACATTGGGTAACAGTGCATATTAGTTGAACTTTGAGGAGACAATCACAATATATTATTTAATAAAAGTACTGATTATAAAAGAAAACATACAATATTATGTTTTTATAAGTATTAGTACAATAAAACATCTCAGAAAAATTATTAAGGATAATGTATGTATACCTATTGATTTTCTGAATGACAAACTATTTCAATTCTTTTTCTACTTATCTTTTTCAAAATTCATACAACAGCCATATGGTAGAATGAGTTTCTTAGAAAGCAGACTTTCATCAGATTAGTGTGCAGGAGATGTACTCAGTAGTGTTGTGGGAATTAATGCTTGTGATGAAAAGAAAGAATTCAGAATTGGGCCAAGGAAAGAATAAACCTGGAATTCAGTCATAAATGAATCCTCAACCATTGTGCAGACTTTCTGAAATGGAATATCCTATTTGCCAAAGAAAATAGCCATGGAGTATTTTCTGCAGTTAACAACATGATTATTTATGGCACAAAAATCATGCTTTCAATAAAAGCGGGATAAGGACTTAGTTGAATCCCATGAAAAATATTTAAAGGAGCACTCAGATAGCACGTTTAAATTAAAATTACTTCAAAATAGCTATTACAAACATAGTTTAAAAATTAAAAAATAAATAAAGAACAATATTATGGCAATCTTCCATCAAATACACGATATCAATAAAGACATGAGAACTATAAACTAAGTACTTAATTGAAATTCTGTCATTGGATATTTAAAAAATGAAAATTTTACTATAGCAGTTCAAAAGTAGATTTGAACTAGCAATAGGAAGAATAAGTGAACTTAAAAAAATAGATTAATTGAGAAATATAATCAGAAGAACAGAGAGATAAAAAAGAATGAAGAAAATATCAGGGCCTCCAATAAAGGTAGTATACCATTAAACACATCTTCATATGTGTATTCATGTGAGACAGTACTCACATGATAGGAAAGTGGAGCCAAAATATATATGAAGAAATAGTGGCAAAATCATCCAAAATTTGATGAAAATAAAAATCTATATAACCAAAATATCAAAAAAACTCCAAGTAGGATAAAGTGAGGGACACCTAAAAATATCATAGTATACATACTGAAGGGCAAAGACAAAGAAACGATTCTCAAAAACAGAAAGAGAATAATAACTTTATAAAAACTATTAAAGGACACCAGCAATATTGAAGGATTCAAGATCAATATACAAAAAGCAGTTATATTTCTGTACAGAAATAATGGACGACCTTAAAATGAAACAATGAAATCGATTTCACTTAAAATAGCACTAAAATAATAAAATATTTAATAATAAACCCAATAAAATAGTAAGATGTACACTGAAAACCACAAAGTATTGTTGTAAGTATTAATGATAAAATAAGTGGAAATACATCCATGTGTATTTGGAAGAGTAAATATAGTTAAGATTATAATACTTTCCAAATGTATCTACAAATCCAATGCAATCCTATCAAAAATTCCAACTGCCAATTATATATAAATTGACATCTAATCTTTTAAAAGTGCATTAAAATGCAGTTAGCCCAAATAATCTTAATAAAGAAGTACCCAATTGGAGGAGCCACATTATATAGTTACTGCTTTAAATAATCTCACACAGGAAAACTCATAAAATCCATAGTTAGCAGAAAAGTGAATATGAGAATAAATCTGTAAACTAGGAAAATAAAAATGGAGAAAATCAATAAAACTGAAAATTCATTGTTTGAGAAGAATAAAAACGTTGATAAATGACAGCTATACTAAAAATAGAAGACACAAATATAAATTACTTGAATGAGAGATAAGCCACTACTGATTTTACAGATATTTTAAAAAGAAGGAATACTATGAGCAACTTTATTATAATAAGTTTTAAAACATATCAAATAAACAAATGCCTATATGAATAAAAAATAACAAATTTTCTTAATAAGAGATGTATAATGTGAACAGCTCTATAGCTATTAAGGAAATTAAATTTGTAGTTAAAACTTTCCCTTCCTTCAAACACACATACAAAATCAGACACAGATATCTTCACTGTTGAATTATGCAAAACATCTCGGGAAAAGATAACACTAATTTAACAGAAACATTTTCAGAAATTAGAAGAGCAGAGACCATTTCTCACTTTATTCTGTGTGGTTAGCATTACTGTAGCATAAAAAAATAGAAAAAAAGACATTAAGAAAATAAAACTATTAATATTCCCCATAAATGTAAGTGTAAAACTTTATCACAAATTTTAGCAAGTTACAGTCTACAATATTTGAAAACAGTAATAAATCATGACCTAATGAAATATATCCCAGAAAGGAAATGTTGGTTTTACAGTACTAGTCAGTCAATGTAATTTGCCAGCTTAATGGCCTAAAAATGAGAAACAAGCAACCAATCAATATATTTGTAACTGTGCTCCTTGAGATCTCAGTACTCCTGCATTTTCAGTGACTGAAATAATAAAAATTCAGGTTAGGCCCTTGTAAATTTATGTAAAAAATGACATAGATTTGGGAGGAGCCAGGGGCAGAATGATATGATTTGGCTCTGTGTCCCAACCCAAATGTCATATTGAATTGCAATCCCCATATGTCAAGGCAGGGACCTAGTAGTAGGTGACTGGGTCATGAGAGCAGTTTCTCCCATGTTGTTCCTTATGATAAGGAGAGAGTTTTTACCAGATATGATGGCTTTAAGTGTGGCACTTCCTCACTCTTTCTCTCACCTCTCCTGCCACCTTGTGAAGAAGATGCCTGCTTCCCCTTTGCCTTGATTGTAAGTTTCCTCAGGCCTCCCCAGCCATGCAAAACTGTGAGTGAATTAAACCTCCTTTTATTATAAATTACCCATTCTCATGTATAATTCATAGCAGTGTGAAAAAAACTAATACTCCAGGTAACTTGTAGTACCTAGAAACAGTCATGTGACTGAAGTTTCCCCAATGAACTTGAAAGGAATAATTTGCATTTTATTTTGGGAGGATTTTTTTTTCATTTTCTCTCCATCATTCTTTTAAATGTACACAGGAAGACAAAACAAACCACACTTTCACAGACAGTCATCTTGCTATCATTAGGATTACCAGCCTTAGAATAACAGAGAAAACAGAAAAAAATAAAAACACATAGATGCTTGATGTTCGAATTGATTGACTGTACTATAGGCAGTGCTTAGATTTCCAGTTATATGAGATAAAATACATATTGTTGCTTAAGCTACTGAGAAAAAAATCTTTTTCCTATGTACAATTAATCTCAGAATCTTTTAGCAACAACTTATTTTATTTTGCTATGAAAAGTTAAAACATTTTGATGATAATAATGTTTCAGTTGGCCATGTTTTCTCAAAACATTGTAAATTCCACAAAAAAATGCTTTTAATGAAGTTTGGAACATAGTTTAATAAAGGATAAAATAAGTAAAAATCACTTAATTCTATAAATTGACTTTGTGATTTAAATGTGTTTAAATAAATTTAATATTAAATAGATAATATTTATAGAAATCTATATTTTAATATTTGTGCCTTAACAATTGAGATGACCTCATTGTTGGCACCAAATTATGTATGTTTGTAAACATACATAATGTAAACTCTATATACATTAGATCATTTTTTACCATTTAGAAAATATATTTTCATTAATGTAAATATCTCATGAAAGAAATCAATGTTTATTCTTCTTTTAGTAATTAGTTATCCCACACTGTATGTAAGTTTACAAATATACCACTCCATAATGAGAGTTTAATTTAGGGCAAATCTCTGTTATAAATAAATCATTAATAATTATCTCATGACTGGATGCTCTACCAAACACATAATGATATTCAATTAACATAATCATGTTTATGGTAGGTTGACAGTGAGAATTTTAATACCCATTCCTGGTAGATTATAGTCAACACATTCAATAATTTTTATAAGAAATAAAATTTTATGCTTTTATTATCTAAGTATTAATTTAATAAATATATTTTACTATGCAAAGGGTGTAACTGTGAAATTATAGTTAATTGTTTTGATCTGAGAGTCTTCCTAAGGGAATTCAGAAACAATCCATTATTAGTTAATTAGTCTGTTTTCACACTGCTTATAAAGACACAACTGAGACTGAGCAATTTACAAAAGAAAGAGGTTTATTGGACTTACAGGTCCACATGGCTGGGGAGGCCTCACAATCACGGCAGAAAGTGAGAGACACATCTCATATGGCAGCAGACCAAAGAAGTGAACTTGTGCAGGGAAACTTTCATTTTTGTATAACCATCAGATCTGGTGAGACATACTCACTATCACCAGAACAGTGCAGGAAAGACCTGCTCCAGTGTTTCATTTACCTCCCACTGGGTTCCTCCCATAACACATGGGAATCAAAATGAGATTTAAGTGGTGACACAGCCAAACCATATCAATTCGGTAATTGTTATTTCTCCTTTTCTGAAATTACTTGTAGAATATTTATCCATTATTAATGATAAAGCTTTTAGACTGTTTAGATTTCCCGGCAACTTTTTTAGAACTTACTTCTATTTTTATTTGCCAGAGTTCAATGAAAATAAGATTGGTACTTTAATGATTTAATGACATTATAAAGATGGATGACACCTGCTTTGACAAGGCAATAGGGTCTCAAACAAGGAAAATTCATGTTTACTTGGTAAAAACTAAAACAACAATAACTAATTTAGGTATGTCCATTAAAATTATATTATCAAAAATGTTCACATGTAAAGAAAAATAATATATGAAAACTGTAGATTTGGAAATTAGAATGTTTATAATTAACTCTGATAAGAAATTATAAGTGATTAATAAAACACTAAATAATAGAGTTTCTTAATCTCCAGCAACTAAAGACCTATCTTAGCTATTTATTTTTTCACTAAGCTTATGTTTATTGAGTTTACTATGGGCCGGACACTACTACAAATGCCAGGGAAATAACAAGATAGTCATGAAGTTTAGATCCTGATAATAAACTCTATTCTCAATCACTGAAAATAAAATGTTGCACCTGTTTATGTGAGATGGAATGAGGTAGGAATATATTTAATAATATACTGAGCACATATTAGCAACTTATATAAATACCCTTGGTATACTGGAAAGCACACTATCTCTCAAATGTTTGCCATGAGAAATGTTAAATTCTAGAAATTCCCATTTTTGTACCCTAGAAATACAATAAAAATTTTGAAAGACAGATAATATATGTAATTTAGAATGTTATTTTCTAAACGTGTATGTACACCAGAAATTATATTTATTATACATGAAAATGCTGCAAGTTGGTTTTAAATACATAAAGTATTTTCCAAAAAAATGACATTGTTGCATTCTATTATTGATCTCATAGGAAATTAACATTAAAAAGCCATGTTTTACACCAAAATACTGTCAAAACTTGTTTTAGATTCTAGTTGTGTACTGTATTGAATAATTCATGTCTAACTGGAACCTCAGAATGTGACCTTATTTTGAAATAGAATCTTTTCTTATCTAGGTAATTAGTTAAGATGAGGTCATAATGGATTAAGGTGGGCCCTAAATGGAATGACTGGTGTCATTATTTAAAAAGCCATATGCAGGGAAATCAGGCAAGAGAAAGGAATAAAGGGCATCCAAATATGAAGAGAGGAGGTCAAACTATCTCTGTTTGCAGATGACATGATTCTATATTTAGAAAACCCCATAGCCTCAACCCAAAAGCTTCCTTTTTAAATTTTATTTATTTATTTAATTTTTGAAATGGAGTCTTGCTCTGTCACCCAGGCTAGAGTGCAGTGGCTGGATCTTGGCTCACTGCCACCTCTGCCTCCCAGGTTCAAGTGATTATCCTGCCTTTGCTTCCCCAGTAGCTGGGATTACCAGCACCCACCACCACACCTGTGGTGCTAATTTTTGTATTATTATTATTATTATTTGGTAGAAACAGGGTTTCACCATCTTGGTCAGGCTGGTCTTGAACTTCTGACCTCAGCAAAGTCTCAGGATACAAAATCAATGTGCAAAAAATCATTAGCATTTCTATACACCAAGAACAGTCAAGCCAAGAACCGTACTAGGAATGTGTTCCCATTCACAATTGCCACACACACACACACACACACACACACACACACAGAATACTGCTAACTAGGAATGTGAAAGGTCTCTACAAGGAGAACTACAAACCACTGCTCAAATGAACTAGAGACAACACAAACAAATGTAAAACTATGACTTGCTCATGGAAAGGAAGACTCAATATTATGAAAATGGCCATATTGCCCAAAGCAATTTAGATTCAATGCTATTCGTATTAAAGTACCATTGAAATTCTTCACAGAACAAGAAAAACTATTTTAAAGTTAATATGGAACCAAAGCAGCTCCAAAAGCCAACACAATCCTAAGCAAAAATAACAAAGCTTGAGGCATTATGCTACCCAACTTCAGACTATAGTAGAGAGCTACAGTAATCAAAACATCACGGCAGTGGTATGAAAACAGACACATAGACCAATGGAACAGCATAGAGAACCCAGAAATAAGACTGCACAGCTACACCTATCTGATCTTCAAGAAACATGACAAAAGCAAGCAATGGGGTAAGGATTCCCTATTCAATAAATGGTTCTGAGATAACTGGCTAGCCATATGCAGGAGATTGAAATTGGAATACTTTCTTACACCATATACAAAAATTAAGATGGATTAAAGACTTAAATTTAAAACTCCAAAATGTAAAAATCCTGTCTAGGTTGTCACCTAGACAGCACCATTTTGGACAAAGGCACAGGCAAAGATTTTGTGACAAATACACCAAAAACAATTGCAGCAAAAGCAAAAATTGACAAATGGGATATAATTAAACTAAAGCACTTCTACAGAGCAAAAGGAGGAAACAGAAAATCTACAGAATGGGAGAGAATTTTTGCAGGTCATGCATCCAACAAAGATCTAATACCCAGAATCTATAAGGAAATTAAACAAATTTCCAAGAGTAACAACACCATAAAAAGTGGGCAAAGGACATGAACCGACACTTTTCTAAATAAGACAGACATATGACCAACAATCATACAAAAAAAGCTCAACATCACTAATCATTAGAGAAATGCAAATAAAAACCACAATGAGATACCATCTCATACCAGTCAGAATGGCTATTATTAAAAAGACAAAAAATAACAGATGTCTGTGAGGCTGTGAAGAAAAAAGAAAGCTTATGAACACTGGTGAGAGCATAAATTAGTTCAACCATTGTGGAAGACACTGTGATGATTTCTCAAAGACCTAAAAACAAAAATACTGTTTGTCCAAGCAATCCAATTACTAGATATATACCCAAAGGAATATAACTTGTTCTATCATAAAGACACATACATGCGTATGTTACTTGCAGCACTATTCACAAAAGCAGAGATGTGGAATCAACCCTAAATGCTCATAATGGTAGATTAAGTAAAGAATATCTGGTACATATATACCATAAAATACTATGCAGCCATGAAAAAAAATGAAATAATGTCCTTTGCAGAAACCTGGATGGAGCTAGAGGCCATTATCCTTAGCAAACTAAAGCAAGAATGGACAACCAAATACTGCATGTTGTCATTTATAAGTGGAAGCTGAAAGATGAGAACATATGGACAGAGAGTGGGAAACAATATACACTGGGGCCTATTGCAGATGGATTGTGGGAGGAGGGAGAGGATCAGCAAAAATTACTAACAGGTCCTAGGCTTAAGACCTGGGTTATGAAATAATGTGTTGTATGGACCCCCATGACACAACTTTGCCTACATAACAAACCTGCGCATGTATCCCTGAAATTAAAATAAAGGTTAAAAAAATAAGAAGGCCATATGAAGACACAGAATATATACGGGGGGGGCAGGGTGGGGGGTATGTCATGTGATAATGAAGGCAGAGATTATAATGAAGGGTCTACAAGCCAAGAAATACCTAGGATTGCTGGCAACACCTGGGAACTAGAAGAGAGGCATGGGAAAGATTCTCCCTCAGAACCTCCAGAAGAAACCAATCCTACTAACACTTTGATTTCAGAATTCTAGACTCCAGAAATCTGAAAGTATGAATTTTTCTTAGTTTTAGACACCTATTTTGTGGTGGTTACAGCAACTCTAGGAAATTTATATAAAGCTGATACTAAAAATTCCATTTTCTTATTAATCTTAGATTAGAAAGCATGTTATTATTCAAGAAAAGAATACTACTATTGCATATGAAAGTTTTTGTTTGTTTAAATAATACACTTTAGACAATATAGAAATCTTTCAATGCCATCATGAGATTTTCTCAAAGACATGTATCTATTATTCTCATCAGTGTGTAGTTTAGTAAGGATTATAAATCGTTCTGCTATAAGGACATATGCACACGAACGTTCATTGCAGCACAATTTACAATAGAAAAGACCTGGACCAACCCAAATGCCCATCAATGATGGACTGGACAGGGAAAATGTGGCACATATACACCATGAAATATGCATCCATAAAAAGCGATGATTTTGTGTCCTTTGTAGGGACATGGATGAACCTGGAAACCATCATTCTCAACAAACTCACACAAGAACAGAAAATCAAACACCGCATGCTCTCATTGATAGGTGGGTATTGAACAATGAGAACACATGGACCCAGGGAGGGGAGCACTACATATTGGGGTCTGTTCAGGGGAAATAGGGGACGGACAGCGGGGGGTGAGGAGTTGGGGAGAGATAGCATGGGGAGAAATGCCAGATATAGGTGAAGGGAAGGAAGGCAACAAATTGCACTGCCACATGTGTACCTATACAACAATCTTGCATGTTCTTCACATGCACCCCAAAACCTAAAATGCAATTAAAAAAAAGAAAAAGAATAAATTTCCATCTATAATGATTTTCTTTAGTTTTAGAAGAGATAAACCTTTTTCATTTGAATATATTAGTAGAGGTAATCATGAAAATCACAAGATCAAATGAGAGTGTAATAATCCCCCTACAATTACCATAAAAATATTAACTTAGAAAATAACAGAATTTGAGATTTAGGAAGCAAGCACAAAGCAGATGCTTTGTCATGTTACACTGTTATAATTAATATAGAAAGTAAGAAACATATGAAGATAGAAAAAGTACTGAGGTGTGTTTCAAAGGACAGAATGTGATATTAATAAATGGAAATAAGATCTAAGCCAAACTTTAGTAAAAACCAATTAAATTTTAGCTCAATATTTAATTTAGCTTTATAAAAATTAAGATATATTGTATAAAGAAATATATAAGCACAAGAAAAACAAGAAATGTTATATAATTAAAAAGTGAAGCCTATTTTTAAGAAAGCATAACTTGAATGAGCAGAATAGCAAGTTATTAGCAGAATAATTATTTTGAAGCAAAGAAAGATAGACTGAATTTGAATATAGAAAAAAATAGACTTTAAAATAAGTATAACATTTTCAGATTGTGAGCTTGTTTTAAAATGATGAGAATGATGACAGAATTTCTTAAGCTGTTTTTCTTAACTGTGGTATTCAGTTACCATGGCAAATGCTGTAGTATTAACAATACACCGAGCAGGAGAGAGCCTTTAAATGACAGAGAATACACTGTAGAATATGTGAGACATTAAGAACAAATTGGTAATGCAAATTGACTTCAAATTTAAGATAAAATTTGATAACAAAATTACTAATCTAAATCTACAATTAACATTGACATAAAAATTAATAATATTGAGATGCATTAAAATTTTGAAACACATTTACCTTGCCTTATAAATTTGTAGTAAACTCTGAAATACTTTAAACTTATTAAATATTATAATATCTTACAGTGTTTTAACTGGATTACTTAGCTCATGCTCTCTGATTTTATAAACTAGGAAAGATTGCAATATAATCAAAGATTTTTCTGATGTCTTCTGATTCCCTTATATTTGACCCTCTACATTATGTTAGTAAAGATTAGCTTTAGAGTTAGGAAGGGTCTTTGAAACAATGCATTTCCATTATTACAAATATATGCATTGATACAAAAGTAATAAATTTTAAATATGTTAGATTATAATTTCTAAACTCCCATTCTGTGGGCCAATATATTATTCAGATGCACCCTGTGAGCTGTGTTTCATAATCTAATGTATATAGATTAACTAGAGGGCATAAAGACACATTCATTCATTCTTCCACACCCACATTCTGCCCATGAAAATTTAGAGTTATAAAAAGAGCTACTTCTTGGCATTTCCATTTCCATTATGTTAATAATCATTCTCATATTATATAAATCATACTTCTTGATAAATAAAAATGAGACCTATAACATCATCAACAATTTTATAAACATAGTATTAGCATGTTCCTTCCTTGAGAAAAAAAAGTTCTGGAAAAAATCATACTGTTCCTGATAAATTCTTTGCATTTGTCAAAATTAATTCTACTTCATTTGTAATTAACAAGAACATGTTTAAGTTACAAAGAACACCTATAGGAAAAGCATTATGTAAAGTACTTTCTATGTGTTTAATAGGTTTTATCTAGATTTCTCTCTCATGATCAGTATCTCCTAAATGATCATTTGGTACTTTGGATTCTACAAGGTGTAGAGAAATTGAGGCTAAAATAGAGGTTTTCTCAATATGTTTGTATGAATGAAACATGCAAATATTGATGCTAAGAAATTATTTAAGGCTCCAAGGCCAGATCATCTCTTTAACCCCTTCAGAGACTGAACATGAAAAGCAGAGTGGCATGCTCACAGTTTACAAATTTGTGTTACCTTTCATAAGATATGAATTTAAATAGATAAAAGAAAGTGTCTCAAAGATAACTAGTGTAGGATTACATTAAGAAAATTGGTAAGAAAAGCATTTGGTTATCATCATGTTACACTGCTATAATTAATATAGAAAGTAAGAAACATATGAAGATAGAAAAAGTGCTGAGGTGTGTATGTCTCAAAGGATGGAATGTGATATTAATAAATGGAAATAAGATCTAAGCCAAACTTCAGTAAAAACCAATTAAATTTTAGCCTAAAATTTAATTTAGCTTTATAAAAATTAAGATATATAAAGAAATATATATATTCTTATATTAAATATATATAATATATATTCTTATATTATATATATATATATATATATATTCAAGACAGATCTCCCTCTGTTAACCAGGTCAGAGTTCAGTGGTACCATCTCAGCTCACTGCAATCTTTGCCTCCTAGATTCAAGTGATTTTCCTGTCTCATTCTCCTGAGTAGCTGGGACTATAGGTGTGCACCACCATATCCCACTAATTTTTGTATTTTTGGTAGAGACCGGGTTTCATCATGTTGGCTAGGCCAGTCTTGTGATCTTCCCACGTTAACTTTCCAAAGTGCTAGAATTACAGGTATGAGCTACCACACCAGGCTGATAATTTCTTTATATCATTTGAAGCTATCACCTATTTTGAAGGATATTCTGTTACAAAATAATACCCTAATTTTCCTTGGAACTTTTTGAATACTTGGTTCTTTTTGCTTGCTTCTGCTGCTCATCTGAGTTACCTTTAGAACCTAAAGCCCAGCATTAAATTATTTAATTATGATGTTAGATATAGATGATTTAATATCTACCATGAAACGAAGTGCCAAGGATTTATATCTAGAATGTATGGGGATTCCAATAAATTTAAAAAAAAAATAAAAAGAAACTTAGAAGAAAAATGGGAAAGAGACTTAAAGATTTTCTTTTAGAAACAAAGATAATCCAATGGCCAACCAGCATATGAGAAGTTGCTTACAAACACCAGTCATCAACATAAAAATGACTTTATAGTTCTAATGACATACCTCTGCATACTAATTTTAAATAACAAAAATATATTAAAATATTTCAAAAATCAAAACTTAATAAAATGAAATGCTGGTTTGTATATAAGAAACTTACATACTGTGAGTAATAATTAATACATGTTTTGGGACTACTTTGGTAAACTGTTGGTATTCTTTACTAAAATTGAACATATGTCCACCCAATGATTCAGAAGTTCAATTGCCAGGTAAACTCCCAATGGAAATAAATACACAAGTAAATTAAAAGACATGCACAAAATGTTCATATCAGCATTACTCATAAGATCCAAAAATGGAAAAGAACCAAAGTACCTATCAATGGCACAAGTATCTAATAATTGCACAATGGCATACAATTCAGTAATGTAAAAAAGAATAAATTTCTGCTTTATATAATGTATGAATAATATCAAAACACAAATGCTTAACAATTGGAGTCAGGGATAGGAAGGAAATCAGAAAAACAGTGAAATAAAAAGCCCTAAACCTTATTGCCCCACGGAAACAATGAGTTGACATTACATAGCCAAAAAACGTTTATGAGACCTTCAGAGATCAAAAAGAAACAAGTAGCACCCCAAGCAATCTCAAAGCCCAAAATAACTTTATTAACTTGTATAAGAAAAACATTTAATTTCAACTGCATTAACCCCTTACCCACACTCACATAGCTCATTACTGGGAGGAAAAGCCCAACTCACAATTTTTCCCTTGGGAGGAAAAGAGAATATGGGAACATACAACTAATGTTCTGTATTTTTTGTGTGGCTACACAAACAGTTGATTTCTATCTCTCAGGACTCAGAGTGCTGACAGGAAACTAGCTTATTCTGAATACCTGTGGGCCTCCCAGAACAAAAGAAGGCTCAATATCTTGTATAAGTGCCAGATAAGTTGTAATAATGCAAGCAAATGGGTATAGCTCATCACTATTGGAAGGTAGTACCCAGCATATGTCTTTTTCCTTGGGAAGGGAAGAGTGGAAAGTGTTTTCAGTGTTCTAGATTTTTGTGAGCTGGGGAGAGAGAGTGATAATAGTCCATCTCACCTACCTCAGTGGACTGACAAAACAGGTAAGTATACCTTGAATACCTAGGAACCACAGAGGACAAAAGAGAATTTAGTAGCTTAAGGCAACACCAGAGAACGTGTATTACTACACATAGACACCAAAGAAACAAGAGACAAGAAACTCCTGAAGCAGAACAAAACAAAATAATAAATCAGATAGGTAAATCTCTCTAGTCGGGAAATTGCATGAAAAACCACAGAGAAGATGCATCCCCAGAAAAGGTTTGAAAGGCTCCTAGAACCTCTAGACAGGCTGATTGGTGAAGGTCTTTCCTTTTATAAAGTCAGCTCATAAAGATTGGTAGAGGTGGCATTATTTTTTCAAATGCACATGTGTAAATACTAATTTATGAGAAACAAAGAAAAAAGAAAAAATGGCCCAGTGAAAGAAAATAAATGACTCTCCAGAAACTGACACTAAAGAAATGTAAGTGAAGAGTGCTTGAGAAACTGGATTCTGTCTCACCAGGAAAAAAATTATCTAACAAAGATTTCAAACTAATCATAATAAAAATGCTTAATGAGTTCAGAAAAACAATGCACAAAAAAATAAGAATATAAAGAATATGAGGTAGAAAACTTAAAAGAAAAACCTGAAATTTTGGAGCTGAATAACACAATAAATAAAGTAAAAAATTTACTAGAGTGTTTTAGTAGCAGACTTGATTCGAATAAGGAACATATAAATATGAAGGCAGATGATTTGAAATTACTCAGTCATAGGAACAAAAACAAAAAGATATGAAAAGGAGTTCAGAGTTAAGAGGTCTATGGAATATCATCATGTGGTCAATATATGTATTATGAGAGTCCTAGAAAGAGGAGAGAGAAAGGTACTAAAACCTTATTTGGAGAAGAAATGACTGAAAACTAAATGTGGAAAAAGAAGCATATATCAAAATTTAAGAAGCCCCAGGGACTCCAACTAGAATGAATCTAAAGCACTTTCCACGAAAATATATCATAATCATATTATCCGATAGGGATTTGTGGAGGGGAGAGAGGGAGAAAGAGAGAGGTGAGAGAGAGAGAGAGAGAGAGAGAGACAGAGAGAGAGAGAGAGAGAGAGAGAGACAGAGAGAGAGAGAGAGAGAGAGACAGAGAGAGAGAGAGAGAGAATGTGAAAGCAGCAAGAGAAATGTGACTCATCATGTAAAAGGGAGCTCTCATAAGACTCTCAGAGAATATCTCAGCAGAAACTTTGCAGGCCAGTTAGAATGAAAAAGCACATTCAAAGTTCTAAATGATAAAGTTGACAATTAAGAATATAGTTATACAGCAAAACTGCTTTTCAAAAATGGAGAGATAGAGATTTTCCCAGATAAACCAAACCTGATGGAATTTGTCACCACTAGAACACCTTTATAATAATGCTAAACAAAGTCATTCAAGTTGAAACAAAAGGATGCTTGGCAGAAATACAAATACATATATAAGTATAAAGCTTGCTATAAAAGGAAAACATAGACAAGTAAAGATATAAGGTAACATTGCAGTGGTGGTGCATAAGTCACTTTGAATTATGATATAGGAGTTAAAAGACAAAAGTAGAAAAATAATTATAATGAAAAATACTTTAGTGAATGTTAATATAGAAGATGTAATTTGTTACATCAATAATTCAAAGTGTTGGGGGAGAGATAAAAGAGTAGTTTTGTACACAAGTTAAATTAAGTTGTTGTCGGATTAAAAGAAATTGTTACAAGACATTTTATGTAAGTACCATTGGAACCATAAAATAATCTATAGATAAGACATTAAAGAAAATGAGAAAGGAGTCATTGTATGCTATTAAAAAAAATCAATGATATGCAAAGGAAGATGAGATGGAAAAAAGAAATTAAAAACAGCAAAACAGGCAGAAAACAATGAAAGGGCACTAGTAATTCTTTTCCTTGCATTAATTATTTTAAGTGTGAATGATTAAATCCCCAACCATGATAGAGTAGCTGAATAAATAATGGATTTAAAAAAATCCAACTCTATGTTTTCTATGAGAGATAATTTTCTATACTTTAAGAAAACAGACTAAAAGTATGAAACAAATGATGTTCTGTGCAAATGGTAGTGAAATGTGAAAAGCAGTCATACTTATATAAGAAAAAATATACTTTAAATCTAATAATTATATACTCACCCAACATCATATATACCCAAATATATAAAGCAAACATTGATAAAACTGAATGGAGAAATAGCAATGCAGTAATAGTTGTCAATTTCAATATACCACTTTCATTAATGGTTAGAACATCCAGGCAGAAGGCCAATAAGGAAACAGAGGCTAGAATAACAGTATACTACTAATAGCTAACAGAAATACTCATAATATTTCACCTAACAGCAATAGACTACAAATTCTCCAGGTGTGATGGTTAATACTGAGTGTCAACCTGATTGAATTGAAGAATGCAAAGTATTGTTCCTGGGTGTGTCTGTGAGGCTGCTACCAAAAGAGATTAACATTTGAGTCAGCAGACTGGGAGAGTTAGATCCAACCTCAATCTGGGTGGATGCCATCTAATCAGCTGCTTAGCATGGCTAGAATAGAGCAGGTAGAAGTTGGAAGGACTTGATTTGCTGAGTTTTCCAGTCTCCATCTTTCTCCTGTGCTGGATGCTTCCTGCCCTCATATCAGACTCCAGGTTCTGCTTTTGGACTCAGACTTATACCAGCGATTTGCCAGGGGCCCTTGGGCCTTCTACCACAGAATGAAGACTGCATTGTTGGCTTCCCTACTTTTGAGGTTTTGGACTCGGACTGGCTTCCTTACTCCTCAGTTTGCAGATGGCCTTTCATGGGACTTCACCTTGTGATAGTGTGACTCAATTATCCTAATAAATCCACTTTATATATACATTTAGACTATTAGTTCTGTCCCTCAAGAGAACTCTGACTAATACACCAGGATAGATCGCAAGTATGACCACAAAAAAGAGTCTTAAAATCTTTAATAAGATTGAAATCATACAAACTATCTTTTCTATTAACAATGGAATGAAATAAGAAATCAACAGTGGAAGGAAAACTAGAACATTCAGAATTATGTGAAAATTAAATAACACATTCTTGAACAATCAGTGAGTCAAAAAATAAATCAACTGAACTCATAAACAGAGAGTAAAAGAATGCAAATCAGAACCACATTGAGATACCATCTAACACTAGTTAAAATGGTGATTATTAAAACATCTGGAGACAACAGATGCTGGAAAGGATGTGGAAAAATAGAAACACTTTTACACTGTTGGTGGGAGTGTAAATTAGTTCAATTATTGTGGAAGACCGTGTGGCAATTTCTCGAGGACCTAGAAATAGAAATACCATTTGACCTAGCAATCCCATTACTGGGTATATATGCAAATAATTATAAATTTTTCTATTATAAAGACACATGCACATGTATGTTCATTGTGGTACTGTTTACAATAGCAAAGACCTGGAACCAACCCAAATGTCCATCATCAATAGACTAGATAAAGAAAATGTGGCACATATACACCATGGAATACCATGCAGCCATTAAAAAGGATGAGTTTGTGTCCTTCATAGGGTCATGGATGAATCTGGAAACCATCATTCTCAGCAAGTGACATAAGAACAGAAAACCAAACACCATATATTATTACTTATAGGTAGGTGTTGAACAATTAGAACACATGGATACAGGGAGGGGAGCATCACACACTGGGGTCAGTAGCAGGGGATTAGGGAGGGTCAGTCTGGATGGGGAGGGTGGGGAGGGTAATGAGGGGAGAAATACCAGATATAGGTGATGGGGGGATGAAGGCAGCAAACCACCTTGCCATGTATGTACTATGCAACAATCCTGCATGATCTGCAAATGTATCCCAGAACCTAAAGTACAATTTAAAAAAAAAAGGAAAGAATGATTATTAGAGGCTGGGAGGGGAGTGACGGGCTGTGGCAGACATGTGAATGATTAATGGGTACAAAAGATAGTTGGAAAAAGCAAATAAGACCTACTATTTAATAGCACAACAGGGTGGCTATAGTCAATAATAATTTAATTGTAAATTTTGAATTGTATGTTTTATAATTAGATTGTTTGTAACTCAGGATGAATGCTTGAGGGGATGGATATCCCATTCTCCATGATATACTTATTTCAAATTGCATATCTATATCAAAACATCTTGAACCCCATAGAATACTGTCTGTGAGCCGACTCAAACCTCAACTTGAATTGTGTATCTCAGAATTTCATGTGTTGTGGGAGGGACCCAAGGAGGGGGGTAATTGAATCATAAGGGCTAGTCTTTCCCATGCTAGTCTCATGATATTTAATAAGTCTCACAAGATCTGATGGGTTTATCAAGGGTTTTTCCTTTTGCATCTTCCTCATTTTCTCTTACTGCTGCTATGTAAGAAGTATCTTTCACTTCCCACCATGATTCTGAGGACTCCCCAGTCGTGTGGAGCTGTAAGTCCATTTAAACATCTTTTTTCCCCAAGTCTCAGGGATGTCTTTATCTGCATCATGAAAATGAACTAATATAGTAAATTGGTAACAGGAGTGGGGTGCTGATGAAACGATACCCAAAACATGGAAGCAACTTTGGAACTGGGCAACAGGTAGAGGTTAGAACAGTTTGGAGACTCAGAAGAAGACAGGAAAATGTAGTAAAGTTTGGAACTTCCTATAGAATTGTTGAACGGCTTCACCCAAAATGCTGATAGCAGTATGAACAATAATCCCAGGTTGAGGTGGTTTCAGATAGAGACAAGGAACTTGTTGCGAACTGTAACAAAATGACTCTAGTTATGTTTTAGCAAAGAGACTGGCAGCATTTTGCCTCTCCTCTAGAGATTTGTGAAACTTTGAACTTGAGAGAGATGATTTTAGATATCTAGCAGAAGAAATTTCTAAGCAGCAAAGCATTCAAGAGGTGATGGGATCTGTTCGAGCATTCAGTTTTATAAGGGAAGCAGCGCATAAAAGTTTAGAAGATTTGCAGCCCGACTATGTGATAGAAAAGAATAACCCATTTTCTGGGGAGAAATTCAAGCCAGGTACAGAGCTTCTCATAAGTAGCAAGAAGTCTAATGCTAATCCCCAAGGCCATGGAGTAAATATCTCCAGACCATGTCAGAGACCATCACAGGCAGCACCCCCATTACAGGCCCAGAGGTCCAGGAAGAAAAAGTGGTTTCATGGGCTGGGCCAGGGGCCCGGTGCTGTGTGCAGCCTAGGGACTTTGGTAGCTTCCATGTGGTATTGAGCCTGTGGGTACACAGAAGTCAAGAACTGAGGTTTGGGAAACTCCACCTAGATTTCAGAAGATATAAGGAAACACCTGGTTAACCAGGCAAAACTTTTCTGCACGGGCAGGTCCCTCATAGAGAACCTCTGCAAAGGCAGTGCAGAAGCGAAAATGTGGGGTTGGAGTTCCCATGCAGAGTCCATACTGGGGTACCATCTAATGGAGCTGTGAGAAGAGAGCCACTGTCCTCCTGATTCCAGAATGGTAGATTCACTGATAGCTTGAACCATGCACATGGAAAAGCTGCAGACAATCAATGCCATCCCATGAAAGCAGCCAGGAGGGAGGCTGTAACATGCAAAGCCATAGAGGTGGAGTTGCCCAAGATCATGGGAACCTACCTCTTGCATCAGTGTTACCTGGATGTGAGAACTGGTATCAAAGGAGATCATTATTTTGGAGCTTTAAGATTTGACCTCGCTGGATTTTGGACTTTCATGGACCCTGTAACTCCTTTGTTTTGGCCAATTTCTCCCATTTGGAATAACTGTACTTACCAAATACCTATATTTTCATTGTATCTAGGAAGTAACTATCTTGCTTTTGATTTTACAGGCTGACAGGTGGAAGGAACATGACTTGTCTCAGGTTAGACGTTGGACTGTGGACTTTTCAGTTAATGCTGAAATGAGTTAAGGCTTTGGGTAATTGTTGGGGAGGCATGATTGGTTCTAAAATATGAGGACATGAGATTTGGAGGGGGCAGCGGAAGAATGATATTGTTTGGTTATGTCCCCACACAAATCTCTACTTAAATTATATTTCCCAGAATTCTCATGTGTTGTGGAAGGAACCCAGAGAGAGGTGATTGAATCCTGGGGGCCGGTCTTGTCTGTGCTATTCTTGTGATAGTGAATAAGTCTCAAGAGATCTGATGGGTTTATCAGGGGTTTCTGCTTTTGCTTCTTCCTTGTTTTCTCTTGCCACCATCATGTAAGAAGTACCTTTCATCTCCCACCATGATTCTGAGGCCTCCCCAGCCATACGGTATTGTAAATCCAACTAAACTTCTTTTTCTTCCCAGTCTCAGGTATGTTTTTATCAGCAGCATGAAAACAAACTAATACATCATAAATATATACACTTATTAAGTACCCACAAAAATAAAAAATATAAATAAATTTAAAAATAAATCAAAGAGAAATTCAAAGATAATCTTTAGGAAAAGAAAATGAAAATATAACCTACCTAATCCTATGGGATGTAGGAAAGTCTTTATTGAGGTAAGCTCATAGTGATAAATGCCTCCTTCAGAAAGAAGAAAGATATCACCTGATGGAATTTTGCACCTCAACCAAATAAATAAAATACAAACTATGTTCAAAGCTAGCAGAAGGATGGAAATAATGAAGATTAGAACTGAAAGAAGTAAAATAGAAATTGCTATTTTAAAAATCCACCAAACTACAAGTAGGTTTTTTGCAAAGATCAACAAAACTAACATATTTATCTATACTAAGAAAAAAAAAGAGAGAAGATTCGAATGGATAAAATTACATATAAAAAAGGGGGGCATTACAGCTGGTGCCACAGCAATAAAATGGCTCATAAGAGAAATTCTGAACTGTTATATGTCAACAAACTTAATAACCTAGAAAAATGGTTATATTCCTGGAAATATAAAACCTATCAAGACAAGACTGAATCATGAAAAAATGGAAAGTCCAATTATACCAATATCCAGTAAAAAGATTGAATCAGTAATAACATACTTTTCAACAAAGAAAAACCCATGATTAGATGGGTTTGCTGGAAAATTCTACCAAGTATTTAATGAAGAGTTAATGCCAAGTCTTCTCAAAATGTCTAAAAAAAATGATGAGTAGGGAGCACTTCAAAACTCACTATGTAAGGCCAGCATTAGCCTAATGCCAAACAAAGACTAAAACTATAAGAAAAAATGAGGCAGGCTAATACCTCTGATGGATATACATTAACAAGAAAAATTCAGTAGCATATTATAAGGATCTTGTTATGATGAAGTATGATTTATCCCTAAATGAAAGGATGTTTGAACATACCCCCAAAAATAAATAAATGTAATTTACCACATTAATAAAATGAATGATAAAATTTATATGATCTTCTCAATAGATGCTGGAAAAGTATTTGACATAATTCAATATCTTTTTATAACAAAAACTGTGTTTACAAATTAAATATAGAAGGAATGTGTCATAACATAACAAAGCCATATATGTCAAGCACACAGCTAACAATAAGTTCAATGTTGAAAAGTTGAAAACTTTTCTTCTAAGATCAGGAGCAAGATAAGGATCTTCATTCTCAGGACTTTTATTCAACATGTTACTGGAAGTCCTGGTCAGAGCAATTATGCAGAAATAAAAATAAAAACTCCCAAGATGAAATGGAATAATTAAAATAGTCTCTGCAGATCATACATATAGAAAACTCAAATGATGCCACCAAGAAACAATTAGAAGTAATAAATGAATTCTACAGTTATATATTAAAAAATTAACATTCAAAAATCAGGTGCATTTCTATGCACTAACATCACTCTATCTGAAAAATAAATTAAGACAACAATTCCATTTGTAATAGCATCAAAACTTATAAAATACTTAGGAATAAATTTAACCAAGCAGGTAAAAGATTTGTACACTAAAACTGTAAAATATTGATGAAAGAAACTGAAGAACGAACAAGTAAATCAAAAGCTATCCTGAGTTCCCATATCAAAAAAAATCAATATTGTTAAAATGTTTATACTACTCAAACTCAAAGTGATCTTCAAATTTAATGCAATCCCTGTGAAAAGTTTAAGGGCATTTTCCACAAAGTAGAAAAAAATTCTAAAATTTGTATGGAATCACAAAAGACACCAAATAGGTAAAGTAACCTTGAGCAAAAAGAACAAACCTAGAGGCCTCAGAGTTCCTATCTTCAAATGATATTGCAAAACAATATGGTACTGGCATAAAAACCAACACATAGGCTAATGTACAGAGTAGAGCCCAGAAATAAGCCCATGCATATATGCCTACCTGATCTTCAACTAAGCTACCAGGGATACACAATGGGAAAACCACAGTCTCTTAACAAATGATGTTGAAAAAACTGGATATTTACATGAAAAAACGTGAAATAGGATCCCTATCTTATCCAGGTGTTGTGATGTGTGCCTGTAAGGCTGAGGTGGCAAGATCACTTGGACCTGGGAGTTGGAGGTTGCAGTGAACTAAGATTGTGTCATTGCACTCCAGCCAGGGCATCAGGTCAATACCATGTCTTTGAAGAATAAAAAAAAAAACAACAACTTGTAATCAACTATTTAGCAGAAACTTGTATTTAAGATGCTGACCATGGCACGTGAATGTACCTACATGCTATACCTAAAACCTCCATTTTATTGATAGAAAAAAAATGGGAGAATAAGAAGATTCAGCAAGTATTGGCATAAAAGATCTTTCAAGAAATTTCGGAGAACTTGAGGAGATTCGGGCAATGGTAACTGTTAAAGAAAAGCAGAGGATATAGAAGCTTACACAGGGGCTGTAGTCAGGGAAGACACAGCATTCCATGTGGAATCCTAGAGGCCCATGTTTTTAAAATGCCAGATAGGACATGTGGGATAAAATCAGATAGCAACAACAGACACTTAATTACAGATTTTCACTTATAATTGTAGATAATTCATCATCAACACATGTGTAGAATTTACATAGCCAGTTTTCAATTTCAGTCAAAATTAAGAAGGGTTTTCTCAGTAGACTAGGCAAAATTTCCGGAAGACACTATGAAAGGCAGCATGGGTGGTAATTCCAAATGGCAAAATCTTCATTTTGTCAGTTAAGAGTTCTTTTTGTAGGTGTTTTACTATCTTTTTGTTTGTTTATTTTTGTCAGGCTTCACCTGTGTAACCAGGGCTCCCAATTTTCTTTTTCTTTTTCTTATTTTCCATTTTCCTTCTTTTTCAGAGGGTTGTATTTCTTACTATAATATGCAGCTGCACCGCATATTATAGTAGTAAGCTGCTACTAAAGTTAAAACAGCATTCAGGCATTTGCCAAATTCTGTGATCTGTTAAAGCAGTAAAGTTATTGCTTTAACAATAAGTTTATGTCAGGAAAGGAGGTAAGTCCCCAAGCACACAATTTGGGTGGTTGGAACTTGGATGCCTTACATAAGCTAGGACGCTCAGAGTTTACTAAGGTGAACTGAGACAAGTCCTCCTTCCAGTAAACAGAGATGGTGAAAACTTGTGTCTCAAACTGGGCTCTGAATGAGAGATAAAGACAGCTTCCTAAAAATTTTATAAATGTAGGCTTGAATATACATAGGCATAGAGTTCCGCTTTTTACTAACAGTATGGCCCAACACATTACCCTCAAATTTAAAAACTAAATTGAAAGAATCCTTGATTGGAAAAAGTATTCTGGCAAACAAATAAAGAAAGCCTACTGAATGAAAAACCCAACTCACAAATGAAGAAACATAGAGGGGTAATAGACTCAACTTCTCTAATACTCAAGGGAATGCAAATTAAATCCACATAGTATTTCACAATTCTTATATCAATAAACAATCAAAAGAGTGAAAATTAAAAGGATACAGAGGAGGGGAAGTTTTATGTACTGCTGGATATGGAGGAGGAATGCACCGTAATGCAACCACTTTGGAGAGCAAGATCTAAGTTAAGAATGTGCAAAAGTCATGATTCAGCTTTTCCACACTTCAGTGCTTATATTCTTAAAATAGTCTTCCTCAAAATCACTCGGGGGCATATGCTAAAGTATTATTGTTCACAGCAGAATTATTTTAAAAGAAATATAAGGTGAAGGAATAGTTTATTAACACAAAAATAGATAACAAAATATGGATCTCTCCAAACAAGTATATACTACTTAACAGTGATTATAAATAAACCAGCTATATATATTTATATGCTTTAAAGACCAAAGAAAGAAATACTTAAAATCATGTTAATTCTCCCTTTTAAATTAAATATGTATTTTGGCTTTTTCGACATCAATTTATTTAGATTAGAAAAAGGGAGTTGGTCGAAAAATACACAAGGAAATAAGAAAAAAGTAAATCTTGTTATAACCAGGCCTGTGAAAATCCCGTCCAATGAAATAGAAGTCAGAGCTGCCATATAGTCATGGCCCTTGTGAATTAGAATAATAGAGATCAAGAGGCTATTCAGGGCCTAAGGTTGCTCTAGAAACCAGGATATCTTATGATGATATGGTTCTGATATGAAATCAGCAGTGAGAACTACTTTATTTCAATACTGCATTATGTTCATGATTTACCTGTTCCCTCTTCATACCTGTTGTTACTCACCAGTTATTTCTTCTTACTGGTATTAGGAGTAGTAATGGTAGTAGCATTAGCATAATAAATTTTGTTGTTTTTCTTCATATAGCCTCTGATAGTCTTTTTTTTTCCTGTTTTTTTTTTTTTCATCTTAGGAAACAACTCGTAAACACTGGCATTATATAACATAAGGATTTAAAGTTCTCAACTGAAAGAATATTACAGGTTTCATTTAGTCCTCTCTTCCCTGTCAGCTAAAACATTCATTACTAAGACAACTTTATTTAACTGAAAAATAATAATTGTATATATTTATTCAGTACAATGTAATGTTTATACACACGCACGCACACAAAATGTGAAATGATTAAATTAAGCTAATTAATCTGTGTGTTGATCTAATTAAACTCTCACCTCACCTACTTAATGTTTGTGGGGAGAACATTTAAAGTCTACTCTTTTAGCAATTTATAAATACATTAACACATTTTATAAAGTTCTCCATCCTACTTGGGGATTATTATTCCTTCAGGCTGGTGTCTTCTTTGATCCAATTGGCTGTGATCATGGTAGCAAAATCATAATGTTAGTTAGGCAGGTTGGCCACCACTGCATTAAGAAATGGCTGGACCCGTAAGAAGCTACAGGGCAAAATGCCCTAGAAGAAGCTCTAGAAATGGGAGACATTACAAACTTGTGCTGTCCGGTCTTCCCTTTCAGATTTCACAGCACAGATTCCCACAGTGTATATCATCTGGGTTGACATTTAATGGTTTTTAAAGCACTAATGATTATTCTGAAGAGCCACAAATATTACATTAGACTTCTAGAGAATCAAAATATATTACAACTACAATTGAAATAATAATTGTATGCACTCTAGAAAATCAAAACACATTTTGACAGATAAGGTGTTTTTGAAAATAATTACAATTTTATATTCTCATTTTGTAAAGCCAATTTTTGATGGATCTGTTAGAAGAGTTTTCTTATTATTCTTAATATTGTTGATATTATATATTCCTTTTGGATTTCTAAAATACTGAAACTCAATAATCCAATATAAATAATTAACAGTTATATACTTATACCATTAAATAGTGGGTAAAATTTACATATTGTGATATCTTGATTACAATAACCAACAAATCTGACAGAAAATGGTATGTAGTATTGTCTTGTGTTTCGGTTTTACACAAACAATAACAAAACATTCTGATGTACTAAAAAGGCAGTGTATAATGTAACTTGCATATTTTAAAGAAAGGTAGATGTAAGTAAGGGTTTTAATTTCAAATCATTGAATAATTAGTGAAGAAATACTAAGGATGAGAAAGAGCATAAATGTGTTCAAGTTAAATTTCATAAAGATTGGGTGGTTTCTAAAAGATTTTATTAAAAAATGAAGGATTTTTTTTTCTTCTCCTTTTATTTTAGGTTCTAGGGTTACATGTGTGATATGGTTTAGCTGTGTCACCACCCTAGTCTCATCTTGAATTGTAGTTTCCATGATCCCCACAGGTTGTGGGAGGGACCAGGTGAAGGTAATTGAACTATGGGGGTGGTTACCTCCATGCTGATCTCATGATAGTGAGTGAGTTATCACAAGATCTGATGGTTTTATAAAGAACTCTCTGCCCATTTGCTCTGTACTTCTCCTTGCTGCCACCATGTAAAGAAGGATGTGTTTGCTTTCCCTTCCACCATGATTGTAAGTTTCCTGAGGCCTCTCCAGCCATGCTGAACTGTGAGTCAGTTAAACCTCTTTTCTTTATACATTACTCAGTCTTGGGTATGTCTTTATTAGCAGTGTGAGAATGGACTAATATAATGTACCTGTTTGTTACATGGGTAAATTGTGTGCCACTGAGGGTTGGTGTATGAATGATACCATCACCCAGGTCATGAGCACAGTATACCCCCCATGAATCTCCCCACTAAAGCAGTCCCCAGTATCTGTTGTTCATACTTTTTGTCCATGTGTATTCAATGTTTAGCTCCCACTTGTAAGTAATAATATATGGTACTTGGTTTTCTATTCCTGAATTAGTTTGCTTGGGATAATGGCCTCTAGCATCCATGTTGCTCCAAAGGACATCAGTTTTTTCTTTTCTGTGACTGCATAGTCTTCCATGGTTTATGTATCACATTTTTTTTAATCCAGTCCACCACTGATGGGTATCTTGATGGATTCTATATCTTTGCTATTGCAAATAGTGCTGCAATGAACATATGACTGTATGTGTCTTTTTGGTAGAATGAGATTTATGTGCTTTGGGGTATATACCCAGTAGTTCAATTGCTGGGCCAAATGGTAGTTCTGTTTTAAGTTGCTTTCTACAGTGGCTGAATTAGTTTACATTCCCACCAGAAGTGTGTAAGTGTCACCTTTTATCTGCAGTTTTGCCAGGATCTATTGTTCTTTTGACTTTTTAATATTTGTTTAACACCTATAATTTTTCCTGCAGTATTTTCTTTGACTTTTTAGTAATACCCATATTGACTGTTGTGAGATGGTATCTCCTTGCGGTTTTGATTTGCATTTCTCTAATGATTTGTGATGATAGATTTTTTTCATATATTTGTTGGCTACAGGTATGTCTTCTTTTGAGAAGTATCTGTTCATATCCTTTGCCCATTTTTAATGATGTTACTTATTATTTATACAGTAGCTTAAATTCCTTATAGATTCTAAATATTAGACCTTTGTCAGATGCATAGTTTGTGATTATTATCCCTCATTCTAGGTTGTCTGTTTACTTTGTCAATAGCTTATTTTGCTGTTTGGAAACTCTTTAGTCTAATTAGATTCAACTTGACAATTTTTGGTTTTGTTGTAATTGCTTTTAAGGACATAGTCATAAACTCTTTGCCAAGGCTGATGTCCAGAATGTCATATCCTGGTGATTATTTCAACAGATGCAGAAAAGCCTTTTCAAAAAAATTCAACGTAACTTCATGTTAAAAATCCTCTACAAGTTATACATCAAAGGAGCATAACTCAAAATATTAAGAGCTCTATATGACAAATCCAAAGCCAATATCATTCAGCATAAATGGAACCATTCCTTTTTTTTTTTTTTTTTTGAGACGGAGTTTCGCTCTTGTTACCCAGGCTGGAGTGCAATGGCACGATCTCGGCTCACCGCAACCTCTGCCTCCTGGGTTCAGGCAATTCTCCTGCCTCAGCCTCCTGAGTAGCTGGGATTACAGGCACGCACCACCATGCCCAGCTAATTTTTGTATTTTTAGTCAACATAGTACTGAGAGTCCTAGCCAAAGCAATCAGGCAAGAGAAAGGAAAAAAAAGCATCCAGATAAAAAGGGAAGAAGTCAAACTATTTTTCTTTGAAGACAGTATGATTCTATACCAAGAAAGTCCCATAGACTCTGCCAGAAGGCTTCTAAAATTGATAAATGCCTTCAGTAAAGTTTCAGGATATAATATTAATGCACAAAAGTCAATAGCATTTCTATAAACCAACAACATTCAAGCTGAGAGCCAAATCAAGAATGCAATCCCATTTGCAATAACCACAAAAAGTAAAATACCTAGAAATATAGATTGCCAAGGAGATAAAAGATCTCTAAAATGAGAATTACAAAACACTGCTGAAAGAAATTAGAGTTGGCACAAACCAATAGAAAAACATTTCATGCTCATGGCCAGGAAGAATCAGTATGGTTAAAATGGCCATACTGTGCAAAGCAATTTATAGATATAATGTTATTCCTATCAAACTGCCAATGTCATTTTTTACAGAATTAAAGAAAACTGTTCTATAATTCATATGGAATAAAACACGAGCCCAAAGGGCCAAAGCAATCCTAAGCAAAAAGAAAAAGCTGGAGCCATCACACTACCGAAGGCTACAGTATCTAAAACAGCATAGTGCTGGTACAAAGTAGACACACAGACCAATGGAACAGGATAGAGAACTTAGAGGTAAAGTTGCACACCTACAACTACCTCTTCAACAAATTTGACAATGGCAAACAATAGGGAAATGTCTCCATCAGTAAATGGTGCCGGGATAACTACTAGCTATATGCAGAAGATTGAAGTCTGAGATTTCTGTTTCACCATATACAAAAATTACTATAACTCAAGATACGTTAAAGACTTAAGTGAACATCTAGTTTTATACCAAAGAAATATAACTAGACAATAAAACAATGCTTTTAAAAATTATTTTTCAATTTTAATCTAATAGTATTTTATTTCCAATTCAGACAGAATTATAGATAATGTGAGTTATAAATCCTTTTTCATTTCAAGAACCTTCAAAATTACAACAGATATGATCATCATTTCCCTTCAGAAAACAAGTGTTGTCTGATGCAAAAACACAGGAGGAAAGAAAGACAATGACACAGAGAGACAAAATAATAGAAAGTGTTCTTTGGAGAGCTTAACAATATATTGCAGCTGGTATGGTGATTTCATACTATTCTTCATAAATAGCATATAAAAAAATCTTGTATTGTTGATTCTAAAATTATACTAAACTCTCAAAATAACAGTAATTTTAATCTGTTAGAGGGAAAACGTGTTAGAAATTTTTCCACACCTGGTTGAAGTGTCAAAAAGAATGGACTTGCTGATAATATGTAAAACGTTTGTACAATCTGCGTATGACATAAAAAATATGCAACCAAAGCCTATTAGCAGGTTTGATTAGTTGAAATATAATCTCAGATAAAAGCATCCTTTATAACAGAAGTAAAAATAGAATAAAATTTTGGAAGATGGGATTTGGACTTATGCTATATATCAGTTAAAATTCTAAATATGATTTATGGACAGGGAGAGGCATACATTGGATCTAGTCTATTCTATATATTCAAATATGCACACTCATACCTTGATTAACCAATATCATATAAATATGTAAACTTAAGATATTTTCTTAAATACTGATACCCCAGTAATATAAAAAGAAACACTATAGAAAAAAATCACTATTAAACTGATAACTTTAACAAATCATGCTTTTATTTTCCATTCTTTATTTCCATTCCAGTTTCCAGCCACTTGTATACATACGTTTTACAAGTTCACAAGTCATTAAAGAGGCATAATATTATACTTAGAATTTTTTTAAAAAATCATTTTTAAAGGATGATGCAAAGTGTTTTAAATATATTAATTGTATTAGTTTGATGCTGACAAGGATGTAGAGAAAATGTCTCATACACTGTTTTTGGGAATATAAATGAGTACAGCCATTATAGAAAACAGTATGGACATTTCTTAAATGCTAGGAATAAAGCTACCATATGCTTCAGCAATCCTACTTCTAGGTATATATGCAAAGGAAAAGACATGAAGATATTAAAGATATATCTATACTCCAATGTTTCTTGCAGTAGTATTCTCAGTAGCCAAGACATGCAGTCAAACCTATATATCTACCAACCGATGAATGGATCAAGAAAATGTGGCATGTATACACAATAGAAGAGTAGTCAACTATAAAAAAATGAAAATCTGTCATTTGCAGCAACATGAGTGTATTAGTCTATTTTCACATGGCTGATAAAGACTTACCCAAGACTAGGCAATTTACAAAAGAAAGAGCTACTTGGTCTTACAGTTCTACATGGCTGGGGAGGCCTCACAATAATGATGGAAGGCAAGAAGGAGCAAGTCATGTCCTGCATGGATGGCAGCAGGCAAAGAGAGAGAGCCTATGCAGGGAAAATTCTGTTTTTAAAACTATCAGATCTCATGAGACTCACTCACTATCATAAGAAAAGTGCAGGAAAGACCCACCACCATAATCCAATCATCTCCCACCAGGTTCCTCCCACAACAATGAGAGTCATGGGAGTTACAGTTCAAGCTGAGATTTGGGTGGGAATATAGCAAAACCGTATCATTGGGTAAACCTGGAGGACATTATATTAAGTGAAATAAGCCAGTCACAGAAAGGTAAGTATATGTTTGCACTCATTATGTGGGAGCTAAAAAACTTTCATAGAAGTAGAGTGTAGAGTAATGGAAACCATAAGATGGAACCAGTAGAAGGGAGGAGGAATAGAAAGTGATTGCTTAACAGATAAAAAATTACAGCTAGATAGGAGGAATAAGTTCTAGCTTTTTTTTTTTTGCACTATAGGGTGACTATAGTTAATAACAATATGTTCTATATTTTCAAATAACTAGAAGAGAGGATTTTAAATGTTCCCAACACAAAGACATGCAACATACAAAGGAACACAAAAACAATAATAAACCCAGCAATGAACTTGGTGTCTATCCTCCTAAGCAAATTAACACAAGAACAGAAAACCAAATACCACACACTGTCAAATATAGGTGGGAACTAAACAGTGGACACACATGGACATAAAGATGGGAACAATAGACCCTGGTGACTGCTGAGGGTGGAGAGCCAGAGGTAGGCAAGGGCTGAAAAACTACCTATTGGGTATTTTGCTCCCTATGTGGGTAACAGAATCATTCATACTCCAAGCCTCAGCAACACACAACATATGCATGTAACAAACCTACACATATAACCCCTGTATATAAAAGTTGAAATTATAGAAAAAAGAAATAAAAACATTATAAAAATTATATACTTAAAATACTTGTGATTTCAATGTATATTTTAGTATTTTTTAAATTTTAAAATTTATTTTGATAACTATAAAAATTAGAATTGCCAGCAGAGTTACATGAAATGAGACTAAAAGAAAAATAAAAAAATAAAAATGTCTAATGTGTGATGGACTAATAGTTAAGACCAAATAGGGATGCCCTGTTCATCTCCACCCTCATTTGTCTCAATAACTCCAATTCATTTGTTTGTCTTAGATTAGCTACCAGCTTCTCAGGATAGGTCAGGTACCTGAGCCACATATTATTTTATTACATCCTCTTTTCTTCTGAGCTCTTAGTTTGAAATAATGCATTCATTTGTGATTCAAACCAGACTTGTCTGCCAGATATGGTACATTATCAGAAACTTAGTTACTACTTATTAAATATGTGTTGATTAAGTAATTTTCTTGACAGAAGAAGAAAATATATCTCTGTTGACTGGAAGGGTTAAAGAAATCTTCATAAAGAAGAAAAAACATGTTATAGGCTTTGATGAATTGGTAGGTTATAAAGAAGGGAAACAATTCAAAGCAGGAAAACAACATTAATAAATTGGCAAAGATGGTACTAAGAATGTATTTGAATGGTTGAATCTGGCATTTATGCTAAGGCATAGTTTCTTAATGCTACAGAAACTTAGCAATCTTAGCAAAATTAACAAATGGAGGTCAAGGTCAGTCTGATACATCAACTTAACAACTGTATTAATTTTCAAAGACAAGAATTTTAATAAAAAGGGTTGTTGGATGAAATTCATCAACACAGAGGCAGAATATGCTTTATTTGTTAGTATTTAGGATATGGCCAATGTAGAATGTGATGTATTAATATATTAATGGAGAGAAACCAGTTAAGGATCCTTAATGTTTAGCTATTTCAGAGATTATCGAAATACATGTTGCAGTTGCCAATACTGGCAGAAGTTTATGGCATAAAATATATATAACATGAGCCTTAAGTCACCTAAAAAGTATAAAATATAAATACAGATTGGATATATTATGGCACAAATTATATAGAGATAAAGCAAAAATAAATGAAACAGAAATGTATGTTCTTTTTCTTCCTTACCACCCAACCCCTGCCACCCAGTGTGTTTTTTTTAATATATATTTTATTGCATTTTAGGTTTTGGGACATGTGAAGAACAGGCAAGATTGTTGCATAGTACACACATGGCAGTGTGATTTTTCTGCCTTCCTCCCCATCACCTATATCTGGCATTTCTCCCCATGTTATCCCTTCCCAACTCCCCACCTCCTGCTGTCCCTCACCTAGTTGGCCTCTACAGACCTCAGTGTGTGATGCTCCCCTCCCTGTGTCCTTGTGTTCTCATTGTTCAACACCTGTCTATAAGTGAGAACATGTGGTGTTTGATTTTATGTTTTTGTGTCAGTTCACTGAGAATGATGGTTTCCAGGTTCATCCATGTCCCTACAAAGGACAGGAACTCATCGTTTTTTTTATGGCTGCATAGTATTCCATGGTGTATATGTGTCACATTTTCCCTGTTCAGTCTACCATTGATGGGCACTTGGGTTGGTTCCAAGTCTTTGCTATTGAGTGCAACATTTGTGTTCATGTGTCTTTATATTAGAACGATTTATAATCCTTTGGGTATATACCCAGTAAATGGATTGCTGGGTGAAATGGAATTTCTATTTCTAGGTCCTTGAGGAATCACCACACTGTCTTCCACAATGGTTGAACTAATTTACACTCCCACCAACAGTGTAAAAGTGTTCCTGTTTCTCCACATTCTCTCCAGCATCTGCTGTCTCCAGATTTTTTTAATGATCGCCATTCTAACTGGCGTGAGATGGTATCTCAATGTAGTTTTGATTTGCATCTCTCAAATTACCAGTGATAATGAGCAATTTTTCTTATGTTTGTTGGCCTCATGTATGTCTTCTTTTGTAAAGTGTCTGTTCATATCCTTCATCCACTTTTGAATGGGCTTGTTTTTTTCTTCTGACTCTCTTTTATTTCTTTGTAGATTCTAGATATTAGCCCTTTGGCAGATGGGTAGATTGCAAAAACTTTTTCCCATTCTGTTGGTTGCTGATTCACTCTAATGACTTTCTTTTGCTGTGCAGAAGCTCTGGAGTTTAATTAGGTCCCATTTGTCTATTTTGGCTTTTGTTGCCAACGCTTTTGGTGTTTTGATCATGAAGTCCTTGCCTACTCCTATGTCCTGAATGGTTTTGCCTAGATTTTCTTCTAGGGTTTTTATGATGTTAGGTCTTATGTTTAAGTCCTTAATCCATCTGCAGTTAATTTTAATGTAAGATGTCAGGAAGGGTCCAGTTTCTGCTTTCTGCACACTGCTAGCCAGTTTTCCCAACACCATTCATTAAACAGGGAATATTTTCCCCATTGCTTGTTTTTGTCTGGTTTGTCAAAAATCAGATGGTTGTGGATGTTTGGCGTTGCCTCCAAGGCCTCTGTTCTGTTCCATTGGTCTCCATCTCTGTTTTGGTACCAGTACAATGCCGTTTTGATTACTGTATCCTTGTAATATAGTTTGAAGTCAGGTAGTGTGATGCCTCCAGCTTTGTTCTTTTTGCATAGAATTGACTTGGCTATGCGGGCTCTCTTTTGGTTCCATATGAAGTTTGAAGTGGTTTTTTCCAGTTCTGTCAAAAAGGTCATTGGTAGCTTGATGGCAATAGCATTGAATCTATAAATTACTTTGGGCAGTATGGCCATTTTCATGATATTGATTCTTCCTAACCATGAGCATGGAATGTTTCTCCATCTGTTTGTGTCCTCTTATTTTGTTGAGCAGTGGTTTGTAGTTCTCCTTGAAGAGGTGTTTTACATTCTTTGTTAGTTGTATTCCTAGGTATTTTATTCTTTTTTAGCAGCTGTGAATGGCAGTTCGTTCTTAATTTGGCTCTCTTTAAGTCCATTATTCATGTATAGGAACGCTTGTGATTTCTGCACGTTGATTTTGTATCCTGAGACTTTGCTGAAGTTGCTTATCAGTTTCAGGAGATTTGAGGCTGATATGTTGGGGTCTTCTAAATATACAATCATGTCATCTGCAAATAGAAGCAACTTGGCTTCCTCCTTTCCTAATTGAATGCCCTTTATTTCTTTTTCTTGCCTGATTGCCCTGGCTACAACTTCCAATACTATATTGAATAGGAGTGGTGAGAGAGAGCATCCTTGTCTAGTGCCAGATTTCAAAGAGAATGCTTCTAGTTTTTGCCCTTTCAGTATGATATTGGCTGTGGGTTTGTCATAAATAGCTTTCATTATTTTGAGACACATTCCATCAATACCTAGTTTATTGAGAGTTTTTAGCATAAAGTACTGTTGAATTTTGTCAAAGGACTTCTCTGCATCTATTGAGGTAATCATGTGGGTTTTGTGTTTTGTTCTGTTTATGTGGTAAATGACATTTATAGACTTGCATATGTTGAACAAGCCTTGCATCTCCAGTATGAAGCCTACTTGATCATGATGGATAAGCTTTTTGGTATGCTGTTGCAATTGGTTTGCCCTTCCATCTATGTTCATGGTGGATATTGACCTGAAGTTTTCTTTTCTTGTTAAGTCTCTGCAGGGTTTTGGTATCAGGATGATGTTGTTCTCATAAAATATTTGGGAAGGATTCCCTCTTTTTGGATTGTTTGGAATAGTTTCATAAGGAGTGGTACCAGCCTTCTTTGTATGTCTGGTAGAATTCGGCTGTGAACCCATCTGGACATGGATTTCTTTTTTCTTTTCTTTTCTTTTTTTTTTTTTTTTGAGATGGAGTTTCGCTCCCATTACCCAGGCTGGAGTGCAATGGCGTGATCTCGGCTCACCACAACCTCTGCCTCCTGGATTCAGGCAATTCTCCTGCCTCAGCCTCCGGAGTAGCTGGGATTACAGGCACATGCCAACATGCCCAGCTAATTTTTTGTATTTTTAGTAGAGACAGGGTTTCACCATGTTGACCAGGATGTTCTCGATCTCTTGACCTCATGATCCACCCGCCTCAGCCTCCCAAAGTGCTGGGATTACAAGCTTGAGCCACCGCGCCCGGCCTGGACCTGGATTTCTTTTGGTGGGTAGGCTATTAATTGCTGCCTCAACTTCAGCCCTTGTTATTGGTCTATTCAGGATTTCAACTTCTTCCTTTTTTAGGCTTTGGAGGATACAAGTGTCCAGGAATTTATCTATTTCTTCCAGGTTTACTGGTTTATGTGCATAGAGTTGTTTGTAGTAATCTCTGATGATGGTTTGTATTTCTGTGGAATATGTGGTGTTATCCCCTTTATCATTTTTTTATTGCATCTATTTGATTATTCTCTTTTCCTTTTTATTAATCTGGCTAGTGGTCTGTCTATTTTGTTGATCTTTTCAAAAAACCAGCTCCTGGATTTATTGATTTTTTGAAGGGTTTTTTGTGTCTCTGTCTCCAGAGTTGCATTCAGTGTTTTGTATTCTCAGCATAGCAAACAGAATTGTTCTTCCAAAACGTAATTCAGACCTTAACACTGCACTGTTCAAAGTTGTCCAGCAACCCTTCTTCATTCCATGTAAAAGCAACATGTCATGTAGACTTCATGAGCAAGGTCTGGCCAATATCATGTTTCTGACTTCTCTAACTGCTCTACTTCCTAGTCATTTTATTTTTGATAAAATAGATTTCTGTCTCTTTCTTTCAGGTAAACTAATCTTCCCAAAAATATTCACGAGGCTAATGCTTTATCTTTTCCCCATCACACTTTACTCAGTGAGTCTATCCTGACCATATTATTTCAAATTGAAATCTACACTTTCCACAGATCACTCCTATCCCCTTTATTCTCCTTTTTATAACACTTATTAATTTTAGCATTATTTATAAGTGAATTATTTTTCATGTTTATTCTTCATAGTATATATTCCATATCCCCACTAAATGGAAGCTACTCCAGTACTATATTTTTGTCTATTATGTTTGCTGGCACATCTTAAGATCCTAGAATTGTACCTGGCACACAGAAGGCACTTAATAAACGTCTATTCATAAACTGAATAAGGCATACTTTGGAGATATTGAGGTTTCAGTTTCAGATTACTACAATAAAGCAGATATTGCAATAAAGTGATTCGTACATTTTTAAAAATTTTCCAGTGCATATAAAGATTATGTTTACACAACAATGAAGTCTGTTAAGTGCAATCACATTCTAACTTTAAATATATATATACCTTAATTCAAAATACATTAAAAATGCTAACAATCATCTGAACCTTCAGCAAGTCATGATCTTTTTGCTTGTGGAGAGTTAACCTTGAAGCCAATGGCTGCTGACCTATCAGGGAGGTGGTTATTAAAGTTAGTGGTGGTTATGGCAATTTCTTAAAATAGGACAACAAGAAGTGTGCCATATCAGTGGACTCTTCATGAAATAATTCTTTGTAGCATATGATGCTGTTTGACAGCATTTTACGTACAGTAGAACTTTCTTCAAAATTGAAATCACTTCTCTCAAGTCCTGCCATTTCTTTTATTAACTCACTTTTTGTAATATTCTAAATCTTTTATCATTTTAATGTTATTCAAAGCATCTTCACTTAGAGTATATTTCATCTAATAGAACAGTTTCCTTGCTTATTCATAAGAAGCAACTCCTCATACATTTGTTTTTTTTGGTCATAAGATTACAGCAATTCAGACAAATCTTCAGGTTTCACTTCTAATTATAGTTCTCATACTATTTCTACCACATTTGCAGTTACTTTCTACACTGAGGTATTGAGCCCCTCAAAGTTATCCATGAGGATTGGAATTATTTTTTTCAAAACTCTGGTTTAAATTGGGATTTTGTCCTTCTCCAATGAGTCATGAATGATCTTGTTGGCATATAGAATGGTGAATCCTTTCCAGATGGTTTTCAATGTACTTTGTCCAGATCCATCAGGAGAATCCTGATCTGTGGCAGTTACAGCCTTACAACATGTATTTCTTAAATAATGAGACCTGAAAGTCAAAATTACTTCTCGATCCATGGGCTACAGAATGGATGTTGTGTTGGATCTCCTTGTACAGTGTTGGAGAAATGAAATTAACACTGATCTCCATCAAAGCTCTTGGGTGACTAGGTGTATCATCACTGAACAGTAATATTTTGAAAGGAATCTTTTTTCAGAGCAATAGATCTCAACACTAGGATTAAGCTACTCAGTATATCATGCTATAAACAGATGTGTTGTCATCTAGACTTTGTTCCATTTATAGAACACTGACAGAGTAGATTTAGCATGTTTCTTAGGGGCCCTAGTGTTTTCAAATGGTGAATAATCTCTGAACTTCAGTGTAAAGTCACCAGCTACATTAGCCCCTAACAAGAAAGTCAGCTTTTCCTTGAAAAATTTGAAGCCAAGCATTGGCTTCTCCTCTTTAGCTGTGTAAGTCCTAGGTAGCATCTTCTTTCAATATAAGACTGTTTCACCTGCATTGAAAATCTGTTGTTTAGTATAACTATGTTCCTCAATTATTTTAGCTAAGATCTTCCAGAAAGCTGGTTACAGCTCTACATCAATACTTCCTGCTTCATTTTGTGCTTTTATCTTATGGATATGGCTTCTTTTTAAAAATTTTATGAACTAATGCTAGCTTCTAACTTTTCTTCTATAGCTTCCTTACCTCTTCTAGCCTTTAGAGAATTGAAGCAAGTTAGGGCCTTGATCTAAATTAGACATTGGTTTAAGGGAATGTTATGGCTGGTTTGACCACTAAAACTTTCTACATATCAGCAATAAGGCTGTTTTGCTCTCTTACCATTCGTGTGTTCACTGGAGTATCACTTTTAATTTCCTTCAAGAATATTTTCTTTACATTTACAACATGGTTTACTATTTGACAAAAGAGGTCTAGCTTTCAGCCTGTTTTGGCTTTTGGCATCTCATTCTCACTATGCTTCATCATTTTTAGCTTTTCATTGAAAGTGAAAGAAGTATAACACTTCCTTTGACTTGAATGCTTACAGCACACCGTTAGGTTATTAATTAGCCTAATTTTAATATTGTGTATCTCAGAGAATAAAGAAGTCTCAGGAGAAGGAGAGAGATGAGGAAAGAACTAGTGGGTGGAACAGTCAAAACATACAAAACATTTATGGATTATGTTTGCTGTTATATATTTAAATGTACGTATTCATGATGTCCAAACTATTAGAGTAGTAACACAAAGATTACTGATCATGGATCACCTTAAAAAATACAATAATAATGGAAAAGTTTGACATATTGCTAGATTTTTCAAAATGTAACATGAAAATATGAAGTGAGCACATGCTTTTGGAAAAATGGTTTCTGGTAGACTTGGTGAATGTGAGATTGCCCCAAATCTACAAAGCACAACAAAATAAGGTATCACTGTCAATGAATTAAATTTTACTGAAGATGTTAGAAAAAAGTAGACAAATCAAAGATTAAAGTGGCTTTATACAGAATATAGAATAAGAAATATAAAGAAAAGGTAGCATTGACTGTGATAAAATTGGGGGAAAGCCATGTTTGTTCATGACAAAAGATTGCAAATGAAATAAACTGAGAAGAAACTAAAAGTGAAATTTTCAGTAATGAAACAAAGTACAAATAGTTCTAAGAAAAGGAGAGAGATGAGATTAGTTTGACTTGAGGGTATGGGGATGGATTAGGGGGATATGAGCGTTTGGGTAGAAGAAAAAGAGTAAAATGTGTGTGCTAGGTGTTTCAAAGACCCACTCAAAACATCACTCCATATTAAGATGAGAAAACCTTGGGCTATTTACTTTCTCAAAGATACTATCCTGCATATTAAAATATTATAAATGTCATTAAATGATTGTTTATATTTATAGTAATGTCTTTCTTACTAAGATCTATGTGTCGGATCCACTACCAAGCAATTTTCAAAGTTTATCTCTTTTAATCCTCACAGTAGCTCAGCATAAATTTAAGAGATGATTCACTTTACTTCAGTATTTCCCTAATTTGATTTCTACTTTGAAAAACTGAAATCTTCATTATGTTCTTTGAATATGCAAAGTACAATCTGGGTCTGGTCTCAAGAGTTCAGTATTAGAAATGCTTTGCTTGTATTATTAAACAATTTCATAACCAAATTAAAAGATAAAGCAAACAATTAAGGAGAAAATATGTTTTTCCCACATGCAAGCCTCATTATTTGTACAACACATTTATCTCTAATTAAGAAGGTATCTAGAGTACTCCATAAATTGTCGTTTATTATTTCTTACCTGAACCCATGTTTCTTGATCTCTTCTGGGGAAGTCTACATTTTAAAATACTTCTTTGGTCACATTTCATTTTAAGATAATTATTTGCATAATTATTCCAGTGGTCTACAGACCACTGGAATCAATTATCCAGCAAATGCACATGAGACTCTATATGTTTTTATCTTATTTATAGAGGAATAAGATCCATCCATATAAAGTAAGTGTAAAACATTCTCTAGGTAAAAATTCATTTTCAAATGAATAAATTAAAGATAATGAAGTGCAGAATATATATATCAAAGTATTAGATTTTCAAATAAAGAAATTTAGTGTCAATCACTAATAACAACTGAAAACTCAATTATTTTATATGTCAATAAATGATGCTGTGTGACACTCAAGCTGAGTAGATACCATTACAAACATTCTTGACAGCCAATAAATATGTTTAAAGAGTCAAATAGATACTTGACAGCCAAAAAGTATATTTAAAATATATATATTAATATTTCAACCCACCAAAAATGCTAAATTGGTACAAATATTGACTAGTAACATTTTATTGTTTTCACATTTATAAATAGGATGAAATATTGATATTTGAAAAATAAAACACTGAAAAATTAATAACATTTTAAATTTAGAAATAAGCTATCCTACCTATACTTTTAAAAATAACATTATTCTTATAAATGTAATATAGTCATTTGTCATATTTTCTGATCTACAGTCACCATGAATGAATCATTAATTAACTGACTCTTTTTCTTTTAAACTTCACTAGTTTTTTGCTCTTCCCTGGGCTCTAGAAAATTAAAGTTATATTTTGATAAAAATTATCTATGATAAATTGCTTTTCTGACAACATATTGACATACCAAAAACACAGTTATTTTTAAAAATATATTGTTTTATTTAGGAAAGTAGTACAAAACTTTCCCTGAAAATTATATAACTGAGATGATAAAATTCATTTGTTTCACTATTTGCATTTGCCATTCTGTTTATTTCTAGAAAGAGAGAGAGACAGAGAGAAAGAAGAGAAAAGAAAAGAGAATGCCACATTTTGTATCTAGGTTACCTTTAGTAATATTGTATATTTTCTTAACTAGAATTTTAAATAGCACCTTATAAGACATTGACTACCCATACATATTTTCTCTTCATTTTCCACTTTCTTAGTGCTCTTTATAAAACTAACATTATTAAGATGAGGAACTATGTCATATAATATTAAGAATGTTTTCTTAAAGATGAGAAATAATATTATATAATGTTAGTCAACATAAATGGTAAATATTTCTAGTAAATATTTTTTGTATGAATAAGTAAATGAAAGATTTTTTATTGAAAATGAAAATAAGATCAGAGTATCAAAAAATCAAGACCATAGTATCAAGACAATTGGGGGCGTGGATGAGGTCTTACTCTGTCACCCAGGCTAGAGTGCAGTGGTGCTGTCTCAGCTCACTCCTTGCGTCCTGGGCTCAAATGATCCTCCCACCTCAGGCATCAGACCCCAGGCATGCACCACCACACATGGCTACTTTATGTATTTTTTGTAGAGATGGAGTTTCACCATGTTGCCCAGGATGGTCTGGAACTCCTGGACTCAAGTGAGACACCCCACTTTAATCCCAAAGTGTTGGTATTAAAGGCGTGAGCCACCATGCTCCACCACAATTATTTATATGAGGTGCAGGTCTTCATTTGGTTTCTCAAGCCACTTATCTTTACTTATGAAGTCTTACATTTTTGAAACAATATTATCTGGACCCTTTTGACTCCAGAATGTAGTACATAGTGAGTTCAAAGAAAGTTAGAACTGAATTGGAAACCTGTTTGTGTGTAACTAAGTCATTTCTTGCTTGTGTAACTAAGCAATTAGTAAGTAATTTAGCACACTGAGCCTTGCCTTTTTGCTTATAAATGATGATAATAATATACATCAAACTAATTTGGTTGTAAATAGTTTCTCAATAAAGTGAAAACATTTGTTCTCTAAGGAGATAAGTACTACAGCAAATTTGAAAACACGTACACTCCCATTATGTTTTATCATTTAAGGCATTCATATCTTTCAGATGCATGATTCAGAGAGCGCTTTAGGTCTGATTATTTTAAAAGTGAAATCTGATCAAGTAAACAAGATGTATGATATAGGCCTGCTATTTTATTACTGAATAAATGCTGACGTTTAAAAAATTATAATTGTCATTATTATAAGTAGCAGCAGCATTGTCTTTGTTATCCAAGAAACATGCACAAAGGGAATTGCATCATAGTTTAACCTTAAAGTTTCCATCCTGTCGTATCGTAGTGATTACTAGAGAGGATTGAGTAGATGTTAGCTAGTGAAGAAGATTCAGATCTTATTTTGTGTGATAATGAAAGAATGATATGGATCTTGCTTAACTTATGCATAATAGCAACATATTTTTTCTAAGAGTAAGCTGCTTTGTATACTTCAAATGTTCATGTCTAAGGTAAAGTTTACAAATGAAAAATGAATTGTATTAATTATATTCATCACCCTAGAAAATCTGTACCAAAATAATAAAAACAAAAATAATTCAAACAAATGTTACTGATTTTTAATTTATTTATCCAATATCACCTCAGTTATTTCAGAACTCAATCAGACAATATTCCAAAGAAACCTTGCCTTTATATTCAACTAAAGAATTTATTTTGTATGGTTTTAATGATATATGCCTAAAGAAAATGATTTTAAATGGTGAAATTGTATGTTTCTTTAAAGTAAAGTTATAATTTAAGATTTGATGCTAACCCCATCAAGCTACCATTGACTTTCTTCACAGAATTAGAAAAAACTATACTTCAAGTTATTCTACAAAGTTACAGTAACAAAAACAGCATTGTACTGGTACCAAAACAGATATATAGACCAAATAGAACAAAACGGAGGCCTCTGAAATAATGCCACACATCTACAACCAACTAATCTTTGACAAAACTAACAAAAACAAGCAATGGGGAAAAGATTCCTTATTTAACAAATGCTGTTGGAAAAATTGGCTAGCCATATGCAGAAAACTGAAACTGGACCCATTCCTTACACCTTATACAAAAATTCACTCAAGATGGATTAGGTGGGGGGAAGAAGATGGCACTCTAGAAGCAACTCACCACTGCAGCTCTCAGTCAAGATGCAGAGGGTAAGCAAACACCGCATTTTCAGATGGATCCTTATAGCCCACAGAGCGGGGGAAAAGCCCAGGTGTAAAAGGCACGCAGGACTCAAGCGCAGCGCTCTCCGCTGGCGCGGCCAGGCAGCCAGCGCTGCCATGGCGGCATGACGCACAAAACACACGGGTCTGGGTGCCCTGTTAAACCGGCAATTTGAGACTTGGGAGGGCAGATTGCTATGTTCATCTGATTGAACGGGTTTTGGATAGTGATCTAGACCAGGAGATTTCTGGGAGGTGAATTGTGAACCAGCACAGCCGGTGGCTGCAGGGGAAACCACACAGATCCTGGTGCCCTTTCGGCCAGCGACTGAGGCACCTGGGAGAGAGTCAACCCTACAACTTAAAAAGAAAAAAAAGCAAAAAGGCTCGGAGGCAGGGAGCCAAGTGATCAGGCTCGACGGGTCCCACCCCCACAGGGACAAGCAATAACGCGATTCGGAGTGCCGGGGGTTGAGAGTTCCACTGCGGGAAGAGCTAAACACATGACTGTACAGCTCAGTCGGGGAGGGGTGTCTGCCATTGCCGAGAGCTTAGGCC
>CM052650.1:80927381-80952849 GCA_028533165.1 Leontopithecus rosalia | reverse complement strand
ATACACCATGAATATTATGCAGCAATCAAAAATGATGAGTTTGTGTCCTTTGTAGGGACATGGATGAATCTGGAGAACATCATTCTCAGCAAATTGACATAAGAACAGAAAAGGAAACACTGTATATACTCACTCATAGGCGGGTGATGAACAATGAGAACACATGGACACAGGGAAGGGAGCAGCACACACTGAGGTCTAATGGGGGAAATAGGGGAGGGACAGCTGGGGGGGGAGCGGGGAGGGATGGCATGGGGAGAAATGCCAAATATGGGTGAGGGGGCAGAAGACAACAAAACACACTGCCACGTGTGTACCTATGCAACTATCTTGCATGTTCTGCACATGTACCCCAAAACCTAAAATGCAATAAAAATTAAAAAAAAAAAGTAACAGAAATATCAAAAAAAAAAGATGGATTAAAGGCTTAAACTTAAGACTAAAACCATAAAAACCCTATAAGAAAATCTAGGCAGTACCATTCTGGTCATAGGCAGGGGCAAAAACTTCCTGACTAAAACACCAAAAGCAATGACAAAAAAAAAAAGCCAAAATTGACAAATGGAATCTAATTAAACTAAAGAGCTTCTGCACAGCAAAAGAAACTATCATCAGAGTGAACAGATAACCTACAAAATGGGAAAAGAAATTTGCAATCTATCCATCTGACAGAGGGCTAATAGTCGGAATCTACAAGGAACTTAAACAAATTTACAAAAAAGAAAAAAAAATCCCATCAAAAAGTGGGCCAAGCATATGAACAGACACTTCTCAAAAGAAGACATTTATGTGGCCAAGAGACATATTAAAAAAAGTCTCATCACCACTGGTCATTAGAGAAATTCAAGTGAAAATTACAGTGAGATACTATCTCACACCTGTTAGAATGGCAATTATCAAAAAGTCAGGAAACAACAGATGCTATAGAGGATGTGGAGGAATAGGAACCCTTTTACATTATTGGTGGGAGTGTAAATTATTTCAGCCATTGTGGAAGGCAGTATTGAAATTCCTCAAGTATCTAGAACCAGAAATACCACTTGACGAAGCAATCCCATTACTGGGTATATACCCAAAGGATTATAAATCATTCTACTACAAAGACATGCACATGTATGTTTATGGTAGTATTGTTCACAGTAGCAAAGACTTGGAACCAACCCAAATGCCTATTAATGATCGACTGAATAAAGAAAATGTGGCACATATCCTTCATGGAATACTATGCAGCCTTAAAAGGATAAGTTCAGGGCCGGGCGTGGTGGCTGAAGCCTGTAATCCCAGCACTTTGGGAGGCCGAGGCGGGTGGATCACGAGGTCAACAGATCGAGACCATCCTGGTCAACATGGTGAAACCCCGTCTCTACTCAAAATACAAAAAATTAGCTGGGCATGGTGGCGCGTGCCTGTAATCCCAGCTACTCTGGAGGCTGAGTCAGGAGAATTGCCTGAACCCAGGAGGCGGAGGTTGCGGTGAGCCAAGATCACGCCATTGCACTCCAGCCTGGGTAACAAGAGCAAAACTCGGTCTCAAAAAAAAAAAAAAAAAAAAGGATAAGTTCATGCTCTTTGCAGGGACATGGATGAAGCTGGAAACCATCATTCTCAGCAAACTAACACAGGAACAGAAAACCAAACACTGCATGTTCTCACTCACAGTGGGGTGTTGAACAATGAAAACACATGGATACAGGGAGGGGAACATGATACACCAGGGCCTGTCAGAGGGTGAGGAGCTAGGGAAGGGATAGCATTAGGAGAAATACCTAATGTAGATGACGGGTTGATAGGTGCAGAAAACCACCATGGCGCGTGTATACCTATGTAACAAACCTGCACGTTCTGCACATGTATCCCAGAATTTAAAGACTTAAAGTGTATACATATATATGGTTTATATATGTAATATATATATTTATCATATATAATATTTATATATTACATATAATTTTATAATAATATGTATAAAATGCTATTTGTTTTTTGCAGCTTGAGTTCTTAGAATAATAATATTTTCCTGGTAAGTTGGAAACAAATTCACTTTTATAAATGGTTGAAGGGTACAAGAACATTTCACTTTATGGAACTCTAGACTCTTACTACTTTATGCAAAATTTATGAACACATAATTTATAAATACATCCTATAGCCATTGTTTTTGGAATTCTCTGTATTTCTTCATATTAAAATACACTGTTAGCAAACATCCTACTGCATATTTGAAACTTTTTTCTTTACATCTAGGCAAAAGAGAAATACTACAGCAAATTTGATATTTGCTTCCAACATGAATCCAAAAATTTATGTCATTTCCCAAGGCTTCTCCTTATTTAGCTTACTAGTCTCTATTATTGTTCATTATATTAGATAAACCGCTTAGTTATAAACACCAAAGATTGCAAGATAAGGGGGAAATGATCTAAGAATTATGAGCTTCAGCTGGTTCATCTGTAAAAACGAAGAGAGTACATCTCCTTTAACTTTGCTCACAATTTCACAAGAATTTAATGTACTAAGGGTCTAAGCAAACTTGGCTAGTTGAAAAGGCTCACCCAGAAAGGCTGATGAAATTTAGAAAGATGATAATCAAGGGTATAAGTCAGGACATAAATGTTTATTCATTTCAGTCATAATATCATCTAAACAAGTCAGGAGAGAACCCTATGGGGTATTTGATCAAACAATAGGTTTACCAATTTAATTTATAGAAAAAGATATTTTAAAGTTAAAAGTATGGTTAAAAATATCAAACTTATTTATTTGATAAGTTCTCAGTTTTTTTTATAATAAAAAGAACAATAATTAGCAAAATTTAAACCTAAAAAACCATATTAAATGCTCAAGAGTGATGAAGAAAAGAGCGTTGATATCAGAGCTTTCTTTTTTTAAATTTAAGCAGTTTTATCTTTCTTTAAGCCAATTAGAGCTCTTTTTTGCTTTTAGTAGTAAAACATTATATACATAACACATAAATACATACATCTATTTATAGATCTATAGGCATGCTGATAGAGATACATCTTATATCTTTATAAGAACTATTTGTTTTTCCTATTTTAGACTTCCAAATTCTTTTTTTTTTTGGCATTTTAGGTTTTGGGGTACATGTGAAGAACATGCAAGATAGTTGCATAGGTTCACACGTGGCAGTGTGATTTGCTGCCTTCCTCCCCTTCACCTATTTCTGACATTTCTCCCCATGCTATCTCTCCCCAACTCTCCACCCACCGCTGTCCCTCCCCTATTTCTTAAGGGGCATATATTTTTAAAGTTAAGCGTTATCATATTTAATAATAAATAAGTAACTAAAATTATTAGACTCTAAAGAGGTTTGAGGTATTTAAGTGTTAATTCTCTTTCCTTACAGGCCTAGTGTCATTTCATCATGATAAGCATGTTCTTTTACTATTTGGGTCAAACCTTGTCACCCTTACCATCTTCAGCCAGCTCTTTGGTTTCTAAGCCCATTGACACTGTCTACGATATGGTCTTCCTATCTGTGTCCTTCATTCCCTACTCTCAGGCCTTCTTGCTCAGATCCTTAGCTCTCTAGATGCACATGTATGACTTCTGCAGGTATTTAGATGAAAAGAAAAACAAAAACAAAGGAGAATTAGGCATGGTTGTTTCTCTGTCACATAAAACTTTAGTAAAAGAGATTAAAGCTGGAGCCTAAATAGACAAATAGATAGGTTAGGAAGTCAAGAAAGTTATTCACATTTTCATAGAAACTTAATATATGTGAGAGCAAGCAGTAATGGTCCAAAGTTACATTTTAAATAATGGTTATCTATATGGGGAGAAAAAATAAATTTGATTATCTCTTCAGACCATAAATAATACTCAGTTCTAGGAGGATTAAAAATTAAAATATGACTTTAGGGTGGGAAAGGACTTTTCAGCTCAGATTTATTAAAGACAAATATTGGAAAGATTAGTAAATTAAATTATCATAAATTTTAAAATGAAAAGACAAAAAACTGAGTTTTTTTTACATCTTTTTGCAACATATTTAACAACATATAAAATATGACACACATAAAACATAATGCAACACATAAGCTATAAAAATGCATATAATTCTATTTGATTTAAAAGTAATTTTTAAGATAACTTTAAAAAATCACTATAATAAAATTTGAAAAAATATCTAAAGACACAAATGAAAATTTTATAGAAGCTTACACATAATTAGCCAACAAAATAAAAATATGCTCCATCTCTTAGTTTCTGGTAATACAAATTTAACCAAAATAAGTGATTATTATTCATTCAACAATTTGGCAAAAATAAGCAGTGAAAACACAGTAGGTTGATAAGGACATAGGACAAAAAAAATTAATTTGTTTTGTGTATAATTATAAATTGGTATATCCACATTGAAAAGCATACATATTTCATAACTCTTTTATTGCTCTACAGAACATTTTATTTGTTTGAATGAGAACTGTTATAAGAATGTTAATAGAGTTTCTGTTTGTAATAGGAAAAATATGTGTAAACCACCCAAATATCTATTGACAAGCTAATAAATATATCTGTCATATATTTACACAGTAAAATATAATGCCCTATTTTAGTGAATAAGAATGCAACCTCTGGAGTCAGATTTCATATATTTGAACTTGATATCTGCTACTAATTTTTATTATATCACAAATGTATTTCTATTTTACACTAATTGTTCATCTGTATCTCAGCTTGATTATGTATAAAATAATAATGTGATAATTTCTACTACTTTTTCTATAGAAAATAAAGCATTTTGATATACAAAGAGCTTAGAACAGTTTCTGGAAGATGATGAATATCAGATAAGCACTATTTATTTTATTATTTGTGTACAATGCTGAAAATGAATAAACATGCTTCGTGGATGATTATATGGTAAAATGAAGTTAATTAGTATGATATTGAACATAAAACCATGTGTCAGAAAAATATGTACAATATGTTACTATTTGTAAGGAGTTTCAAAACAATGATAATCAATACAATGCAATGTTTGGATTTGGTTAAATTTGTGATAAAAATATTTTGTAAATTAAAAAAGCGGGAAGCAGTTAATTACAATTTTCATCAAAGCAGTAACTTCTCACAGCAGGAGAGTGGGAAAGGAACAGGAAACATACAGTGGCTTTAAAAGAGAGCAGTAGTTTCAAATGTTTTAAGTCAGTTGTGGGCTTACCAGTGCCATTCATTATGTGCTACTGATGATTACATTTTATTTTGTATATAAAATATTTCTGAACAAAAATAAAAAAGATTATTCATCACCATTTGTAGCACACTCACTTTCAGGATTACTAGAAAGAGTATAGAAATAGAGTAGATAGCCATCTTCTCAAGAGTCTCCCTAAATGCTGGAATTTCAGTGCTAAAAATGGGGTAGTCAATAGACAGACTGAAATGGTTTGTCACCCTAGAAATATATTAACATATATGCAAGTAACTGAATGCCACCAGAAAATAATTCATCAAACTCTCCATTGATTTTACATATACTAACAAACAAATTTCACGTATAGTAACAAACGTAAGTTTTTTGAGGTTCTTATGTTCCTTTTCTTATAAGCATGAATCTCTGTTTATATCACTTTCAAATTGTTTTAACCCATATCCTTTTTAGTAAACTATCTGCAGCTCTTTTTTTCTTTTTTGGAAATTCTCTAACTGTTATTAATGAAGATATTAAGTAAACTTGGCTTAAAGCCTGAAGCCTGTTAAACAGACATTGACATCTCTCCAAACTGCATGTGTAGTCGTTTGTGATCAGGAGCTTAAATTCTTAATCCTGGTAATTAAAACATGCACTTTGTAATTTCAACTATCACCTACTGTTAACTAATACAATCTTATTACTAATGTCGGCAAATGGAAGCAATAATTTTTTGATGGTGATATTTTCTACTATCAATCATTCTGATGCATAATATCCTGGAACTATTAGGTCATTAAGACATGAGCCAATCACAGTCTCGCAAGTCACGTCTTCTCAGGAAAGAGAGCTCATTGCCTCATTTGCATATGTTAGTTGAATCTATTTTCTAGTCACATTTAGATCAGTGACTACTTGAATGCCAATGGAATTTATTTTTCTATAAAAATCCAAATATTTTACCATACTTGTTAAGATCTGGACAGTTGCTTCTCTTTGTAAGACTTAGTATCCTATCCATTTACAACTTTACCACGCTGTTTATTCTGGTCACACCAGTCCCTTTGTTCTAGAACATGTCAAGCAAGCTTTCACCTCTGGGACTTAGTTCTTTCACAGTGTGTCTGCTTCTCCCTGAAATAGTTTACTGTTAAGTAATTCTCCCTTAGTAGTTATCTCTCTCTCTTTTTATTCAAATGTTGCCTCAACAAAGGGCCCTCCCTTTATTAAATGGAAAAATCATAATGACAACCAACAAATGATTTTATTTTGTATTGGAACTTTAAAAGAACAAATGAAATTATCTGTGCCTATATCAGATTCATGTGTTTTTTTTTTCCTGGTAACATTACTAAATGATTTAAAAGTGGCTTTTTCTGTTTTAGACTTTCTCTTGTGATATGTGAATTTAGATACTATAATATTTTGATAACTACGAGTTATGTGGCTTAATGAAAAATGCAACTTGTGGCCATGAATAAGAGTTAAAGATTTATCTTCTGTCTTTGCTTTTGCAGACTTTGATAAATGACTTACACAAGTCACTTGGCTCTTTTGGCCTCCTTATATTTTGTATATAATGTAAGAAAAGTGTTATTTTGCTGATAATTAATTAACCATATACATGTAAGCCTGTTTCTGGGCATTATATTCTGTTATATTTACCTATATGTTCACTTTTACAATGATATCATATAATCTTCATTACTATAGCTTTGTGGTATAAATTGATATTAAATAGTGTAAGACCTTTGGTTTTGTTCTTTTTCAAAATTGTTTTGACTGTCTTAGTCATTTCCATATGAACTATAGAACAAATTCATAATTTTCTACAAAGTATCCTGCTGAGATTTTTATAGGTATTATAATAAAAATGTACACATTAATATTGGAAGAATTGACATTTGAAGAATAGAGATAATTCTGACTTATCAACATAGAATATCTTCTCATTTGTTTAGGTCTTCTTTAATTTTTCTAAGGAATTTATTGTACTTCTTAATGTACTGAAATTATACTTCATTTATCAAATATATTCTACTTTATTGCAGGTTTTTAATGCTGTTGTAAATGATACTAATTAAAATATTATTTTTTGGCTGATCATTGCTAACGTCAATAAATAGAATCAATTGATGTAGACAGCATTGAATTTGTATCTAGCAAACTTACTTAACTTTCTCATTAGTTCTAAAATCTTTTATGTAGAATCCTTAGGATAGTCTACATAGACAATTATGTTTCTGTGAATTAAAACACTGGTAATTCTTTCTTTGCTATTTAATGATATTTTGTTTTTCCCCTCCCCTCAATTTTTTATATTGGTCAGGAAGGTTTTTTGTTTGTTTGTTTGTTTTTTGCATTTTACTACGGTGAATTATATTGATTTTCAAATGTTACACTGATTTTGCATTCCTTGGAGGAAAATACCCCATATTACCTTGATCTACCTTTTCATATACTGTTGACCTCATCTTGCAAAAATTTTGTTAATAATTTTTGTGTCTGTATTTATAAGAAATACCAATCTGCAGTTTTCTTGAAATATCTTTTAATCTAGTTTTAATATCAGGGAAATGTTGGTCTCAAAGTATGAAATTACAGACAGAATTGGTAAAATGCCTCAGTAAATTATGAAATTATCAGGAGTTGACATTTTCCTCAGGGAAATATTTTAACTATGATTTTAATTTCTTTCATAGATTTAAGGCTACTCAAATTGTGCATTGCCTTCCACATACACTTTAGTAATAAATATGTCTTTTGCGTGTGTGTTATTGAATTTATTGCCATAAACCTGTTAGTAGTATTTTTGAATTAACTGTTAATCTGTACAATGTAGAATTTACACTGATATCCCCTCACTGACTCTGCCATTGGTAAATTTTGTCTTCTCTTCATATTTCTTGGTCAGAGTGTATAGAAAGCTATCATTATTTAAAATTATCAATTTTAAAAACTAGCTTTGCCTATACTTTTTTCTATTATTTTTGCATTGTCTCTTTGAATACTGTTTGCTATTATTTTTATTATTAAATTTCTTCTGCTTGCTTTGTTTTTGATTTTCTTTTTGTTGTTTTCTAATTCCTTAATTTGGGAAGTTAGGTCATAGGTCATTGGTTTTAATATTTATACTTGAGAATTGTCCCATATGAACATACTGATCAGCATTCAACTAAAAGCTGGAGATAGAGAGAGAGGACCCAAGAACCTCAGAAGGTTCCGTTGAGTGAAATGAACTTTACATTCTCCTCTCCATGACTTTACAAAACTTACTCCCCTTGGCCTCCCTAACTCTGAACTCTATTTCCTCCCCAGGAAGAATGTCATGATCTGTGTGAGTTTCCCTTTTCTGCGCTGCTGACTAGAAACTCTCTCTAGACAACAAGCTAAGGTTCCCCATTTGTTTTCATTCTCTCAAAGATTAATCTCTGTTGCCCCGAATTTAAAAACCATTGTTTTGGCTATTTGTCCTATTTTCTGCCTGTTTAAGATGTCAAGGTTAATCAGACTTCTCTTAGCCCATCATGGTCAAAAAGAGAAAGGATTATAATCTTTTGGATATAAACTCATAACCTAACAAGAAATATTGATGTTTTCGTCATTTAATTAGTGGGATGCCAAATTCATTTAGAAATGTATCATTGCAATTTATTATCACAGTCATGTCATCACAAGTATTGACAGTAGAACATAACATCTAAGTTTAAATCTATAGAAATAACCTGAAAGATAGCAAGATCTTTCAGCTATGGCTTTATGTTAACAAGTACTAAGACCACGATAAACAATTATTTAATGTATTACTTTAGTGATGTTTTCCAAGATAGATTAATCCAATGATTTTCATTTACATTTTATTATTAAATAACTTCTAGTTTCACTGTGAACATTTTAATAATCTGCATTTAAACATGGCCGTTACAGAATTTCTTATTCAAGTACTTACATATAAACTCATGTATCCAAACAAAACCCTATTTTTTTTCAGTTACTTTTGGTAGACAATGCAATAAAAGGAGAAATTTTTTATGTATGATCTACAAATGTTCTAGCATGTAATTACAATGCTTAGATATGTGTTTACCTAAAGATGCAATAGAGAGCAAATATAGTACATATTGAATAAAAAATATTTTGGCATAATTCAATTTTAAATAAGTTACCATTAAGTGCATATTCTGGTTTGAAATCACTTGATATTTAAGCAGCAATGATATACAGTTTGAATTCAGAATCTGTACTTATTTATGATTCCCATGAGGTTGTAGAAATCATTTCCATTTCAGGTATGATTGAAGAGTAGTAGAGAAGACATTTTCAATGTAACAGAAGTACTTAAGAAAATATCAAATTTCCCTTCTTCTAATTATTTGGACATGGTGATTTACAGATTGAAGATTATAGAGAAATTAAGACAAGAGCTTCCTAGCATCAAGAAAAAGAAATTCTCCTTAAATTCATATAAGCTGCCCAGAATTTTTGGGGCTTCCTAGAAATTATTCCTATTCCAGATAGTACAGCAATAATTTTCATTCATTGAAAATTCTGGTAACAACCCTTGTCAGCAAGAGGAGGAAATAGATTTGATCTATTTATTCACTAAGATTGTATTACCTGAAAAGAATTTCTGAGATACTGTTTCTCATAGATATTCTAGTAGTTTTTGTTAATATATGAATCACAGGGAAATAATATACCATTTCTGGGTAGTTCTGAATTTATAAAAGTTAACAGTTAGTAAAAAAGATCAAAGAATTAATTTTGACCCTTTTCAGCATGTATTAATATGATCTTAGGGGTTAAAAAAGTCAGCAGAATGAGAGTTTATTAGGTTGATTAAATGTCTCTTTTAGTTGGGATACTTCCTAAAGCTTTTTCTTCTGCATAGTGATAACTCAGCCTTTTATTCTAGACTGTGCTTGGTGATAAGATGATGGTTTCCATAACATATAGTAGCCACCTAGAAACAAATTTTAAAAAGAAAAAAAAACTCGTTGAACTTCAGATCTGAAAAAAAACATGAAAAATATCAAATTCAGTATCTCTACCTTACAGATTATGAAATTGCCTAGGTCTCATTAAAGACTTCTCCAATTCACGTGGAGAGTTTTCTTTTTTTCTTTACTCACACAGACTAATCACATTATACATTGAAATGAGTATGTGCACTCCTATTTGTCTACCATGAAGAAATAGAAAATGTGAACAGAAAAATTATGAATGGGGACATTGAATGAGCAATCAAACTTTTCACACAAAGAAAATCCCAGAATAAGATGACCTCAAAGGTGAATTATACCAAACATTTAAAAAATAATTAATGCCAAATTTTCTCCAACTCTTTTTTTTTTTTTTTTTTTTTTTTGAGACGGAGTTTTGCTCTTGTTTCCCAGGCTGGAGTGCAATGGCACGATCTCAGCGCCATCCTGGATTCAGGCAATTCTCCTGCCTCAGCCTCCTGAGTAGCTGGGATTACAGGCACACACCACCATGCCCAGCTGATTTTTTTTGTATTTTAGTAGAGATGGGGTTTCACCATGTTGACCAGGATGGTCTCGATCTCTTGACCTCGTGATCCACCTGCCTTGGCCTCCCAAAGTGCTGGAATTACAGGCATGAGCCACCGCGCCCAACCCCAACTCTTTCAAAAATGTGAGGAGGAAGAAAAACTTCTAAACGGATTCTATGAGGCAAACCTTACCTTGATACCAAAATCAGGCAGGAAGAAAAAAAAAACTACGAATCAAGATTCCTGATGAAGATACATGCAAAAACTTCATAAAATACTAGCAAATCAAATTCAACAGCCAATTAAAAGAATCACACAACTTGATAAAGTAGGATTTATCCCTGAGATGCAAGAACAGTTTGACATATGAAACTCAATAAATATAATATACCACATAAGAATAAAAATCATGTGATTATTTGAATAGATACAGAAAAGGTATGGAAACTGATAGAAAAGTAAAGGAAGGGGCCCAGGTGGAGAAGAATGATTATTTGGTAAGACTGCTAATCACAGAGGAACTTCTGGCACCGTAGCCTGTTTTTAAATATATCATTCTGCACATAGTCCCAGCAGCACGACTATATCATATGTATCTTAACTACACACAGCCCCTCCATCACTCCCCTATAAACTTCCCTCCTGGCCCTGCCTCTTTGTAGACATCCTTCTCTCTTCCATGCTGCCTGCTGCATTCTTGCAATGCATCTTCATAGTTTCTCAAATAGCTATCTTTTTAAATATCTATAACTTTCTTGGTAAATTCTTTCACTGCCCACGCAGCCCCAGCTACTAGCACCTGCAACATTTTGGTGGCTCATATAGGGAAAGCCCTTCATTCTCTCTATTTCCTCCTCTTCAACTCCAACCTCTCAGTGTACAGCATCCAAATCCAGAGATAATTGGCAGTCCCTGGTCAGGGCCAATCCAAGGTGGACCAGAAGGTCCACATGGAAAGACGCCTGACCATGACCATTAATAACATGGATCCTGAGAGCCCAGAGGGCCCCACTTTTTTGGCTGTTCACTTTATCAGCCAGTCTTCTCCAGACATTAGACACAAGCTGTAAAAGCTAGATCAGAGACCTCCTACTCCTATTCTCACATTGCTGGACACAGCCTTCAAGGTCTTCAATATTTCAGTGGAGGTCTTGAAAACTGAACAGGATAGGAAAGAATGAGAAAGAGGTAAGTGGCAGGCCTACTATATGGTCACCACTGTTGCTAATTCCCTACGCATACTCCTCTTGGATGAGACTTCAGAGTTTGCTTTTCTTTTCAGTCTTTCAGTGGAAAGTCTCTGGTATCCTCTGGCAACTGACGGCAACTGGTCAGGATGACTCCCTGATGTAGCCTGAAGGCCAGGAGTGAACAGGTTTGGCTGCCTTGTCTGGAAAGAGGGAAAGGTCTCTCTTATTCTTTCTTGTCAAAAGTCCCCAATCCCTATGTGTGGAATAGTTGTAAGAGTAAGCTTGACCATGGTGAATTCACATATGTTTTGGGGAACTTGTAACCCCTCTTTCTCACTCTAAATTATCACATGTAGATAGCCAGCCACTCTACTCTGGATGTCTTAAGCCAGGTGATCCGAAACAGCACCAGGAAAGTGAGTCTTCCATCAAACTCTTACTTTTGTATTTAGATGGAGCACCCAGCATACCTGGGCTGGCCATGCAGTGTAATTCTTACTTGGACTGACCTGGGGTTGCTCTCCCAATGTTCATCCAGTATAAGGTTGTAGCACTGGAAGATTCTTTTCAATAGGTGGAAGATGCACTCCTTTGAAAAGTGCATTGCAGAGTTTGCACTCCTTTGGAATGTGTGTCTCAGAGTTTCTCAGTGGATGTCAGTGGAACACTTTACCCTCAGCAGGATACCACAAGAAAAAATTGCAGTACATATCCCCAGTGGACATTCTTTCCCAGTCCCTCCATGGGACAAAGCCTCTATACTCCCTCAGACTCTCATGTTAAAGCATTGGGATAAATTTGACTGTCAGAAAGAAACATCTACTTTTTGGTGTAATACAGCATGGCCGCTTTATAATTTCCGGATCAGGAATCCACCTTGCTTCCAGGTGGGACCCTTGCCCCCAACACTATTCTGAAGCTTGACCTTTTTCTGCCATAACTTCTCTAAATGGTTTAAAGTTGCTTATGTCCAAGCGTTCATGACTTTCTCAGGATCCCAACCTCTGTCAAGCCTATTGAATATGCTTGGCCAAATTATCTGGCCCCACTGACTCTTCTGAGATTCTAGGTGATTCTTCCTTTACTCTCTTCCATTCTCTCCAGCTTGCTGAACTAGTTGAGGCTACACCTTCTTCCCTTGACAAATCACCTTCACATGCAATTATTTGTACTGCATCTGTTCCTCCTCCTCTTCCTTCCCCTAGACCATCAGCCCCTAATCCCTCTCCTTCCCCTCATTTCCTAACCACACACCCCTTCCCTTTATCAGAGAACCATCTCTTCACATACAAGATCTAGATCTAGGACCAATTATGATCCCATTCTGGCCCCAGAAAAACTTCTTCCACTCTAGGATGTGGCAGCAAGGAATCTAGGAACCATCAGAGTCCATGTTTCTTTCCTAATGTCTCACTTTTCTCAAATAGAAATCAAACTTGGTTTCTTTAGCCAGGATCCTTTCCATTTCATAAAAACAAGTTCAAGTGATATATTGGTTCCTTCAATTCTACTTGGCAAGACATCTATATTATGTTTACTTCCTATTTTACTTATGAGAAAAACTACCACATTTGGGTCCTAGCTTAACAATTGGCAGGTGAGGTTCATGTCCAGAACCCTCTAGAATTTGGCTTCTGGAGGATAGCAGTGCCTGATGTCAATCCTATGTGATGCTACCAGGAGGGAGACACTGACAGGGTACTCCATAATCATGCTTACATGTTTAATTGAGAGCATTAAAAGAACTGTGCTTAAACCTATAAACTATGCAAAATTAAGAGAGGTAACACAGGGCAAAATGAAAACTCAGCCTTATTTCATTCCAGGCTGGTGGAAGCCATGAGAAAATATACTAATGAGGACCCTGACAGCCCAGAGGACCTCACTGTTTTTGCTGTTTACTTTATTATCCAGGCTTCTCCAGACATTAGACACAAGGGTTAAAAGCTAGATCAAATACCACAAGCTCCTTTTCTCACATTGCTGAACACAGCCTTCAAGGTCCTCAATACCTAAGAGGAGGTCTTCAAGACCAAACAGGATAGGAAGGAATAAGAAAGAAATAAGTGGCAAGCCAACTATATGGTTGCCTCTATTGCTCATTCTCTACCCATACCAGGAACCCAGGCCAACCATTCGGATATGGTCCAAGGACCAACAAAGAACCCCTCATTTGCTATCACTGTAAGCAGTCAGGGCTTATTAGGCAGCACAGCTGAAGCCATCCCCAGACCTGTGAACTGGTCCTCAGCAACCACCACTTATTCCCTTCCCCCACTGCAAGTAAGTGGGGCACTAGAAACAGGACTGCCTGTAACCGATGGGAACACAAACGAAGGAAGGGATGAGTCCCCATAAAGGCCATTCCCTATCTGTCCCAGCGATTGATGGGGCCCAGAGGCCATCCAGGGTTCTGTGTTTTTCATCACTATGGTTGAGCCTTGGGTAACCCTAGACATTGCAGAAGGAAGAACTGAGTTCTTGAATGATACAGAAGCCACTTATTCTGCCCTAATTAACTTTCCTGGAACTACTTTTTGGTCCTTGATTCCTCATCACAGGCATAGATGGCCAGCCAAGACAGGAATGATTTGCTTCTCCTTTGGTATGTACCTTTGGGAAAAATACCTTTCCTAATTCTTTCCTTGTCTTGCCAAGTTGCTCAATCCCACTACTTGGGGGTAGATAGTGACAAAGCTCAAAAGCAACCATCAAGTTGTCTGAGCTTGTTTTTCCATTATTAGCCTTACTAGCCCTTGACAACAAAAGCCCAAAGGTAATATAAGCTTCCTTTCTACAACAAGTTCCTCCAAAGGTATGAGATACTTCTACTCCAGGACATACTTTGTTCACAGATCCTATAAAAATCCACCTTAAGAATCCCAACTACTTCTGCAGGGAGCCCTAATAACCTTTAAGATCTGAAGCTCAAAATGGCCTACGGCCCCTAATATAAAACATTTTGGCCATGGAGTTACTGTGTCCTTGTAAGTCATCATATAACTTGCCCATCTTGGCACTTTAAAAAGTCAGACAGTGCCTATAGAATGATATAAGATCTGAAGGATATCAATAAAGCAGTAATCCCAATACATCACATTGTTCCCAATCCCTATACCCTAGGGCAACTTCCTTCTTACACTTCTTAGTTCACCATTCAAGATATAAAAGATGTCTTCTTTTGCATTCTGGCATACTTGGACCCTCAATTTTTATTCGCCTTTGAATGTTAAGACCCTTCCATTTATGTTGCCTAGCAATTAATCTGAAAAGGTTTACCCCAGGGAATTAGAGCTAGCTCACACCTGTTTGAACAGGCTCTTGCCAAAGATCTGTCCACCCTTCAACTCTCCCCTGATAGTGTCTTACTGTAATATGTTGATGACCTGCGCCATGGTTTGGTGCACTGTCCTCACCCAAATCTAAAATTTTACTCCCATAATTCCTGCATGTTGTGGGAGGGACCTGGAGGGAGCTTCCTAGAATCATTGGGGCAGTTTCTCCCATACTGGTCTCATGGTAGTGAGTAAGTCTCATGAGGTCTGGTGGTTTCATCAGGGGTTTCCATTTTCACACCTTCCTTATTTCTCTCTTACCACAGCCATGTGAGAAGTATCTTTTACCTCCCTCCATGATTCTGAGGCCTCCCCAACCATGTCGGGGAGGACTTAATTATAAGTCCAATTAAACCTCTTTTCCTTCTCAGTCTCAGTCTTATCTTTATCAGCATTGTGAAAAAGGACCAAAACAATAAATTATTACCAGGAGTGGGGTGTTGCTGAAAAGATACCTGAAAATGTGGAAGGGACTTTGGAACTGGGTAACAGGCAGATGTTTTAACAGTTTGTAGGGCTCAAAGAAGACAGGATAATGTGGGAAGTTTGGAATTTCTTAGAGACTTGTTGAATGGCTTTGACAAAAATACTGATAGTGGTATGAACAATAAAATCCAGGCTGAGGTGGTCTCAGAAATGAGAAACTTGTTAGGAACTGAAGCAAAGGTACCTCTTGCTATGTTTTAGCAAAGAGACTGGTAGCAATTTCCCCTGCCATAGAGATTTGTGGAACTTTGAACTTGAGAGAGATTATTTAGGATATCTGGTAAAAAATATTTCTAAGCAGCAAGGCATTCAAGAGAGGACTTGGGTACTATTAAAAGCATTCAGTTTTAAAAGGGAAGAAAAACATAAAAGTTTTGAAAATGTGTAGCCTTATAATGCAATAGAAAAGAAAATCCCATTTTCTGATGAGAAATTCAAGCTGGCTGCAGATATTTTCGTAAGTTAAAAGGAGCTGAATATTAGTTCCCAAGACAATGGAGAAATGTTTCCAGGACATCTGAGAACTTTGAGGCAGCCTCTCCCATCACAGACCAATAAATTTAAGAAGAAAAAATGGTTTCATGGGCAGGGCACATAGTCCCCATGATGTGTGTAGTCTACAGACTTGGTGCCCTTCATCCCAGCCACTCCAGCCATGAAAGGGGCCAGTTTACAGCTTGGGCTGTGACTTCAGAGGGTGAAAGCCTCAAGTGTTGGCAGCTTCCACATGGTGTTGAGCCTGTGGGTACACAGAAGTCATGAATTACGGTTTGGGAACCTCTGCCTACATTTCAGAAGATGTATGGGAACCCCTGGATGTCCAGGCAGAAGTTTACTACTGGGGCAGGGCTTTCATGGAGAATCGCTGTTAAGGCAGTGCTGAAGGAAAATCTGTGTTGGAACCCTCATAAAGTGTTCATTTTGGAGTACTGTGTAGTGGAGCTGTGAGAGGAGGGTCACCATCCTCCAGACCGTAGAATGATAGATCCACTGATAGCTTGCACTGTGCACCTGGAAAAGCCACCAACACTCAATACCAGTCCATGAAAGTAGCTAGGAGGGAGGCTGTACCTTGCAAGGCTAAAGCTGCTCAAGATGATGGGAACCCACCTCTTGTAATACCATGACTTGAATGTGAGACATGGAGTCAAAGGAGATCATTTTGGAGCTTTAAAACTTGACTGCCACACTTTATTTCTGACTTGCATGGGCCCTGTATCCCCTTTGTTTTGGCCAATTTCACCCATTTGCAATTGTTGTATTTGCCCAATACCTGTGTCCCCATTGTACCTATGAAGTAACTGGCTTGCTTTCGATTTTACAGTCTCATAGGCAGAAGGGACTTGCCTCGTTTCAGATGAAACTTTGGACTGTGTACTTTGGCATTAATGCTCAAATGAGTTAGTGACTGTGTACTTTGGGGGACTATTGGGAAGGTATGATTGGTTTTGAAATGTGAGGACATGAGATTTGAAGGGGCCAGGGGCAGAATACTGCGGTTTGGCTGTGTCCCCACACAAATATCATCTTGAATTGTACTACCATAATTCCCAAGTGTTGTGGGAGGTACCCAGTGGGAGCTAATTTGCATCATGGGAGCAGTTTTCCCCATACTGTTTTCATAGCAGTAAATAAGTCTCACAAGATTTGATATTTTTATCAGAGGTTTCTACTTTTGCATCTTCCCCATTTTTCTACTTTTGCATCTTCCCCCTTCTCTTGCCACCACCATGTAAGAAGTGCATTTTGCCTCCTGCCTTGATTTTGAGGCCTCCCTAGCCATGTGGAGCTGTAAGTCTGCTTAAATCTATTTTTTTCTTCACAATCTCAAGTATGTCTTTTTTAGCAATGGGAACACGGATGAATACAACCTGCCTATTTGCTGTACAACTGAAAATGCCTCATACCCAAATACTATTAAAGTTCTTCAGAGGTTGGCCTACTGTGGTTATAAAATTTCTTCCTAGTCTAAAGCTCAAACCTCTTCTCAGAAGGTTCAATTATTGGGACTAACATTTACCCCAGAGTTCAAGAGCCTGTCATATCACCACAAAGAACTTATCTTAATCACTGGCATTCCATCCACTAAATAGCAGCTGCAGCCTTTTCTTGAAATGGCAGGCTTCTGTCACACTAGAATATCTCAGTTTGGATTTATCGTAAAATATCTTAATGAGGTGCTACGAGGACTGGGGAGGAACCCTTATATTGAGCCTTAAAATGGACACTACTAGGAAAACCCTCAAATAACAATCACTATTGCTCCAGCCCTGGCCTTGCCAGGTTTTAGAAAGCCTTTTTACTTCAAGTACATAAGAAAAGCAGTATTTCCCTTGGAGTTCTATTCAGCCACTGGGACCCTTTCAATGACCATTTGCTTACTTATCAGAAGCCCTTAAACCAGTGGCATGCAGATAGCCTCCATGCCTCCAAGTGCTAGTATCTGTGGCTCTCCTGATTGATATGGGGTATATACCATTATTCTTTGAACCAGGATATATACAGAATAATGGTATATACCCCCACATTAGGTAATGAAACTCCTAAACTTGAAAGCTTTTCACTGCATCATGAATAACTATTTGCAAGTATCAGGCACTCCTTCTACACACACCAGAATTGAGTATTAGCCCCTACCAAACCCTTAATCTTACCACCTTGTTACCAGACCCAAATGTGGAGGGACTACTTGAACATTTTGTTTGATAACAATAGATCTGCTAAAGCAGACTTTCTGGAAACTCTAACCCCTTGGGGAACATTGTTAACCCCCTTTACAACTACATTATAACTATAAATTACACCAATAGAAAATCTTTATCTGAGGGTTAACATAATTTTATACTATTTAGAACATCAGGCCCAACTGCCCTCAATGCCACAAATCTCCAAAATATCAACTTTCACTTTTGCACAGGATGCCTCTCTCTAAGACATTTGTCCTGACTTAACTTCATGGCAAAGGTTGAAAATTCCTCTAATAATTACCCACAAATTCTCACAATTAGCTACCCCAAATCTTTAATGTTTCCAGACACTCAATACTTTTATTTATTCTGTGAAAACAAAACCCACCCAAATGCTAACTTTAACATCCAAGACTTGAATCCTCTTACAACAACTGCTCTAGCTACTCAATACTTCAGAAGACCAAAACACATTCTGTTTCTTCACTCTGTCTAATTCCCTGTTTTAAATCTGCTTGCTTCCTCTGCAGATCAATTGCATATATTTGTCTTCCAACCAACTGGAAAGGAACTTGTACACTAGTTTACTTAGCCTCAGACATACAAACTGTTCCTTCCAATAAATCCCTCTCAGTCCCACTTTATAGTTCTAGCAGGGAAGAATGGACAATCTGTCTGATTCCTTTACTCAATGGCCTAGGGATTGCTACTAGATTGGGTATGGGAATAACAGATATGAACCTTGCAGCCCATACTTGTCATACCCTCTCAACTGAACTTTCCACCAAGGTCAAAGAATCTCTGACACCTTAGAAGTCTTCCAAGATCAGATAGATGACCCCCTCCCCCACCCCAACCAAGCACAGTTGTTTTCCAAACTGCCATGGCCTAAATGAGTCCAAGGACTCATTTGTTTAGCCCTCCAAGAAGAATGTTGTGTTTATGCTAATCAATCAGGGCTAGTGGTGGATCATGTCAAAAAGTGCAGGAAACAAGCAGCTGAAATTGAGGAAAGAGCAGGAAAAGCATCACAAGGATAATCTTTGGGGACATCAACCTGGGGATGATTCTCCCTGCTCTTCAGCCATAGCATATTCACGATTTTTTGTTAAATTTGGGTCTTCTAGAGTTCAGTAGTTTCACCTTCAAGTGATACTGTGAATAGTATATCAGATTCTCCCTAATGATGCTTGCTACCTTTACAAATCTCCCCTGGACTCAGCTGGACATCGATTTTACCTTCACATGCTCTCCCTCTTTGATGAGTCTCTCCCTCCTGCAATATCCAATCTCCTAAGTCCCACAGTTCAGGACAATGATCCACAGCCAGTAGTTGGCCCTACTTCTTTCAGAAGTAAGGCCAACCTTATGTCACAGGCCAGCAGCAAGTAGTTGAAAGAGAAGAACTTCCCCCCAATGTCAAAGATTTTTCATTATTGTCCTGTCAAGGAAAGGGTCCCAGGTAGAGGAAAAATTTGTTTCAAGAAACAGCTAATCACAGACAACCCACTGGCACAACATCTTCTTCCCAAATACCTCATTCTATACATAGCCCCAGCTGCATGACTTTATCTGCATAATTTATCTGCATGTGGCTCCTCCAGCTTGACCCCATAAAGTTTCTCTTTAGCCCCTGCCTCCTGGAAGACAGTCCCTTCTCTGCTGTGCTGCCCATTGCACTCTTGTAACTTATCTTTGCAGTTTCTCAAATAAATCTGCCTTTCTCTACCTATGACTGTTTCGGTAAATTCTTTTACTACCCACAACACTAGCCCCAACCTGTTGCCCCTACAACAAAAAGGATTTGACAAAATCCAATATTTTTTCATGATGTTCTAAATAAATTAGGCATAGAAGAAATGTACCTAAACATAATAAAATGTATATGTAATAAGCCCTCACCTAATATAATCAGTGGTGAAAAGTTAATAGCTTTTACTATAAGACTAGGAAGATGAAAAGAATCCCCACTCTCACCACTTCTATTTCAACATAGTACTATATGTTCTAGCCAGCACAATCAGGTACAAAAAGGAATCAAGCATCCGAGTTAGAAAATAAGTAATTTTTTTTTGCTGATGATATAATCTTATATAAATAAAAGCTCTATATAGTCCACTAAAGAAGTTAGAATTAATATATGAATTCAGTAAATATGCAGGATGAAAAGCTAACATGCAAAAGTTAATTTTATGTTTATATGCTAGTAACCCGATGGAAATAAGGGGAAGGACCTGAATAGACATTTTTCAAAAGAAGATATACAAATGTCTGGAGGCATATGAAAAGTTGCTCAACCTGATTGTCAGGGAAATGCAAATAAAGACCTCAAGAAAACACCTGTGAGGATGGCTATTATTTAAAACACTAAAAGCTAAGAAGTATTGACCACATGTGAAGAAAAAGGGACCCCTCGTACATTCTTGGTGGCAAGGTAAATTGGTACAGACTTCATAAAGAAGTAGTATTGGATTTCTTGATAAAATTAAAAAGAGTATTATCTTAGCATTCAGCAGTCCTATTTATGAGTAAATATTTAAAATCTGAAAGAGATATCAGCACTCTCATGATTATTTCAGCATTATTCACAATAACCAAGGTAGATTCTGAAATGGTCAGACTTGGTAGAAGCAGATGATGTAACGGTAGTTGTTGGGGCTGGAGAGCAGTGGAAATGGTGATGATTAAGAGGTATAAAGTTTCGGTTATGCAAGATAAATAAGTTCTGGAGATCTTTACAAAGCATAATGCCTATAGCTACCAATACTATGTTTATACTTAAATGGTTAGAGGTTAAATCTTCTAAGTGTTCTTACAAAGAAAAAATAGCAATAAAGGGGACAGGAAAAAATTTTGGAAGGTAATGGATATGTTTATTGTCTTAGTAGTAATAGTTTTAAAAGTGTATACTTAATTCACACTCATGGAGATATATACATTAAATACGTGCCATTTTTTCATCTTAATTATGCCTGAATAAAATATAGCCAGAAAGTCCTTAAATAACATCGTTTTGTTAAGTTGTTTCCTTATAAGGCTGATAAAGGAAAAAAATGGGCTAGGGGAAGGATAGCAGGGTGGGCAGATTGAGGCGGGATAGCATTAGGAGAAATATCTAAAGTAGATCAGGTATTACGCCACCATGGTACACGTATACCTATGTAACAAACCTGCACATTCTGCACCTGTACCCCAGAACTTAAAGTATAATAAATAAATTTTTGAAAAATGACTCTGGGCTGGGGCCACTGTCTTTATGAAGTTTGCATGTTCCCTTTACATTTTCATGGGTTTTCTTTGGGTACTCCAGTTTCCTCCCGTATTGCAGAGATGTGCCTATTGGGTTAATTGGCAAGCCTAAATTTTTCCGAAGTGTAAGTGTGGGCATGCGGTGTGAGTGCTCCTGTGATGAAATGGTATTCTGTTCAGGCTCAGTTCTACCTTGGGCCCTGAGCTGCAGGGATAGGCTCCAGCCACTCATGTCCTTGAACTGGAATAATTGGGTAAATAATTATCTTGCTTCTGTTAATGTTTCTTAAATGTTTGCAGAGCTCACATTTATTTCTATGTTTAAAATCAGTAGTTTTGGGTTTTTATTTAGAATATTGGTGATGTTTCTATGACAATAAATATGCTATAGTAAATTAACTTTTATTTATATATCAATTAGCTCATGGTAAAACTGATTGCTGTATGTCATTTCTCTATGTTTTGTTATTTGTTTTTGTTTTTGTTTTTGTTTGTAGAGACAGGATCTCCCTAGTCACCCAGGTAAAGTATAGTGGCATGAAAATGGTTTACTGCAGCCTCAAACTACTAGGCTCCAGAGATCCTCCTGCCTTAGCCTCTGGAGTAGCTGAAACTATAGGCATACAGTATCATGCCCAACTAATTATTTTGTTTTGTTTCATTTTGTTTTTATTTTTTGCAGAGACAGTGAATCCCTATATTGCCTATGCTGGTATCAAAATTCTGACTCCAAGCAATCCTGCTGGGTCTGCCTCCCAAAGCCTACCAAAGTGCTGGAATTCAAAGCACGAGGCACCATGCCAGCCCCTCCTCCCTCATAAAGTCATAATTTTCAAGAACCCATGGATGACATTAAGTGAGGACTTATTGCAGTCTAAAAACAAATGAAAGTTTAAATACCTGGACTATATCAATTCATACACACACACACACACACACAATGTATGTATATATATATATATATATATATATATATATACACATATACATATATATATATATATATATATATGAACATGTGTATATATGCATATGTGTGTGTCTGTATGTTACCAAAACCTCAGTTAAGCACTCTGATGCAATTATTTTGTTGTTGTGACCACATATCTTAGGTATCCTTTTCATTGTATATAACCAAACTAAAAGTTACCTTTCTTTGTATTTAAAAACTATATATTTAATGGTTAAATTTGGATCTTAACCCTACCAAGTATCATGAGGGGTTGATTCTTACATAGTTTCACAGCTATAAAGCCAAATAAAATGTGAGTGACCATTTTTACTATGTAATGATAGTTGAATTACTTAAACTATGTGAAATGGGTTTATTAGTCTGTTTTCACATTGCTAATAAAGACAAACCTGAGACTGGGTAATTTATAAAGGAAAGAGGTTTAATCGACTCACAGTTCCACATGGCTGGGGATGCTTCACAATCATGGCAGAAAGCAAATGAGGAGCCCTAGTTGGGACTCTGTGTGGAAGGTCCAACCCCACATTTCCTTTTTGTACTGTCCTAGCAGAGGTTCTCCATGGGCACTTTGCTCTTGCAGCAGACTTCTTCAAGGACATCTAGGCATTTTCATTACATCCTCTGATATATAAGTGGAGGTTCCAAAACCTCAGTTCTTGACTTACGTGCACCCAAAGTCCTAACACCATATGTAAGTCACCAAGGCTGGGGGCTTGCATCCTCTGAAGTAATGGTCTTGGCTGTACCTTGGCCCCTTTTAAGCAGTGCAGCTGGAGCTGAAGCAGCTGGGATACAGGGCACCATGTCCTGAGACTTCATAAAACAGAGGGGCATTGGGCCTGGCCCACAAAATTATTTTTACCTCCTAGGCCTCCAGGCCTGTGATGAGTGGGGCTTCTGTGAAGGTCTTCGACATGTCCTCAAGATATTTCCTCATTGTCTTGGAGATAAACATTAGATTTCTTGTTACTTATGCAAATTTCTGCAGCAGGCTTGAATTTTTCCCCAGAAAATGTTTTTTTTCCTACTGCATTATCAAGTTGCAAATATTTAAAACTTTTATGCCCTGCTTCCTCTTGAATGTTTTGCTGCTTAGAAATTTCTTTCACTGGATATCTGAGGGGAAGCTTGAAAGGCACTATGGAAAGTACAGCATCACACTTAATGGGGGAAATGGGAGAGGGTTTGTAAACTATTTTCTAGCTCTTCAATTCTATGATGGTCATTTCAATTACCTGTTCTCAAGATAGTCCTAAATCATCTCTCAACAGTTTATAAGCATGTCGGGGAGAGGGGTCAGGGAGTGAGTGCATCACAGAGTGGGATAAATCATTTTCTCACCTTGGCATAGTGTGGAAAATTGCCAGTTATAAAGGTATGGTTATAGTTAGGTGACATGCCTGACTCCAGCACCTCCATCTCCTCTCTGCTGAGTATTTGGAAAGCAGATCCTCACATTCTGAAAGAATGTTGTGTAAATGAGGAGGAAACAGGCCCAAACTGAGTTCTGAAGGCTCACCTGTGAAATAAATGCATGAATTTTAGTGCAGACATTTAAGGACTCCTGTTTTGGCCCTTTTTCTTTTTTCTTTTTTTTTTTTGAAAGAAAAAAGGAGTGAAAGAGAGAAAAAAAGAGGAAGAAAAAGAGGGAGAGAGAACGGGAATATTGCTTTATTCTAAAAATGGGTATCAATAATGGCCAATCAATATTTTGTGTATTTAAGGTGGAGAATGTATATTTTGTGTATTTAAAATGGAGAGCTCTATAAATATTTAATGAGTTTACTTGTTCTGGATCTGAGTTCAAGTCCTGGATATCCTTATTAATTTTCTGTCTCATTGAGTCTAAATCTCTTTATGAGTCTTATGTATCTGGGGGTTAGAATCGTTAACTCTTATTGTTGCATTGATGCTTTTACCACTATATCTTTGTTGCTTTGAAATCTATTTTATCAAATGCAAGAATTGCGACTCCTGCTTTTTATTTATTTATTTATTTTTGCTCTCCATTTGGTTGGTAAATCTTTCTCCATCCTTTTGTTTTAAGTCTCTGTGTATCTTTGGATGTAAAATGGGTCTGGATGTAGCATATCATTAGGTTTTGGCTGTATCTTTTGATTGGGGGATTTAGTCGACTTAAATTTAGGGTTACTGACATTTGATGTTAACTGGCTGTTTTATCCATTCATTGATGAAAATTATTCTTTATGTTACTCTTTACTTTATGATACTCTTTACTTTTTGGCATATTTTTAGAAAGGCTGATACTGGTTGCTCCTTTCTATGTATAATGCTTCCTTCAGAAGCTTCTGAAAAGACAGCCTGGTGGTAACAAAATCTCTGAGTACCTGCCTATTCCCAAAAGACTTTATTTTTCCTTCAATTGTGAAGCTTAGTTTGGCAGGATATGAAATTCTGGGCCGAGAGTTCTGTTCTTTAAGGATGTTGAATATCGGCCCCCACTCTCTTCTGGCTTGTAGGGTTTCTGCCGAGAGATCTGCTGCAGGTCTAATAGGCTTTCCTTTATGGGTAACCTGACTTTTCTCTCTAGCTGCCCTTAGTATTCTCTCCTTCGTTTCAACCCTGGTGAATCTAACAATTATGTGCCTTGGGGTTGCTCTTCTTGAGGAATATCTTTGTGGTGTTCTCTGTATTACCAGGTGTTGAATATTGTCCTGCTTTGCTAGATTTGGAATGTTTCCCTGAATAATATCCTGAAGAATATTTTCCAGCTTGGATTCATTCTCTTCGTTGTATTCAGGTAAACCTATCAAACGTAAATTAGGTCTTTTCACATAGTCCTATATTTCTTGGAGACTTTGCTCATTCCTTTTTATCCTTTTTTCTCTATTCTTGTCTTCTCATTTTATTTCATTAA
>CM052650.1:80917183-80927281 GCA_028533165.1 Leontopithecus rosalia | reverse complement strand
TTAGCATTTCGTCAAACCTTTTTTCAAAGTTCTTAGTTTCTTTACATTGGGTTAAAACAAGTTCTTTTAACTCCCAGAAGTTTCTTATCATCCACCTTCTGAAGCCTACTTCTGTTAATGGGACACAGTCCTTTTCCATCAGGGCTTGTTCCGTTGTTGATGAGGAACTGTAATCCCCTGTAGAGGGAGAGGGGCTCTGATTTTGGGCATTCTCAGCCTTCTTAGGCTGGTTTCTTCCCTTTATTAGAAATTTATCCATTTGTTGTCTCTACAATTACCGCCTTTGTAGTTGGGTTGCTGAGTGGACACCCAGTTCATTGACTCCCAGTGCTGAGCAACCCACTGCGCTGGCCAAAACAGCAGCAATAAGACTGATGGTGCTCTTCTGCCCGGGAATCTCCTCCCATTTACTCTGGACAAAGAGCTGCCTCACCGAGGTGCCGCAAAACCGCTGCGCTGGCCACAAGAGTCTCCATGGTGACCTGTGGGGCCCCTCCACTGGGAATCCTCTGGTCCGTGAGCAACGAAAACTTGTCTTAAAGTGTGGCATCCTCTCGTTCTCTGCGCTTTCACTGGGAGCTACAATCCCGAACTGTTAGTGATCAGTCATCTTGGATCTCTCTATTCTTTCACTGGATATCTAAATCATCTCTCCAAGTTCAAAGTTCCCCAAGTCTTAGGGCAGGGGCAAAATGCTACCAGTCTCTTTGCTAAAACATGGCAAGAGTCACCTTTACTCCAGTTCTCAACAAGTTCCTTATCTCAATCTGAGACCATCTTAGTCTGAAGATTATTGTCCATATCACTATCAGCCTTTTGGTCAAAGCCATTCAACAAACCTATAGGATGTTCCAAACTTTCTCACATTTTCCTGTCTTCTGAGCCTCCCAAACTGTTCCAGTCTATGTCTCTTACCCATTTCCAAAGTTGCTTCCACATTTTGGGGTATCTTTACAGCAGCACTCCACTCTACCTACCAGTACCAATTTACTGTGTTAGTCTGTTCTCATGCTGCTAATAAAGGCATACCCAAGATTGGGTAATTTATAAAGGAAGGAGGTTTATTTGACTCACAATTCCACATGGCTGGGGAGGCCTCACAATCATGGCAAAAGGCAAATGAAAAACAAAATCTTGTTTTACATGGTGGCAGTCAGGAGAGCTTGTGTAGGGAACTCCCATTTATAAAACCATCAGACCTCCTGAGACATATTCACTAGACTTATTTAGAACAATATGGGGGAAACCACACTCACGAGTAAATTATTTTCACCTGGCCCCACCCTTGACACAAGGGGATTATTAGAATTCAAGGGGAGATTTGAGTGGGTACACAATCAAACCATATTAATGGGTGACAGCTAGATGAAGTGACTAATTTCAAGTGAGTATTAATCAAGCAATCTCCCTTAAGGAAAGTTAATCTTCTTTATGACCTGCCAGAACAAAGACTAATCTCCTTTGGTTGTAACTGATATCACCTACACTTAAAGCCCGGTGATAAGAATTATGAGAAATAAATTTCATTCTAGAGAATGTTACAATTTCAATTTTACTTAAATGTCTTCCAACAGATGTCATAGCATTACTTTTCTTCTATCTTCAAATAATTTAATATAAAGCTAAATTAGGTCTTCACAGGTCACCATTTCCTTGTAATTTCCTCCCTTTACAATGAGCTGATAAGCTCAGTTTTCCCTCTATGAATCAGAGCTACAAGCTATTGAGATCAGTAAAACCTTTGTTATAAAATGCTTGTATAATTCAATGTTTATCATAATAATATTGCTTCAGAATCATGTCTTTACAAGGGAGGAAAACATAGGAGAGTTAACTGTTGTTCTCAATTAGGAAGAAGCATTTTTCAGTATGAAACTTTAAATTGATAACTTTTTCACTAAATAAAATAAATATTTGTACACCCTCAACACTGTTCCAAAGCATTTAAACACACTCTTTATAAACTAATTCTTCTAGGCAACTCTCAGAATCTTTGAATTCAGAACACTAGTAGAAGGAAGGTGCTGAAAGCAAAACAATGTTGCACACTTCATTCCACTCCCCAATTATCTGTTTCTTTTTCTTCATAGTAGATACTTCCGTCAATTTTAATTTCATCTTGGCTGAAATGCAAAGTGGAATGAAGGCTAAGCAGATGGTTGTCACAAACAGAAGAACACAAATACAATTTATGGGAAATTTTCCAGTCTGGTAGCAGAAAAGGGAATTAGTCACTAAAACTCATTTTAGTGTTCATGAATATAATGTACTAAACCCTTTGTATAATAAGTGGAAGATAATCTACTATTTATAAAATTCAGCAATTTATAAAACATTTAACTGAATTGCTATGTGACTTTGTAAACAGTAAATGTTGCTGTACTGAAATGACTTTTTTATTAATACATAAAGAGAAAAAACATGTAACAGGATGAATTAGGAAATAAACAGCATATGCTTATTTTTGTACTGCTAGATAGTCTTTACCTTAAACTGAACTGTGGTTCACTGAAAGAAGTTTTATGAAAAAATTTGTATTTGTATAGTATAGTACAGGGTTTGAGTGGGAGAAACATTTGAGTTCTCATTTCTCTTTTTACTTAGGGTAATATTAATAATGTAAATAGTTTCGTCTTTTGAAATACAAACTTTAGAGAAATTGAGATAATACATTTTTTATGTTTTTCAATTCTGGAAAAAAAGTAAGAGATGTGAATAGTTGGTGTTATGTATTATGAGCTCTTAATAAATTTTACTTATTTTTCCATAGAGGGGCATGGGTAAATTGGATTGCTTCAGATATTTCTAATACTGTGAATTAGCACAAATAACTAATGCAAGATATTTAGTTCTCAAGATATCCTAAAATACATTAATTAAAGACTAACACAGAACAGATATAAATTTGTAATATTATATCAAACTTCACCACAGAATCTAGGATCACTTCAAAAACAACCAGATCAACAGGCTTACATGAATTTTAATGAGGACCTACAGACTTCTAGCTCTCTTCTCCCAAAGTTAAATCTAAATGAATAAATGCTGAGGCAAGAAATTTTCTCATTTATTTTAAGGAGAGTTGTGGTGTAAGGTTGTGATTCTTGATGGAAATTTAGCACTATGAATTAAATACATTTATCTTAAAAAGGGGAAATTACACCTGTATAAATTGTGTGGTTGACCTGTAGCCCTTTTAAGATACAGTAGAAGAAAAATAGTATTATATCTTAGAAACTTCATTGCATTTATTAATTTTTATAGAGATCTATATTAACATTTACAGGTCAGGTCAAACCTCACATGTAATGCTCCTTGCAAAAATTATGAAAAGCAACATGTATATCATATAAAATATATATTCATATATATATATGTATATATATGAAAAAGAGAGACTGAGGGGGCACTGTCTATAAATCATTTTGGAATATATATTATCAGTTGCAATATAAGAAAACAGTAACTTATAATTCAGCATAGAAAAACTTAAACACCTCCATAATGAATAATTCAAAAAATTAAATTTTAAAATATATATTCAATTTTAGTTATATTGTAAAAGCAGAATAAGAAAGACTAATAATACTGAAAAGGGAGAGTCAAAGTATAGATCCAAATTTTAATTCTGCATCTAATTTTTTCTAGGGGGTAGGGATGCTTACCAATTCTGCGTACAAGTGATGTTGTTTGGGTCTGTATCCCTACGAAATCTCATGTGAAATTGAAATCCCCAGTATTAGAGGTGGAGCCTGGTGGGCAGTGATTGGATCATGGGGGTGAATTTCTCATGAATAGTTTATCCCAGTATTGTCCTCATGATAGTGAGTGAGCGCTCATGGGATCTGGTCATTTAAAGTGTGGCACCTCCTCACTCATGCTCTCTTGCTCCTGCTCCCACCACATGTGACACCCCACTCCTATTTTGCCTTCTGCCATTGTTAGGAGCTTCCTGAGACCTCTGCAGAAGCGGAAGATGCTCTGCTTTCTGTACAGTCTGCAGAATGATGAGCCCATTAAATCTCTTATCTTTATAAATTAGCCAGTTTCAGGTATTTCTTTATAGCAATGAGAGAATGGACTGATACAAGTCAAGAGGCTGATAATCTAGGTATAACCAGCCATAGCTGCTATTATAGAACAGATAAACCATCAGAATTTTTGGCAGAATTACATGAATGGAAATATAAAACTGGAAATATTAAGAGAATCAGCCTTATGGCCAGTGTTTCGTTTATGGTAAAGCTTTTCCATAGAACATACATCACTTGATTCAGATGACATTTTAGTAGTTCCTCTGTACTCACCACAAACTGGAATCTTCAAAGCTCCCTCTTTTTTCAGAAGCTGCTTTTATATTGAATCTTTGAGCATTCCATGCCAAGCAGGAAATTTCTCAAGTTTGGCCTAGATACTCTTTGGCAATTTGATATTGTTTTTGCTCTTTTGCTGCCATAACAAAGTACCACAAACTGGGTGCCTTAATTTATTGTTTGACAGTTGTGGAAACTAGAAGTCTGAGATCAAGGTGTGGAAAGGGTTGGTTCCTTCTGATGGATATTAGGGAGAATCTGTTCCTTGTCTTTTCCTATGCTTCTGGTGGTTTCCTGGCAGTGGTTTTTCTTGGTATATAAATTCAACACCCCAATCTCTGCCTTCATATTTACATGACATTCTCCCTTGTGTGTGTCTATGTGTGTAAATTTCACCTTCTTATAAAAACAGCAGTTAAATTAGATTACTGCTCACCCTAATTACCTCATTTTAATCTGATTTCTGTAAAGGTCCTAATCCCAAATAAGACCACACTTGACGTATTGGGGTTAGGACTTCAACATATCTTTTTGAGAAAACACACTTCAAACCATAATAGGGTCTCCAGTTTTCAGGGACATCAAAGTCTCTTTGACTTCTCTCCATTTCTTTCTATGTGATTGGGAACACTATTAAGAACTTGCTTCTGTAGATAGTTTGGCTTTATTCCTTCCTCCTTTGGTTTTATTGCAATGTTGTATCATTCATTTTTTTTTTTGCAGAGGTTGTTCGTGAGTTTTATTATGTATGCTTGCTCTACCCGTTTTGGTAGGAAAATATCATGATATTCAATAACCACCAATCTGCTGTTAGCCTCATAAGTTGTTCTGTAACCATACTGAACATTGCTTTTTTTTTCTGTTTGTTTTTAAGAATCAGGTTCTTTACATAGTTCTGGAAATTTTCAGTCATTTTCTTCTTAATTCTTGTTCTTCTACTTCACTCCATAATTTCCTTTGGAAAATCTTTATAGCCATTGGTTGAAGATACTTATATTATCTTTTTTGTCTGTAACTTTTTTCCTATATTTTCCTTACTTTCATTTTTACACTTTGCATGCAGACAGATTTGTAAATTATAATCTAAATCAGGATCCTCTTTTCAGTTTGCTAAAAGCATTCTTAATTTCACTCTTCCATTTATTATATTTTCATTATTATTCCCAAATAACTTGTTTTAAACTTAACTCATGTTAACTCAAAACCTTTAACAGATGTCATTTCTATCTATAACTTGAAAACGTTGATCATAATTTAACCTCTTTTAAGTTATCATACTCATTTTATTTTCTTGTATGCATTGTGTCCTGTTTTGCATCTTGGATTTACATTTCATGGCATAGTATTTTTTAATGAATTTTGTAATTTCTGTTTGAAATGCAAACTTTCGTGAAAAGGTTTCTATTCTTTTTTCGATAGTTTTTATTAGTTACTTCATTGCAAAGGTATTTGAAATTCATATCTCTAATGTAAGCCGTGTATTAACAGCTTTAGGGCAGATGCTGGCTCTATTTATAATCTTTAATGTATACATTTGGTTCTTTTTCTGGATATAAGCAATTGTAAATTTTCTACAGACTCAGGTTAATGAATAGAGACATTTTCTTTTTATTTTTGCTTAAGAAGCACAACACTATTCTCCACCTCAAACATAGAGCTCGGAGTCATTTTTTCTGACATTGATGGTATATATTTGACCTCAGCATTCACTTAGACAAAAACACTAGCTCCCGAAGCTTGTGCTTTATACTAGCTTTTATAGTACATTGTGACTTCAGGGAAAAAGTAGTGGTTTGAATTTCATTTTACTATTTTATGAAAGTAGTTTCTTTTTACACATAGGCAAGTATTTTAATAGTATTTTTCTAAATTCTACCTCTCTTGAATATGCTTTAAACAGACTTTCAGGTTTCAAAATCTGTTAATGCCATCATCTTGTCTAAAAATTCCAAGAATAAATTTCCAAGAATATTTCGTATATTACAAGAATATTTTCATAGTTGTATAGTCATGTTCCCAGAAATAAAACTCCCAAGAGACCGTTCTTATATGAACATTATAAAGGTCTTAGCTCAGAAATTGGGCTCCACATAAATTTTTATTAATAATTCCATAAACTTGATAACATTACTACGCTTATGAAAGACTCACTAGTAAGTAAGGAAGCATAAGGATTTTCCTGTTAAAAGTTGATCGAGTTAACTACAGCTCTACTATCCATCCAAAAGTGAAAACAGTTTATCTTCTTATACATAAATCTGATTATTTATCTTCTTAGCAAAGTTTCAGAATGGCCACGTTATTCTTGTAGTTAGTCTAAAAATGAAGTTGTCCATTTCTTCCTTCCAGGAAGACAATGAGTACATGAAGGGAGAAATAAAACACTCTATTTCACAAGTAGACACTGTAGAGATGAGCAAATTTCTTTCCTCTCTAGGTCACTTGCCCAGATGGATCACCACATGCATTCTAAATATTCTTTTTATGATTAATGAGTCACTTGGCACAACCAAACATGGCTTAGTCATAATTTCAGAAATAAAACCCCTAAGAGACCTCTCTTATATTTGAGCATTAAAAGGTCACAGCTCAGAAATCTGTCAACATGTGAGTTTTCACTTATAATTTCATAAACTTGACAACATTATTAAGTTTATGAAAGTATTAGTTTGTCTTAACATTCTGAATTATAACTCATAAAATTGTTTCATAATTTTTAATAGTATATTAAATTAAGAAGCATATATACGGTTATTAGTTATGTCATCATAAAAGTGTACTTTTTAACTTTTAGTGTTAAAACTAAATTTTATAGAAAAAGTATAAAAATTAAAATAATTTCTCCCAAAACTACATTGTGATAAATCAATGGCAGTATCTGCCAAGGTAATCTGAAATGTCAGGTTTAATTTTAACATGCTTGAAACATTTATTTAACCATCTGCCTACCTCCCTTAGCAATATAAAAAAAAAGTAAAAGAATTCATGTGGATATAAGTGAAATACACAAGATAAGAACAGACTTTCAATAAAACATTATTTTATTGCTTCAAAAATATACTTTAGGTTAATTTTACTGTAAGTCATGGGAGTACAAAACTGTAGGAACTCATAAGCAATAAGCATACTAATATTGACCCACAATCCACGGAATATATATCAGAATCATTGGCTAGAAGAGTAACATACAAGATCTTTGGTTCATATTTTAGCCTTACCAAACTATTATACCTAAACACACAGTCCTGAATCACTGTCTTGAAAATTCACACTGGCCATAAAGTAAACCAAATTTCCTCAGCCCATATAAAAGCAGTCATTTTGGCAACTCTGACTTATTCTTACACTAATGTTCCACAAAAAATGTTTTGTAAAAAATGTTTTTGTAGCATATTGATAGGCATTACAGAAGTTCCTCATTATCTGAATGAAATTGGCAGCAGGATAAGTACAATTAAAGTGAATTCCCCACTTAGAAAATGGAATTTACTTGTGAAATAAATACTTTTAATATCTTGATTTGCATTTATCTTACAAAATCAAATGAAAAATAATGGCAATCAGTAAAGAGCATTATCTATTTAACAAAAATTAAATTAGTATTACAATGTGATAATTTTATTTAAAAGTACTTTAATTTTTTACATAGTTTTTCTACCAATATTATCAAATACAATAATATCATGTCCTGAATATCATATTTGAATTTTATAAAATTTATGAGGATCATTTTGCAAAAGTATCTGAAAACTAATTTAATTTGTAATGTCTTTCTAATCTTTTGATAGTCAAATCAGTCATTGTATTACAACATTTTTATTTTGTTTGCAATGATTGCTTTGTTTAACTATATAGTACAGTTGCCCGTAGACTGTGCTGCTACTGTGCTGGATATTTACTAGTTATCTCTCAACCTCTAACTGCTAAGCTGAGAGTCTCAAACCATGTTTCCCAGACTCCCTTGCTTGGATGCTTCCTCTGGGCATTGCCAGTAGGAAGTAGTGGTAGGAAATCACAAGGCAGAAAGGAGAAAGAAATTTCTGCCTGATGTGTCTGTAAATATGAGTTGCTGAAGATTGTCTTGTAACAACAAGGGTAAGACTTATAAATTCTTGCAGCTCGAGCAGAAGCACACTTGTCCACACTCCCAGCCCTGGTCATTGTGTACTTATTCTGTGGCTCCAAATCCAAGTGTAACCATGTCTCCCAATACAGCAGCAGTTGGAGGCTTATAGGTTCTAGAACAGGAGTGGTGTTAGTTCCTCATTATTAACTTTTCTTTCTTTTTCTTCATTATTAACTTTCTTTCTTTTCTTCATTATTAACATTCTTTCTTTTTCTTTAATGACCCCTCTTTGTTCCTTTATTTTTGTAGTTCTTTAAATAACTTTGGAAACATTTCCCTGGAGTAAACACCATCCCTTTGAAATCAGCAGTATGATTTCTATTTTGTGGACTATGCCCTCATTTTTTTAAATTCAGTAATCTAACTTAATTATGATATTTATAAATACTATTTGTAATATTATTAAACTTTTTAATACAGCTTTTATCTTATAAACATTTTGTATATGTTAGTTATTTTAAGTTCCAATCATTTTTGTATTTTAGCTGCATCGAGCAAAATATTTTCCTTAAATATACCTAAAATATTAGAACATTTATCATTGGTGCATACTTTACCTCTTCGTAAGTTAATGTTATCATTTTTTAAAATGTTCCCATTAGGGTACTAATTGTAGGATGGAGTGGAATAAAATGATAATCTCAGAAACTTTTGGCTCTATATTTTGTCTCCCTCCTATGTGTCTGCCTCCAACAAATACAGGACATTTGAAGACTATTATTGCTGGTATTCTGATTTCCTAGAAAATGAGATAGATTATAGGCCTATGAAAAGACTTAGATTTGTTTGTGTAGAATTTTTCTTTTCTTTTCTTTTCTTTTTTCTTTTTATTTTTTTGAAAGGAAAGAAGTAAAGAAAGAGAAAAAAGGAGTGAAGGAGAGGAAGAAAAAGAGGGAGAGAGAATGGGAATATTACTTTATTCTAAAAATGGTTATTAATAATGGCTGATCAATATTTTGTGTATTTAAAGTGGAGAATGTATATTTTGTGTATTTAAAATGGAGAGCTCTATAAATATTTATTACGTTTATTTGTTCCAGATCTGAGTTCAAGTCCTGGTTGTCCTCATCAATTTTCTGTCTCATTGAGTCTAAATCTCTTTATGGGTCTTATGTATCTGGGTGTTAGGATCATTAGCTCTTATTGTTGCGTTGATCCTTTTACCACTATATCTTTGTTGCTTTGAAATCTATTTTATCAGATGTGAGAATTGCAACTCCTGCTTTTTATTTATTTATTTATTTATTTTTGCTCTCCATTTGCTTGGTAAGTCTTTCTCCAGCCCTTTTTTTTTGAGTCTTTGTGTATCTTTGGATGTGAAATGGGTCTGGATGTAGCATACCGTTAGGTTTTGGCTGTATCTTTTGATTGGGGGATTTAGTCGACTTAAACATAGGGTTACTGCCATTTGCTATTAACTGGCTATTTTATCCATTCATTTATATAAATTCTTCTTCATGTTGATGCTCTTTACTTTTTGGTATATTTTTAGAAAGGCTAATACTGGTTGTTCCTTTCTATGTATAATGCTTCTTTCAGAAGCTCTTGTAAAGCAGGCCTAGTGGTAATAAAATCTCTGAGCACTTGCTTGTTCATAAAAGATTTTATTTTTCCTTCAGTTGTGAAGCTTAGTTTGGCAGGATATGAAATTCTGCACTG